>JADLZL010003813.1:0-112363 GCA_015844335.1 Chrysopogon serrulatus | reverse complement strand
CCAGTAGCAGGCAAATCAGCAGGCCAGGACTCGTGACGGTGGATTGATGCTGGATCTAGATGCTTCCGTATTCCGTGGTGGTCACGAGCCTGCAAAAGTGCAAAGGCCCGGCAGCCCGGCACCGCCCTTCTTCCATACCATACCAACCCCACAGACATGTGTCAACTGGCAGCTACGACGAGCGGATTGTTGCCAGTGCTGAATCCTCGTGAGTCCTCGCCTCGACTTGATTTTTTTTTTTTTTTTTTTTTTTTTTTTTTTTTTTTGAGAGGGCCTCGCCTCGACTTGATGAGTTCAGTATACTGTACCGGGCCGAGTGTTCATTGCATGGAAGGACCTGTAGGCGTCTAATCAGGACGAGTGTTGGGCCGGTGAGCCTGGGATGTAGTAGGCCCACGACCTTCTTATCAGGCCGTGTGATTAGAGTGGGGGCTGTTTGAGTGAAAGCCCATGATTGTCTTTTTTTTTTTACTTTTTCTTTTTTTTCTAGGAGACATTCGGTTCAAAAAAAAAAAAAAAAAAGAAAGGGAGACATTGGGCAATGGCTTCGGTTGTTGCAGTTGCAGTGGCTGCACCAGGCCAGGAACAGACTGGATGACGCTGTGGCACAATCACACAAACATAGACGACGCGCTATGTTGTGCCCCCGCTACTACACGTGCGAAGCCGAGTGCGTGTGTGCGACAAGATGGCAACGGGCGGTGAAGCATTCGCGGACCCGCACCTGCTACGGGGGATCTGCCCCGGCCCTGAACCCGCCGAATCCTCGAAATCCGGCGGGTTCCCCCAAAACCCGGGACAGCCGGAGTGCTAGACGCCCCCGACCGGGCGATCGCGGTGGAGCGGGGGTCCGCAGTTGTTCCTCGCCGCTACTTGGCAGCGTCGCTTCCCAAGGTGCCCCAGCGCCAAGCCGCGCGGCGCTTCGTGCCTGCTCACCACGCCTCACCACGCCACCCCGACCGGCCTCGGCCTGCCCTGCTGCGACTTCTTTGCTGTCCTATTCCGCTACCGGGCCGGATGTCGGAGTGAGAAGGATGGGAGAGGAAGAAGGCAACGGGGCCGCCACGGCCGAGGCAGGGAGATGCGATTGTGCGCCGGCGAGAGAGAGCCGCAGCGCCGATCTACATCGGTACGTGGATTTCTCTCTTTTTTTTGACATTGGGGCTGTGGGGGGTTTGGACGGGAGGAAGGCCGAAGGGAGATGTCGTGCCACGCTGCGATGGGAAGGGGAGGTGTTGTGCGGGTGTGAGGTTAGGTGGGAGGGGCTGAATATTTTATGGGCCTTATTCAACCTCTTGTGCTGCGCTTGGCCTTGGCTATTTTCGGGGCCCACGAGCACCCTAGGGGAATAACGAAAACCAGCACCCCCACCCGATCCGGTTTGGGTCCCCAACCCGAGACCCATGGGGTGAAAAAATCAGACCCGGCCCTGACCCCGTCGGGTCTAAAACCCGCGGGTCTCGGGTCTGAACCCTCCCCGTTGCCATTGTGCGTATTACCTTGTAGCCTCGCGCAGCCAGCAGAATTTTTGTAGCCAGACCACGATTCGATCGATCGCGAAGAGCACGTGGTTGCCCAGTTCTGCGCAAGCCATCCCATCTTGGCAAAGTGTGTTTTCGTTGTCTCAGCGGAAACGAACGCACATGGGAGGAGAGGGATGGCATCATGCATGCATGGGGAGAGAGAAGAACATGAGGGCGGGTGGGGTACTCTTACGATTTCCGCTGGGTCCGTATGTCGTGTGGCCTACGTACAGCCAAGGTAGCAGTAGCACTGTAGCAGTATTGTAAAATGCGGTCTGACCTGAATATATCTACCTGACCAGCTGCTGAGTGCTGACCTGATCATGCCCACGCAGAGCAGGCATATACAGACATGCCCTGTCCGCACTCGAGTACAAAATACTTCCATCTGAAAAGAGGGCGAGCTTGTCCGATCCTACAATAAATCAATAATAGTATACTCACTCCATTATTTGTCTTGCCTGATATTTTGACACAGAGATAATAGATGGGCCGGCATGCATTCAGTGAACTCATCAAACCTGCCATCAGTTGTAATAGTAACTTGTAAGGCTCAAAAAGTTTCCTAGTCATTGCCATGGGTTACCACGGACCACACAGCATAAAGTATCTACCGTTGGTTACGCCGTTTAAATTTTAACTTAATTTCTTTTTAAACCTATAAATTGAGACATATTTATGTGTAACCAAACAAAATATTACCGTTTGGACATACTCCTATATAGGAATAGAAAAACAGTGAAGAGGCGCACAGACACGCACAGCGCTGTCAACTGTTTCTTTCTTACAATGCTTGTGGAGGCGTTGGGAAGCATTTGCTGTGTCTATGATTCGTGGGCATGTATGAGGCCAAGCGTTGAGAGGCGTTTAGGGAGAGACATTTACTATATCTATGATTGGTAGGCCATATACGCCAAAAAGCCTCCAAATGCCTACATAAAAGCACTACTCCGTAGTTCCTACTCAATTTTCTTTTTTAGTTCTTTTTTGTAATAAAGGGTAAAACAGTAAATGCCTCTAAGTTGCCCGGCCTATGCAGAAAATACCAAAAATAAAAATAAAAATGCCGGCCTATACAGAAAATGTTGAAAATACCGAAATAAACAAATGCATCAGGCAGAGCTCGATACTTAAACCAACCTTGTACAAGAGAAGAGGCCTTGCATCTCCAACAACTCATCAAATCAAGTTGCTATCCTTATAAATTTGACAAACACACAAAAATCTCTCTCCAACAATTCCCCAAATCAACTTGCTATTTATCCAAACTTGCTATCCAGAGGTGCCGACGCTGGTGTACGCTGCTGGCAGTGTGGACTTCCTTTATCGCTGAAATCTCTCCGTCGCCCGGCTTGTGTCCCTTGGCGGCCGTCCCCCCCCTGGCGTGCGAAGCCTTCCCTCCCACTTGAAATTCCTCCCCCCGGACCTTGATCAGTATGCGAAGGCGGGCGATGGACGCCGCCTCTGCCCCGCCCGCTGCCCCGGAGACCCCGCCGGTGGGTCGCCGAAGCGCGAAGCGCCGCCACCGGTCCCTGTCGCAGAACACGGGGAACCCGTGACGGTTTCGGTGAAGTCCCAGCCGTCGAAGATGCCCGGTGGAGCGACGAGGACGAAGCGAAGACGACGGCTCGCCGTCATCCAAAGGGTCGCATTATCCGTGGTCCCCGCTTGAGGAAGCGGGAGACAGGGAGGGGAGGACTCCAGCCCGTCCAGCCATTTCGCCGGCCAGTGCTCCATCGTCTTCTCCGATACTCCATGGAGGGCGACTTCCATCGATCTCCTCCAATACTCCACGCTAGCAAGAGTCCCATAGGAGAATGGAAAGCTCTCGACATGGAGAACGCGGTGGTGTGACATGCAAAAGCTGATTTCTGGATTTAGAGGTGGGATCTGGGAGAGGAAGAAGAGGATTTGTTTTTGTTCTTTCTATCCTGGGCAAAGAACGAGAGAGAGAGAGAGAGAGCAGTGAGACAGGAGTGTGCGCCTGGGCAGCCGGTGGTGCTCTCCTTTTTGTTTTATTCAATTCAATAGGCATAGGCAAAGCTACTCTCCCTGCATCCAAAGTTCAGCGCCAGGGATGGGTGTGGAGAGCACAGCACAACGGCTTTAATGGAGGTGGTGGTGGGTGTGTCTATTTTTTTTTTTACTAAGTTGGAATAGCAAACTATTGGAGAGAGATTTTTTTTCACTTGCCAAATAAATTAGCAACTTGCCAAAACTCAAGATTTGACAAGTGATTTTTACCAAACTCTTTGAGATGCTACCACTTTACTATGATCACTTTGTGAAAGATACTGCACTTTAAGTATTACTGTTATTACCTACCCTCGAAATAAGTCTTTCCACAAATTTTCAATTGTCCAATCGAATTCGGACGAAGAAATGACCAAAATCAAAGTTGTACATATCGACGAGATCTACGAATTTGTAGTACATATCTTTACCATTTGAAACCATTTACTCTCCCAAATTCATGTGAAATTTCTCGTATTTTGAAATTCAAATTTTAAATTATTCAAATAAAGTTGGATGAAGAAATTATCAAAACAAACATCGTAAACATCGATGGGTTCTACACTTTTATGACTTTGTTGTTGACAATTCTTTTTCATTTGAAATCATTTCATATCCTACAATTACTGTTTGAAATTCTCATCATTTAATATCCTGCAATTCTGTTTGAAATTCTCATATTTTGAAATTGACGGGGTTCGATAAAAAACAGCGCCACCGGGCCACCCCTAAAAAACGCAAACACAGCCTCAAGCCCATACATGGAAAAGGCCCAAGCACGAAATGGCCCAAGGAAGGACACACCACGGCTCCCCCGCAAAGCCCTCACTTTGCCCGAGAGCATCTCTCGGAATGCCGAGAGGCATTGCGACTAGCCCGAGAGCGTAGCGCCTCCCGAGTGAAGACCGATTCGCCCGAGGGCGTTGTGACACGCCCGAAAGCGTAGCGCCACTCCCGAGAGCGGGACCGCTGTCCAGACCACGCTCGCTCCAAGATAAGGATGAACCCAACCGCTCCCTGAGCAAAATACGACCTGACACGGCTCAGGATAACGCCTGGCACGTGAGCACGCCACCACGCCATCATGAAACGGGAACAGTAACCCGCATCGCCAGGGACCCCACCCACTCCATTCTCCACGGGTGTCAGACAGCACAGGAAGGGCAGGGCACTTCATTTACTACGTAGAGAACAATCATTCCACCCACACCAAAGATTCAATCCGTTCATACAGAGACCTGAGTGTCACAGAACCGACCAATTTATAAAAGCATAAGTGGAAAAATCACTCGCTAAGCAAGCGATTGTCACACTTAAGCCGTTATAAACCCGGTAGTCCGGAAATCTCGAAGGATTTCAAACCAAACATCATCCACCAAGATCGTATGGGTTTAGCGTCACCATTCGCATGTTACAACATTTCACAAATAGTTAAACAACATCAGAGTGCGGAAATAAAGTTATTACAAACCAAGTTCTTCAAATCCAAATAGCGGAAACAAGATAGTTTTGAAAACTCAACCCAACTCACACATTTAAAGATTATTACAAAGGTGGGTCCGTAGTCTATCCATCAAAAGCGGTTGGGGAGAAGATTAAGAGTAACCTTGCCCAAGGCCTTCTAGTCCATCGGGAAAAGACAGGTCTCGCGGTACCCGTGGTAGGTATGCCCGTCACGACAAACAACAAGCGGGAAAACCCCCGAGTACGAGAATGTACTCGCCTAGACTTACCCGACCGACTCAAAAGTAAAAGACTCCAAGGAGTATGACAGGCCTTATCGGGAGGTAGCTCGACTCATTTGCATAAAAGCGGTAGTAATATCTAGTGTGATAGCTCAGCTTAATCATTCCTATTTATGCTAGGTGAGCACCTATACTATTCATCATTGCAGTATATTAGTCAAGATTAAGCAAGCAAGTAGTAACCATAATTATAAACATCGCCTTAACCCATCATCATCATTAACCACATTCCATAATCATTACTACGATGGTGCAGCTCAAGTCAAGTGTTCACCGTCCCAGAACGATGGCGATTCGAATCGATTACTACCGAGCTCGGGGGGTATTCCTCATGCAAACCACACTCACCCGTCGGTGAGCTACATCACCATGGCACGTATCCAGAAGACAAGCACGCGGACTCGCACGGAACCACCGTGCAGGGGACCGCCCGACCGCTTTAGCCAGCCATGCCGGACCTCGGACTTACTCTTGGCGCCCGTGGGTCCCCCATCCATCTCCAATACGGTGCGAACGGATCGAGAACCGGCCCGGATAGTGTTGGGCTTCGCGGTCGGAACGACTTATTCGGCCCGGCTAAACATGAGGCATGCGCTCAACATGACTTGGGGTACAACAACGGTGCGGTCCTTAATCGACACGGGATGGAATCACTATGGTCCAACAACCCCACAAGACTCCGTCCGGTCTCCATTTATCAACCATAGCCACTAACCGGATGATATCAACATAAGCATTTTCCATCAATCATAGGTAACCACCTATCTCGCGGATGACGTGAAATCACCCGACTTCTACCGTCTAAAGCAAGCTAAGCATAAAACTCGCCCTAGACTAGCGAGGGTGTATCAAGGTAGGATAATCAATGGTAAAAGCAAGGATATAATGCAAAGAACGGTGTCACACAACTCCTATACTTAATGCAAAGAATCATAAATCATAATTAGGCGGTTAGAAAGCATAGGTAAGTGGATGCTCCGGTGCTTGCCTTGCTCGAAGTCCGACGCGTGGTGGTTAGGACACTCAGCAGCCTCTTCTTCGCCTTCTTCTTGTGGGGCCTCCTACCGAGGCTCCCTCAGGATGGTCCCTCTCGGTCTCTCCGAATCACGGGAGGTCCTCTTGCGAACCTGTATGATGCGATGCACGTGCATAAGTATCATGAATGCACAACGTATGATGATCATGGATGAAGATGATTAACAGATTATTTGACAGTAGTAGGTGCATATCTCTTCTCTAAACACTTAGAGAAGTGTATAAAAGAAGAGTGGTGTCTTGCAGGCATACGCGTGTACGCACACACAACACGAATACCGAATACTATTACTCATAGGCAAACATCACATTTCAGATATGGTACTTCAATGCATGACCAGCAAGCATAACTTAATTGAAAAAAGCACAAGAATTGGTATAAATGTCATTAAATCATTTAATCCAATTACTTATCATTTCATGTGAATAATTAGACTTGAACTGTGACCTCTGTCTAGACAGTCCAGAAAATTCTACAAAAATTACAGGAGCTACACTATGCTATAACAGAGCCATGATAAAATTTTTAGCACATTTTATCTAGTATAACAGTCTACACAAAAAAGTGAAACAACAGACCAGAAATGCACATTTAATAACTTTGCATTATGAAAAGTGTTAAACAACAGGTTTCATATTTTTTTATCTAGAACTACTTAGCATAAGAACAGTCACCAAAATTACCAGGGCATAATTCCCTATAATTAATTTATTAAAAATCATACAAGAATCAGCCCAGAACTGAAATTAAATCATATTCCAATATTTTTGTACAGTAACTGCATGACATATATTTTTCCTAGAACCTACATCACACATAGAGTCTATCAAAACAAGAATCACATTTTTCAGAGCAATATTCTATTTATTATGCATTTACTCAGATTTCAGCAATTTAAGCAATTAAATAAATCTACACAGAAAATATTCACCAAAAATACATCTCATATTTTTCAATGACAGATCTACTCAGTAGAAGTCTAACAAAACAAATTTCATCAAATTTGGATCTCATTTGCTCCAACTATGAATTTAAAACCAAATAAAAGCATTTAAAAAACATTTAAAGGAAAACGCCACGTGTAGGCCTGGCTGGACCCGGTCCAGTGGACCGCGGCTCGCTGCCAGGCGGGCCAGGGGTCAACCCGCCCCCACCGGGTCAGCCGGCGAGGCGAGCCCGGCCGTTGGACCGGCTGCCCGCTTTCGCCGGCGGGAGGTTGCTCGCCAAAGGGGCACCGACGTGCTCCCCTCGGCAAGCCGCACCCCGTGGTGGGGTTGGTTGCGCCGAGTGGCGGTCGGGAAAGCGACGACGGGCGGCGGCGGCGCCGAAGCAACGCGACGGCGACGGCGCCCGAACCTCCGGCGATGGCAAGGCCAGCCGGAGCGCGACGAGCACATGCAAACCCTAGCGACGGCATCTACGCTGGGCGAATGCGGCGGCAATGAGCTCGCATCGGTGGCCGGCCGCTGCATGGCGGCACGGTGGGGCGCGGCTCACAGCTCTCGCTGCTGGCGGTGGGGCCCCACTCGGAAGCGCATCGAGTTCGATCAATCCCGGGGCCAAGCGCGGCGCTGCGACGAGAGAGGGAGAGTAGCGCGGGGTGAGCTGGGAACGCTGGCGGCCAAGGAAGCTCATGGAAGCTCCGGCCATGGCGCTGGCGGTGTGACCGCTCCCGGCCCTTACCGAGGCAATGCAGGCGTAGGATGGCTCGGGTGTATGCGGGGACGGTGGCGAGGTCGGGCGCTGCTGGCGGAGTGAGCGCAAGCGCACGGCCACGGCGAGGAATTTCGCGGCGCTGCTGCGTGTCGCCGGGCGAGCGCAGGCGCGAGCGAGAGAGAGAGAGCGAAAATGAGAGCTGCCGCTTTCCATTTCGGGCGCGGTGGTGATGCGGTTGCGGCGGGGACCCGCTTGACGGCTCGCCCCACTTGGCACGGCGGCCGAGCGGCGGCCACGCTGCGTGCCCGCGCCGGCCTTGGCCGATCAGCCCACGCCCGACGCACGCGCGGGAGGGCGCGACGACGCTGGAGGCGCGGGCCGTTGGGCCGACTCGGGCGAATTGCCTTGCCTGCGTTCGCGGCGCTTTTTTTTCTTTTTTTTTTTTGAAATTTTGAATCAAACTCAAATGCAACTATTTGACAAATTTAAAAGCTTTTTCATGAAAAGTGCCCAAAATAAAAGTTGTAGAGAATTTCAAACTGAACAACTTTCATTTAAGACTCATCTCCAAAATCTGAATAAATTTTGAATCACAAATTCATTTTGAATTTAGGGCAAATAAAAAGGGATTTTCAATTTATTTTCTTTTGATTCAAATTGCACCAAATCTTTTGCAATAAATTTTGTTAAATCATTTTGAAATGCTAGGCACATGGATCCAAACTTGATCAAGTTGTTTGCAAGACAATTAATTAACTAATTAAGCAATTAAGCAATCAATCAAGAATTTAAAACAAGCACATGAAATGACAATGCAAGAATTAGGGTTTGTGCTTGATGATGCTCATGCCATGTTTAATGAACAATTTAGGTTAATTAATTACTAGCCTAATGCATACTTAACACTGAGGTGTTACAGCCCTACCCCTTAAAAGAAATCTCGCCCCGAGATTTGGGTTTACTAACCGTGTTTTATGGAATTCGGGATAAACTTCTTTCGGGTAATCCTCGTTTCCCATGATGCATCTCTATCATCATGGTAGCTCCACACAACCTTGTAAGTGCGCACCAAGCGATTCCGAGTAACTCTTTCTTTGCTATCAACAATTCTTACAGGTTCTTCTTTATAGACCAGATCGGCTGCTAGCTTCAAATCTCGCTCATCAACTCTTTCCTCGGGTACACGCAAACACTTCTTCAATTGAGAGATGTGAAAGACCGGAAAGATAGAACTCATTGACTCTGGCAACTGTAATTTGTAAGCAACTTCACCTCTTCTTTCAAGAATCTTGTATGGACCCACATATCTTGGTGCCGCCTTCCTTTTGGCTCCAAACCTTTGGGTACCTTTTGTGGGGAGACTCTCGGATATACATAGTCACCCACCTCAAACACCAAAGGTCTTCTTCTATTGTCGGCATAGCTCTTTTTTGTCGGACCGGCGGCTTTCATATGTTCTTGATAGTTCGAACCTTCTCTTCAAATTTTCGGAACAAAGTCAATACCGTAGTATCTCCTTTCTCCAAATTCTACCCGGGCCAACGGAGTTCTACACTTTACGCCATACAAAGCTTCAAACGGTGCCATCTTGATACTCTCTTGATAGTCGTTGTTGTAGGAAAACTTCGGCCCGAGGGTAGCCAAGATTCCCACGAACCCTTGGCGATAGCACACAAGCTCTCAACATATCTTCAAGAACTTGATTAAGTCTTTCACCGACACAAGTTTGAGGATGATAAGCGATCTTTGTGCAATAACTTGGTACCCATTCCTTCATGCAAACGGGTCCGTAAATGAGCAAAGGAACTGCGATCCTCGATCGATACGATGGTCTTGGGTACCCCATGCAAACGGACAATCTCTTCAATGTAGAGGTCAGCATATTGAGGTGGTCTATAGGTCGCCTTGACAGGGTAAGAAGTGAGGCGACTTGGTTAGTCGATCAACGATTACCCAAATCGAATCATTACCCTTTTTTGTGTGGTTGGCAAACCTCGTGATGAAATCCATGTCGATATCATCCCACTTCCAAGCGAACCGGTAGAGGTTTCAAAGAAACTGCCGGCTTCATGTGAATGGCCTTGACACGACAACAAGTATCGCATCGAGCCACATATGATGCTATCTCTTTCTTCATCTTGGTCCACCAATATCGAGGTCTCAGATCATGATACATCTTGTTACTTCCAGGGTGAATGGATAGCTTGGAAAGGTGAGCTTCATCCATTATCTTGTTCTTAAGTTCTCGGTCCTTTGGCACGACAAGACGAGTGTCGAACCAAAGTACACCATTGTCATCCAATCTGAAATGCGGAATTGATTCCTTCTTCATTCTTTCTTTGAGGTGGTAGATACCAGGATCTGTCTTTTGGCCTTCAATGATCTGTTGGTCGAGAGAACATCGAACTTGGATATCATGCAGGACTGCAGGATGCATCAAATTGAATCTTTCTTCAACCAACGGCTTCACAGCATGGTGATGTAACTTGCGACTCAAGGCATCTGCAACTACGTTTGCTTTTCCCGGGTGATAGTGCACTGTCAAGTCATAGTCCTTGATTAACTCTAACCATCTTCGCTGCCTCATGTTAAGCTCAGGTTGGGTGAAAATGTACTTGAGACTTTTGTGATCTGTATAGATATTGCACACATTTCCCAACAGATAGTGCCTCCATATCTTTAAGGCATGCACAACTGCAGCTAACTCAAGATCATGCGTGGGATAGTTGACTTCATGCTTTCTCAACTGACGTGAAGCATAAGCAATCACTCGGCCTTCTTGCATCAGCACACAACCTAAACCAGTCTTCGATGCATCACAAAGATACATCAAACGGCTTCGATATCGTCGGTGTGCCAAGACAGAGCAAGATGGTTAGCAACTCTCGCGAGGCGCGGAAAGCTGCCTCACATGCCTCTGTCCGCACAAATTTATGCTCTTTCTGTAGTAGACTTGTCATTGGCTTGGCAATCTTAGAGAAATCTGGAATGAAACGGCGATAGTACCCTGCCATTCCAAGAAAACTCCGAACTTCATGCACGCGTGGGCGGTTGCCAATCCATGACCTCTTGTACCTTTGACGGGTTGGATCGATATGCCATTTTCAAAATGATATGGCCAAGGAAGGCAACTTCCTTTAGCCAAAACTCACATTTGCTAAACTTGGCATACAGCTTATGTTCTCTTAGTCCGGTAAGTGCAACTCTTAGATGCCGGGCATGTTCTTCTTCATTTGCAGAGTAGATCGAATGTCATCCAAGAATACAATCACGAACTTATCCAATTTGGGCATAAAGACTGAATTCATAAGATACATAAAGTATGCGAGCATTTGTTAGGCCGAAAGACATAACAAGATACTCGCACAACCCGTATCTAGTAACGAAAAGCAGTCTTATGTATATCTTCAGGACGAATCCTGATCTGATGATACCCTGATCTCAAGTCAATCTTAGAAAACACCTTAGCTTTAGACAACTGATCAAACAGAATATCAATTCTTGGTAGAGGGTACTTATTCTTGATTGTCACGGCATTGAGCGGCCGATAGTCAACACATAGTCTCAAAGAATGATCTTTCTTTTTCACAAATAAGGCTGGACAACCCCATTCAGAAGTACTTGGCCTAATGAAACCCAACTTCTTCAACTCATACAACTGTTTCTTCAACTCTGCTAACTCATTGGGAGGCATACGATACGGTCTCTTGCGCATTGAGCTGTACCGTGCACTAAATCAATTGCAAACTCAATATCTCTTTTAGGAGGTAACCCAGGCAAATCTTCAGGAAAGACATCAGGAAAGTCACAGACCACTGGAATCTCAGTAAGAGAGGAAGCTTGAATAGCATATGTTAACTTGGTCATGTCTGCAACTCGAGGTAATACCACTTGGAAGGTGTCATTACCCTGAGGATCTGTGAGGGTAACGGTTCTATTCCCCAAAGATCAATCACCACTTGCTTATCTTTCATCCAATCCATACCCAAGATCACGTCCATAGTTAACCCAGGTAACACTACCAAATTAACTCTATATGCTTTATCTCCAATTTCAAAAATTGCATGCTCAAGCATTTGATTAGATAGGACATCAGCACCAGCAGAACTGATACGGTACCCATAATCTAATTGCTTAAGTTCTAACTCATGCGATCGTGCATATGCTTGACTCATAAAAGAATGCGATGATCCGTAATCAAATAAAACAACCTGCAGGATGGTTGTTGACAAGAAACGCACTGCCAGCGTGATCGGTCTCTCCTTCGGCAATCTCATTTATGGAGGTGTGGTGAGCACGAGCTTGATAGGTTGTCTGCTTCTTCGGGTATGGGCAGTACTTGGCGAAGTGACCTGGTTGATTGCAGTTGAAGCACGGGCCTCGCACAGCAGGTGCATTAGCAGTAGGACCACCAGTCCTAGCTTGAGCTTGAGGTGCAGGTGGGCGATAGCCCCTCTGATTCTTCGGAGGTGGTGGAACATTTCTCTTTGGAGCAGGTGCACGGAACCTTGAATTCTGAACAGGAGGGCGATACTGCTGACGGTTAGGCATTGGAGGTCGGAACTGGGAAGATCCTCCCTCGAAGCTTCTCTTTATGCGATTCTTGGAAGCAAAGATGCGGTTGTTATTATTCTCTTGAGTCAAGCAACACTTGTCAATGCATTGAATGTAGTCCTCGAACCGATACCCATGGTTTTAGCCATCTTGGTATTGAGACCTCTTTTGAAACTTTCTATTTTCTTCTCTCTTCGGTGTCCACGTATGACGGAGCATAACGGGACAGATTGTTGAACTCTTGCAGATATTCATTCATACTTTTGTTGCCTTGAGTGAGCCTCATGAACTCAGACACTTTCATGGCCATCAGACCTGGTGGGACATAGGTACTGCGGAAGATCTGAGTGAACTGCGCCCAGGTGATGGGAGCATTCGGCGGAAAAGTGGTGCGTTGATGGGACCACCAAATTCCAGCCGGCCCCTGAAGTTGATGGGCACCATACTCAACCTTCAGCGACTCGGTCATGCGGAGCAGGCGAAACTTGTCTTCCATGGTATTGATCCACTCGAGAGCCTCAAGCGGTTCCTTAGCTTGCAAAAACTTGGGCGGATCGGTATCCAAGAAGTCCTTGAAAGTGCTATACTGTTCATTTGGGCGGTCACGGTGGCCTCCGTGGATCGGTGTTTGCTTACAATATCGCGCAACGTGGCCTCCATGTTCGCCGACCGCCGAGGAACCGTTGGAAGAGCTGCTTTCGGTATCCAACGGTTGAGGAGGTGGTGGTGGCGTGTCCGCCCTAGGGTTTGCCCCATTACCCCCGTTTCCGTTGCCTCCATTACCATTCCCACCATTTCCACCGTTTCCATCATTGCCATTGCCTCCGTTTCCTTGGCCGGGTCCTTCACCCACCAAGGTACCACTCCCAGTGCGGCGAGTCCCAACCATCTGCAGATTTCAAGATCAAGTAATCATTAGGTGATGTTACAATATTGTGTTTAATGTAATAATCATGCCAATGAATTATTGGAAGAAAATGAATTCATTCAACAATACACAGGCATAAAGATTCATTTTCCACAATCCATAACATCACTAATTATATTATTTGAAAAAGAATCATCATCCTGCATGCAACATCCAAAATTGCCAGCACACATACACTGGACTTTAGGCATTCAGGTAGCACCACAACTCAGGACATCCAACACACACATGAGTCACATCTCATAAGGTTACTGACCAACAACAAAAGAACAAGAGCGCTGCTACGACTAGCGATGAGACTACTAGCCTACTCGTGCTCACTACCAACGTCCGGACTCGTCGGCCCGGAACAACGTCGTCGCCGGGTGCGGGCTCGGGTGCGGTGGAAGGTCGGCGTCCTCCCTCGCCACCATCGGGGTCGATGACTCCCGGCTCCATCTCGGCAGCTCCAAAGCGCATGGTGACCATGAACCTGGTTGTGCGTAACGTGGTACTCCCCGTGCAAGCGGGTCAATGTATTTTCGCGGTCAAAGAGCCGCGTGCCCCACCGGTGGGCGTCGTTCGGGCTTCATTCCTCTCGGTGACCAATCGGGCCATCATCCCGTCGGCGTTCTTCTCGTACTTCTCATGGCGTGCAACACGTGCGGCGCAAAGTCTCGAACTCCCCGGTGACCTCTCTCACATCTGCCTCATACTCGTCTCTAGTAGCTATGATGGTGTCCATCTGCTGCCGCAAGTCTCGGATTTGGTCCGAGTGCTCCTTCTTCATTTTCTTCTCATTCTTCCACATAGCCTTGTTCCAGTCACTCGGCTTGTACATTGTTGCTTCAAGGCATCGTATGCACCGCATCACGGCATACATGGAACTCATAGCCGTGTTATCACTGCCATCAATCTCGTCAACTCGGCCAACGTGCACGGCTAGGGGACTGCTCCCCAAACAAAGTCACGAGGATCATCCCTAGGAAAAGTCCCTCGCCAAAGCCGTTGCCGGGCTCGGGGAGGAAAGCGTTCCATGATCTGGCGGAGCACATGGAATGCGGCCCCTGCTAGCCCCATCCTCGTGCGGTGGACACCAGTGGCACGGACACGCCACCCATCCCACTTTCGGAGTCCGGGTGGAGTGGAGGAACAAGTGATCTCCACGGCCACCAAGTCGTCTCCACGGCGTGGCTCCTCTCAGAACCCAGAGTAGACGGGTCGCCGCTCCTTAGCGTATCCGGGCGTGACCTAACACCCTCCGGAAGAAGCGTGGGCATGCCAAACTCCTCAAGAAAGTGATCCTCCCCGATCACGCGTCGTGGTGCAAGCTGTCGGGCGAGGTACCCTGCCCCCCCGGACTTTATGTGCGGTTTGCTTAGTGCGAGCCATCCGTCGAAATTTATCCTGTGAGACAAGTTATTAATTAACCAAATTTTAATGGGCGAAGTAATCAATTTATAAGGGAAGTTAAATGTAATGACATGAGATGAACAAACATGATGTATGCACGTATCTTACGTTCTCACAAACTTAGCAAAAATAATTCTAGCGGATATACGGTGGCATACAACGTTCTCTCATAGCGTATAACTAGTCGTTCTACACCTAATCGCTGTTATGTACTGCGCAGAAAATCCACTTCAGCCCATCCCAACAATGAATAAATGCATTGCGAAAGTAAAGATTAAGCACTCACACGTATGTGCATTCCCAAATACACGCACATGTAGTACAACTACCCGATCCTCGTCCCAAAGCGGCATCGTCTCAACAGACGGCACAACCCACAATTAAACACCTTGGTAAGTACATGGTTTTGACATGTAAGTACTTCCAAATCACACTAGCACTCCCCTAGATTGCCGGTTGGACAACCATGCTCTCACAACTCCCACTTACCGAGGCGTAGAGGCATTTGAACCATACATTACCACTCAAATGAATGGCACCCATACAATTACCTTGCTGCATGGGCAACAAATCGAAATAGAATATGATGCAAGCCCCCAAGTTAGTACTTAAATAGCCACCTAGGGTCCTTATTTGGGCATAAAGGATATGACCACTGGCACACTCTTAGTTTTGCAAACGAATTTTCTCAAAAGACTTATAGATCTATAAGTTGAAATCCAGTTTTGGAAGCAAATTCTTTTGTTTTAAATAGACATGTGAACAAGAATCGCTAAACCTTGCTTTCTCGATACCACCTGTCCACGTAACCGACCAATTTATAAAAAGCATAAGTGGAAAAATCACTCGCTAAGCAAGCGATTGTCACACTTAAGCCGTTATAAACCCGGTAGTCCGGAAATCTCGAAGGATTTCAAACCAAACATCATCCACCAAGATCGTATGGGTTTAAGCGTCACCATTCGCATGTTACAACATTTCACAAATAGTTAAACAACATCGAGTGCGGAAATAAAGTTATTACAAACCAAGTTCTTCAAATCCAAATAGCGGAAACAAGATAGTTTTGAAAACTCAACCCAACTCACACATTTAAAAATTATTACAAAGGTGCCGGTCCGTAGTCTATCCATCAAAAGCGGTTGGGGGAGAAGATTAAGAGTAACCTTGCCCAAGGCCTTCTAGTCCACTTTGGGAAAAGACAGTCTCGCAAGCATTGTGGTAGGTAGGTATGCCCGTCTGCACAAACAACAAGCGGGAAAACCCTGAGTACGAGAATGTACTCAGCTAGACTTACCCGACTGACTCAAAAGTAAAAGACTCCAAGGAGTATGACAGGCCTTATCGGGAGGTAGCTCGACTCATTTGCATAAAAGCGGTAGTAATATCTAGTGTGATAGCTCAGCTTAATCATTCCTATTTATGCTAGGTGAGCACCTATACTATTCATCATTGCAGTATATTAGTCAAGATTAAGCAAGCAAGTAGTAACCATAATTATAAACATCGCTTAACCCATCATCATCATTAACCACATTCCATAATCATTACTACGATGGTGCGGCTCAAGTCAAGTGTTCACCGTCCCAGAACGATGGCGATTCGAATCGATTACTACTGAGCTCGGGGGGTATTCCTCATGCAAACCACACTCACCCGTCGGTGAGCTCACTGATCACCATGGCACGTATCCGGGAAGACAAGCACGCGGACTGCGCGCGCGGAACCACCGTGCCGGGGACCGCCCGACGCCTTTAGCCGGCCATCTTTGGACCTCGGACTTACTCTTGGCGCCCCGTGGTCCCCCATCCATCTCCAATACGGTGCGAGCGGATCGAGAACCGCCCGGATAGTGTTGGGCTTCGCGGTCGGAACGACTTATCCGGCCAGCCTAAACATGAGGCATCGTTCAACATGACTTGGGGTACAACAACGGTATGCGGTCCTTAATCGACACCGCACGGAATCACTATGGTCCAACAACCCCACAAGACTCCGTCCGTCTCCATTTATCAACCATAGCCACTAACCGGATGATATCAACATAAGCATTTTCCATCAATCATAGGTAACCACCTATCTCGCGGATGACAAAATCACCCGACTTCTACCGTCCTAAGCAAGCTAAGCATAAAACTCGCCCTAGACTAGCGGGGTGTATCAAGGTAGGATAATCAATGGTAAAGCAAGGATATAATGCAAAGAACGGTGTCACACAACTCCTATACTTAATGCAAAGAATCATAAATCATAATTAGACGGTTAGAAAGCATAGGTAAGTGGATGCTCCGGTGCTTGCCTTGCTCGAAGTCTGACGCGTGGTGGTTAGGACACTCAGGCAGCTCTTCTTCGCCTTCTTCTTGTGGGGCCTCCTACCGAGGTTCCCTCCTGATGGTCCCCGCTTCGGTCTCCGAATACGGGAGGTCCTCTTGCGAACCTGTATGATGCGATGCACGTGCATAAGTATCATGAATGCACAACGTATGATGATCATGGATGAAGATGATTAACAGATTATTTGACAGAGTAGGTGCATATCTCTTCTCTAAACACTTAGAGAAGTGCATAAAGAAGAGTGGTGTGCGCAGGCATACGCGTGTACGCACACACAACACGAATACCCGAATACTATTACTCATAGGCAAACATCACATTTCAGATATGGTACTTCAATGCATGACCAGCAAGCATAACTTAATTGAAAAAGCACAAGAATTGGTATAAAGGTCATTAAATCATTTAATCCAATTACTTATCATTTCATGTGAATAATTAGACTTGAACTGTGACCTCTGTCTAGACAGTCCAGAAAATTCTACAAAAATTACAGGAGCTACACTATGCTATAACAGAGCCATGATAAAATTTGTAGCACATTTTATCCAGTATAACAGTCTACACAAAAAAAGTGAAACAACAGACTAGAAATGCACATTTAATAACTTTGCATTATGAAAAGTGTTAAACAATAGGTTTCATATTTTTATCTAGAACTACTTAGCATAAGAACAATCACCAAAAATTACCAGGGCATAATTCCCTATAATTAATTTATTAAAAATCATACAAGAATCAGCCCAGAACTGAAATTAAATCATATTCCAATATTTTTGTACAGTAACTGCATGACATATATTTTTCCTAGAAACTACATCACACATAGAGTCTATCAAAACAAGAATCACATTTTTCAGAGCAATATTCTATTTATTATGCATTTACACAGATTTCAGCAATTTAAGCAATTAAATAAATCTACACAGAAAATATTCACCAAAAATACATCTCATATTTTTTCAATGACAGATCTACTCAGTAGAAGTCTAACAAAACAAATTTCATCAAATTTGGATCTCATTTGCTCCAAATATGAATTTAAAACCAAATAAAAGCATTTCGAAAAACATTTAAAGGAAAACGCCACGTGTAGGCCTGGCTGGACCCGGTCCAGTGGACCGCGGCTTCGCTGCCAGGCGGGCCAGGGGTCAACCCGGCCCCACCGGTCAGCCGGCCGAGGCGAGCCGGCCGTTGGCCGCCGGTGCTTCCGCCGGCGGTGAGGTGGTTGCTTGGCGCCAAAGGGCACCGGATGCCCTCGGCAAGCCGCACTCCCCGCAGTGGGGTTGGTTGCGCGAGTGGCGGTCGGAAAAAGCGATGATGGCGAGCGGTGGTGCGAGTAACGCGACGGGGGCGACGGGCGCCCGAGGCCCGCGATGGCAAGGCCACCGAGGAGCGCACGCAGCACATGCAGTCCCTAGCGACGGCATCTACGCTGCCACGCGGCGGCAATGAGTCAAGAATGTGGCCGCTGCGTGCATGGCGCACGGGCGGGCGCGGCTCGCGAATACAAGGGGCGGTGGGGGGTCCACCGACCCACTGAGCGCACTGGAGTTCGATCAACTCCGCCCAAGCCGCGCGCGCGCCACCGCAGAGAAAAAGAGGCAGAGCGGTGATGGAACGCATGCCGCGAAGCCTCACAGCTCCCACCATGGCGCGCGGGTGACTGCCCCGGCCCTTACCGAGGCAATGCAGGGCGTAGGATGGCCTTCGGGTGGCGCGGGACGGTGGCGGAGGTCGGGCGCTGGCGTTGGCGAAGCGCGCTTGGCGGCGGAGGAAAAGCCAGGCTGCGCTTCTTGTGTCGCCGGGCGAGCCTTAAGGGCGAGAGAGAGAGAGAGAGACAGAGCGAAAATGGAGCGGCTGCCGTTTTTCCATTTCGGCGCGCTGGCGGGTGATGCGGCGCTGGGGCGGTGGGACCCGCTTGCCGTGGCTCGCCGGCCCACTTGGCACGGCGGCGAGCGACGGCGGCCACGCGTGCCACGCGGGCGCTTCGGCGTCTGCCGCGGTCGGCCACGCCCGACGCGGCCTTGGGCGCGAAGCGGCGCTGCCCGGGAGGCGCGGGCCGTTAAGCGACTTCGGGCCGAATTGGCTTTGCTGTCAAGGCCGGGCGGCGCTTTTTTTTTTTTTTTTTGAAATTTTGAATCAAACTCAAATGCAACTATTTGACAAATTTAAAAGCTTTTTTCATGAAAAGTGCCCAAAATAAAAGTTGTAGAGAATTTCAAACTGAACAACTTTCATTTAAGACTCATCTCCAAAATCTGAATAAATTTTGAATCACAAATTCATTTTGAATTTAGGGCAAATAAAAAGGGATTTTCAATTTATTTTCTTTTGATTCAAATTGCACCAAATCTTTTGCAATAAATTTTGTTAAATCATTTTTTGAAATGCTAGGCACATGGATCCAAACTTGATCAAGTTGTTTGCAAGACAATTAATTAACTAATTAAGCAATTAAGCAATCAATCAAGAATTTAAAACAAGCACATGAAATGACAATGCAAGAATTAGGGTTTGTGCTTGATGATGCTCATGCCATGTTTAATGAACAATTTAGGTTAATTAATTACTAGCCTAATGCATACTTAACACTGAGGTGTTACATCGAGAGCCCACCTCTCTCTCTCTCTCGCCCGCTTGTACACCCCTACTACAAACAAGAGCTCAAGTAACACGACTCCCGCTCACTGGACGTAGGGCTCTTTCTGCCCGAACCAGTATACATCTTCGTGTCCATGTGAGCTAAGGCATCGAGCTGAGACACGCAATCTAGACAAATTTACTTGTTAGTGTTTCCGAAACACCGACAGAAATTCAAATTTCAAATTATTCAACCAAAGTCTAATGGAGAAATGGATAAAATAAAAGTTGTAGAATTCAGTGAATTCTACAACTTTATTGTTGATTACCTTTTTCATTTCAAAATTGTAGACCTATGCCAAAGACCCAAAGTAGACATATCTCACAGTTAGTAACAAAAATCAAAGCTTAGGTAGTTCAGCGCTTATAAATTCTGATTGATCTGTTCGGATGTCTAATTGTAGCATTATTATGTATAAGTGATGAAGTGTCATGAGAGTGATCGGCAATTTTTTTTCTTAAATACAAAAACAAGTGGTCGGCAGATGGGGTGCTTTGCATGGCATTCCACTCCATTTTGTTCTGCATCGAGATACTGAGATAGTGATGCGTGTGCCAATGTGTTTAAGGATACTGATGCGTTCGGCAATTGAGTAAAGCTTGTCTTTTATGCGTGTGCTCCCTGAGATACTGATGCATTTGCTATTGTGTAAAGGTTATCAGAATGTCTGACAGCTTTAAAATGTATCCTGAGCGCTGCAATAGTTTATAGAAACAACACGCATGAAGCAATGAATTTAACTACTTTGATTCACAATCTGTTGCAACATTACATAAATATTTTAACCGAGAAATAGCAGCGCTAAGAGCAAACATAACAAGCACATCTGCGCACACAGCAAAACCATAGCCTAACATGCATCTCGGATTCTCTAGTTCACTGATCCTGTGGGTCAGTGCAGCAGTTGCAACTCATTGGTGGTCTTGGGAATGACACACATTGCTTGGAGTATTTTCGTCGCAGGACGATGGAGCACATGCTTGGCGTTCCTCGTCATTGCCAATTGTCAAACCAGCTAGCTAGCCAGCGCGAGTCCTTTAATCGTTCTCTAGTACACCTGTGCTGCTGACATTTGACGCGCGACGCTGGACCCAGTGCATGCAATGCAGCTGCCCTGCTGCGGCGATCGATGAATTGACCGCGCGCTCCGGGCTCCGGCCGTCCGGCGCTGCCGCTCCCGCTGCCGCTTCCTAGAGAGGAAGGAGAGGGTAGATAGAACCCTCGGATTCCAAGGGCTTGCTTCACCTGAATTGACCCGTCTGATACGCTACGCAGCGGCAGCGCGTGCGTTCAATGGCAGGCACTACTGGACCCTGCCTGACTGGCTGCCTCCTCTCTCTCAGTACAGGATCGCAAGGAAGAAATAAATTCCGGCAGCGGCCCAGCATGCATGTGGCGCAGTGAGCACCGAGCGCCGAACACCACCGCCCCACCGCGGCTCGTGACGTCCGCCGCCGCGATCGATTCCAAGCCGGGACGGTCCACACAGGCAGAGGCAGGAGCAGCTGTCGCGTACAGTACTGCAGGAATAGTCGTAGCTACTAGCCTATAGGCAGCCTGCATGCAGGTGGTGTGTCCAAAATCCAAACGCACTGCACGCCCGGGGACCGGGCTGTCGTTTACTACTGCTGCGGCCGCGCCATGGTGGCGCAGATCATGGTCCATCCATGGATGAATGCTCCAGGTTTGCAGAGCCACCGCGCCGCCGAGTTAGAGTTGGAGACCTCCCCTCATTAAACATGTGGGACTTGACTTGCCTGGCGTGTGGTACTGTGGCGCCGCATCGCATCGCATCGGATTCCAATTCCAACTGCCCGCACACGTTGCTGGTTCAGTTCAGGGGCAGACGACCGAGCTGGAGGACCGGCGGCGGCATGCTCCCATCGTCTTCTTCCCCTGCCCAGCTTACAGTCTCCAGTGTCCAGTCACCACCCACATGCGCGCCGCGCCTTGCTCATTTCATTTAACAGCTCAGCTCAGCTCACCGTCGGTTCGGTTAGTTCGTTTCGCCGCCGCTCGCAACAGCTGCATCCGCAGTTGCTGCGCCAACCAACCCAACCAACCGCCAACCAGCCTGAGCAGAGCAGCAGCAACCCAGCCAGCCAGCCTGAGCCAGAGCCGAGCCAGGAATGCCAGGATCGAATCCATCTATCCATCGCCCAAAAAAGAGCCACACGACGCGGCATCCACCTTTACGAATTTCGTACAGTTGGCAGGCAGGCAGGCAGGGAAAAATAATTTAATTTACTCAGTAAATGTCGTAATAATAGTAGTAACTAACGGTAGCAAGGCAAACAATAACGCATTCATTTTGTACACTTGAGTCGTCCCGATGTAGTAGTACTAGCATAGCATGGGACAGCAAGACATAGCCGGCGGCGAGCCTACCCGTGCAGCAGGTACGGCAAGAGAGAGGGAGCGGCCGGCGGCCGGCGGCCAGCGACGACGAGACCGGTCGTCGGTCAGTAGGGGCGGACGCCGACGTAGTTGCCCGGCGGGTCGTAGTTGCAGGTGATGAAGGTGCCCCTACCATTGTAGCAGGTGACCATGGCGCATCCCACGCGCCGCGTGCTCCGCCACATGATCTGCGTGTAGTGCCCGCACATGCCGCCGTTGCAGCTGTTGCTCCAGTAGTCGTAGCGCGGGCGCTCGGACACCCACGCCCCGACGGCCTGCGCCGGCGCCCAACCCGTGCCGCTGCCCCAGAAGAGGTTCTCGCCGTAGGGCCCCGACGAGTGCACCAGCGCGCAGTCGCCGCGCCGGGACTGCGCGTACCACCGCGCGTACGACGCCACGCGCTCGTCCCACACCAGCGGCGGCAGGCCCAGCGACGCGCGCGCCACGTTCTGCGGCGCCAGGAACTGGTACCTCATGTCGCCGCCGCCCCCGGGGTAGTACGCGTCGGCATTGCCCACGACGGCGGCGAGAACGAGCAGCGCAATGCCGAGCACGGCGGCGCCGGTGAAGCGAGCTCTGGGACTGCAGCTCGACGAACTCGCCATGGGACTCCGCTCTGATTGCTGAGCTGTGTGTGTACTGCCCTGCCGGCTGCCACTGCCTCGCTCGCCCGGGCGCTTGGTATATATATATAAGAGCTAAATGCACCACGCGGTCCATTAACTTTTGCCTACGTGTCATCTGCGTCCACTACCTCTCAAATCGCATATTTGGGTCCCTAATCTATTAAGTTGGTGCACCAATGGTCCAAATCGTTTTTGGAGGCAGGATTTGATCCAACCTGGCTGTCCACGTTGGCAGCTTACGCCCCCCAACACGTGCGCCCTGGTTGGGAGGAATTTAACAATCCCCCAGGTGTCTCTTTCCGTCTCCTTCCCCCGCACCACTTCCCTCGCCTCCTAAATGCTCCGCATTTCGCCCACGGCCTTCCCGGACCTCCTCCCGGCGTTCCCGCGGCCAGTACCGTGCCGCTGCTCCTGCGCTCGGCGCCCGGCGCGCAGGCTTCGTGTCAGGGGCCCCCCCGGCAACCTCCGGCGAGGCCACCTCCACACCGTCTCGCTCCTTTCCTCCACCGCCGCCTCGAGGACTTCGGCCCGGGCAGCGACCGGCCCCCGCCACGCCTGCGGAGGCCGTGCTCACGCTTCAGCGAGCTCCGCGCCTCATCGATAGAGGCTGGTAGCGCCGCACACCACGCAGAGACGGTTGCGCGCCGTGGCCCAGCAGCCTCGAGTCAAGGGCGCGGCACATCGAGGGCCGGGTTCAAGGTCGAGGCGCCCGTGGGCGCATCAAGGCTGACGCCCCGACGGCTGGTGTGGATGCCCGAGGCCAAGGCGGGGGCCTGCGAGCTGCGCTAAGGCCGGGCAGCCGGGCGGGGTGGTGGTCGCCGACGCCGCCCCGCCGCGGTGTGGGATGCCGGAGGCCAAGGCGGCGCCCAGCGCTGCCGCCAGCCGGGTGAACGCGTGTCAAGCCGCTGCCGACCTGTGCCGCAAGGCCCGGTGGCGTGTGAGGAGAGGCGGACCCGTCCGGTCCGGTGGCGGCGTGAGGAGAGGCGGTTCGGCGCTGGTGGGCCGCAGGCGCCCGTTTCCACGCTGGGGGTAGGGGAATTAAATTCCTCCAACCAGGGTTACGTGTTGGGCAGGTGCGGTAAGCTGCCAACGTGGACAGCCAAAGGTTGGATCAAATCCTGCCTCCAAAACGATTTGGACCATTGGTGCACCAACTTAATAGATTAGGGGACCCAAATATGCGATTTGAGAGGTAGTGGACCTGGATGACACACTGAGGCAAAAGTTAATGGACCCCAGTGCATTTAGCTCTATATATAAATCCATGGATGGATGGAGAGAGGGGAGGTGGGTCGGGGGGTTGGGTTTGGGGGTGGGTGGGGTGGGGTGGGACACGCGAGCCATGTTCTGACGATGATTAAGGCGACGCATAATACGGCTCGGCTCCTTGTGGAAGGTCTACCTAAACTAAACGCGCCTCCTAGCAGTAGCAGCTGCTGAATTAGAATTAGAATTAGGATTGGAATTAATGGCAGGCGCCGATCCATCCATCGATGGATCGATCGAGGAAGAACCGTTTGATGCTCCTTGAAACTATTGATTGATTGGTTGGTTTGTTAGCAGGTAGCTCCTGGCAGGCCCCATCCTGCAAGTGCAATTGAATTCTGCTGCCTAGCTAGCTCTCTTCACCCTCCACTCATTTCACTGCTTTTGGCCAGATTTCCGGACAATTTTCTTTCAGCGGATGCGCCGAGTTTGTGGTTGCTGAGTGAATGGTAAGATGAATTTGTGGTTGCTGAATGAATGGTAAGATCAATCAAGCAGCTAGGCTACCACGAACGGAATGCCAGTCATTCCGGGGAGTAAAAGAAGGAATGAATAAATCACTGTGATTTTGCTGGATCTGCGGCCGGAACTATGATGATTATTCTGTATTTTAGTAGCAGCTCCATCGAGACCTGTAAATGTAATGCTGACGCCTCATCGTTTCCTACTTTCCTTCATCAAAGAAAAGAGGCCCGCCCCTCTTTACAACTCAGCTTTGCTGTCCAAACAGTGATATGTTCCACATACACACAACGCATAGCAGCTTTTATCTAGCCTGGAAACAGAAACAATTGCAATGCACTGTACGAGTGATTGATTCCACTGATCTTATCTCCCATAGGAGTACAGTATAAAAGCACTACTGCTCGTGTGCAAGTGCAAATGTAAATTTGTCCTGCCTTGCATACCTGTGACTGCCCTATCACTGATTTTTTTTCCCCACATGGGTTATGCTCAGTCTGAATTGACATTGACCACAGAAAACTTTGACACATTACACCTCCAGCATCTGCCGTTTCGGATTGGAAGTGTGTATGTATATATAATCAGAGTGAAAGAAGGTCGCCATGGTCAAAATGCAGCTGACCCCGTATTCCAAGTTATCATAACAACGTTGCATTCGCATCAAAGCATGCCATTTCATTAAGAACTAAGCAGGCACTACTACATCATTATTCAGCGTAATTAAGGCACACTACACTACTAGCAGCGATCCCGTCTGGATTCTGGAAGGTCACCGTTTGGTGTGGCGCGCGGCGTACCTACTACTCGAAGTCGAAGAAGAGACAGAAACGTGCCAATCACTGTCTGCCAAGGGAGACGCCGCCCAATATGCGCCGAAACAAGAGGAGTCGGCGAAGACTTTTTTCTGGTGCCGCCGCCGCCCCCTGCACAGCACACTAGCACAGCGAACGAGTATGACAAATTTGACATTCTTCTGCAGCTGGTACTGGTACGGCTACCCATCTTGTTCTTGTGTGCAACAAGTGCCTGCTAGCTAATATGTAGTAATGTATTAGTACAGATCATTTGGAATATATCGTTGCAGGGTTAGGAGAAAACAGCTCAATGCTTGCTGGGTGTTGAGAATTTAAATTGCACCACAGGAGTCGCTGGGCGTGGGGCATTACCACATCATTATTATATATTTCCTGCGTACCTGCGGAGAATATATATGTTATGATTAGCAGGCATAGGGTCCATGGAAGAGTAATTAATTAATTAATATAGACAAAAGAGAGAATATAATCTAATTGATGCCTGCTTGTCTGTTAATATAAGTTAACCTGAGACTTACGTTCAAAAAAAAAAAAAAAAAAGAGTGCTTTGAATTTTGTCAGGAAACAAATGGTGACCACAACAGTCATACTGTTAACAATCGGAGGCCTACGTTCATCATCACAAGACATGCTATAAAAACTTAAGTTCCAAAATTTCTCACAACAATGAGAAAGATCAACCATCAATTTGCATTGGTAGACTTCAATCATCATTAATAAAATAGCCATGGGTCTAATATGTTTTAATAAAACATCATCAACCTCTCCGACTATCAAAACGATATCAGTAACATATTCAATAACGATTTTTCCTGTACAGCTGCCATTCATGAAACTGGTTAGGTAATGTCTTTTCAGTAATACATATTAAGTAAGCTGGAGGATATTTATGAAGTATGCTGCACATATGCTTGATAACTTGACAAATGCAGATGAAAGTTATGTGCTCACGAAACATCAAGTCACGAAGGATACATTCGCAAAGAATCATTCAGGGCTGTATAGCAAACGGCAGATGTTCACTGCAGGAAAAAGGGTGGATTCCTCTGTCAGTTCCACAAGTTCCCTTACCAGACATATGCAAAGAACTAAAAAACCGGAATGTTAATGTGACACATAGATTTCAGTCCACGATCCTAATAAGGATTCAACAGGTATGGAGACAACAAATTGTCCACGGCCACTATCTCTTTTCTTGCTTATACTTAAACTGAAAACAAAGCACTTAATGCATCATGTCTGCCATAAGCCAATGCACCAACAGAAGGCTCATCATGGAATGAATGGATCCCAGTGTTCTCATCAATCATCATGGTACCGGTGGTCAGCCCATAGCATGATCTGAAAAGACACAATTAACCATACCATAGCTCAGATTCCGATAAATTGAGTCGTGATATTTCAAAAATTAATGTGATTGGATTCTGCTGTGGTGTGTGCTTTTGGGATTGGCCATAGAAGAGAGTACAGCTGTACAGGAAAAAATTGCATCAACAATATCTAGCCAGTTTCAAGTGCTATATAAAAAGTTAGACACTGGCTTGGATCATATCATTCATAACCTCGATTCTCTTGAGTATCCAATCATCCACAGTTTTTTTGGTGACAAATTGCTGAAAATCACAACTAAGCAAGAATGCTGTACAGGGTTACTAGAAATTACCTGGAGTGTAGAAGCTCATGTAAGGAATCACAACGTCGGGCCTTCTGCTGGACATCATCTTGACTTGGCCTGACTCCAGGTTAATCGTGAAGATGCCAGCACTTGTCCTGACGAAGATGACGCCGAGGCCCTCCGCGAAGCCAACGGCAATTACAAATTGGGAGCCAAGCGCAGTTTGTGGGTTCAAGGGGAAACTGGGCAGAGTGTTGAGTTCCAAGACCCTGCTCTGCGTCCATGCCGCCGCAGTTCTGTCAGAACCTGTCTCCCTCGACCACAGGTAGAGGCGGGACCCCCGCACGCTAGCGAAGCCCAGACTACCGCCCATCGCCGGCATGAGGATCCCGCGACCCTGGTGCGCTAATGTCGGGTCGACAAATGCGAGTTCCCGGCGACCCAAGTCATATTCCACGATGGTCTTGCTCTCAAAAGTGGGGAAGTAGATCCTATTTCCCACAAGCGCGACGGGATCCATCATGTCCATGTCCGCGAGATCATCGGGGTGTTCAGCGTAGGCCACGTCGCTCCAGGCGTCGGTCTCGGAGGAGTAGACGCGGGCGTACGTCGTGCCTTCTTCGTCGGTGTCCACGAATGCGACGAGGAAGGGCCCGCCGTGGCAGTCGAGGTGGTCGCAGTTGCAGCCCCCTTCGCGCGCCGCCGTAGCGCAGAGCACCGCCAAGTTCCAGCAGCAGTTGAGCGCGAACGGCATGGCCAGACCCCACCGCTCATCCGTGACGGGGCTCCATACGAGGATGTCATAGTCATTCCCCTCGCCGGGGACGTTGGTGAAGAGGACGCGGCCGTGGCGGGCGTCGCGCACGTAGTAGTTGGTGTGGTCGAGGGTGCGGGGGCGGAAGGAGGTGGTGCGGACGAACCGCGAGAGGAAACAGCTGTCGCGTTCGCGTGTTTGCAGCCAGAAGAGGAAGCCCAGCAGGGGAGGCACCCCGTGGAACGCGCGGTAGCGGCGAAGGAAGGCGCGGTCGGTGAGGAGGCGGCGCCATGGCTTGCAGACGGCCGAGCAGCGAACGAGGCGCCCAGGGTCGTGGGGCGGGAGGCAGAGGAGGATCTCGGGGATGAGGTCGCCGGGCAGATCTAGCAGCGAGCGGTCGCGCAAGGTTTTCGCCGGAGGAGGAGGCGCGGCCATGGCTGCCGTCGCCGCGGCGTTTGGGGCTAGGGACAGAACAGGGGAGAGCCGACTGGCTGCCGGCGCCCGACGCTTCAATTCAGTCAGTTCAAGGACGCCTGATGCCGGTGTGGAGATAATTGGGGTGGCGAATAAGAACAGAGGTTAATGTAGACTAACGACGGGCCATGGCCTTCTTGGTTTTTCCTGTGCAGTAATCATCCTCTTAGCACTGTTAGTCCCTTCCCTCCTAGTTCACACTTCTAGCTACATCGTTGTTCTTCAGCGGCATGGTGGCTTAAAAGTTAAAAAGACTGTTAATCTCAACATAATAATAATAATTAAGATGCTGTCTAGGATATAGAATCTCTATTTAATATGGAGAATGTCGTTTTTTTATTTTTGGACTTCATGTTTGACTATCCGTCTTATTCAAAATATTTAAGTAAATAATAAAATAAATCAATCAATATTCAAATATATTTATTGATAAAAGAAGTCATAATAAAATAAATTATATTTATATAAAAATTTAAATAAGACGAATGATCGAACAAAATGACAAGAAGTCCAAGGTGATAAATTCAATGGGACAGAAGGCGATGCAAAATAAAAGCTATGAAAGGTAAATAAGCACAAGAACTTTTGAACTTAATATGCAGATAGCCGTGTTTTCTATATTCTCTAGGACTTTTTTTTCCTATAGAATCACCGGTTATTGAGGGAGTCTCCTCAGTGGTTCCCGAATAGCTAGTTCAAGAGAAATTCTAATGGCTATCTAGTCTAGAAGAGAAATTAAGGGCGCATTTGGATCTCTGGCTAGACCTTCGCTTGTCTTGCCCAGCTAGGTCGTAGAAAGGCAAACATATTTAGTTTTTCGACTAGTGTGCCTCAGAGCCTGAGCCAGCGATGCTTGTGTGGGAGATGGATTTCGACTCGCTCAGCCAAGCGAGTTTCTCGTTTTCTATGCCGCGAGCGAGGCCAGGCGAGGTAAACAACCCAAACGTGCCCTAGGTAGCCGGCGACAGCCAAATAACTAGTCTATTACAATTTCTGAGAAATAACTCTTGTAAAGCTCACATAACTTGTTACAGAAGTGTTTTTTTGTTCTTTTATAAATTTTATCTAGGTAGCTATTTGTAAAGTGCTATTGAGGTTGCCTTCACGAACTAAATTTCTGTGAAGGGCAAAATAGCAAAAGCAAATACAAAAAGCCAAGGTAATGAAAGAGGAGAAGAATCCATATGTGGCAGGAAAACCTGTGTCCGACCTGACTGGCTGGCTAGCTAGCTGTGGCCGGGCATGCTTGATTTGCGCTGTGTGGGCTCTCTGGTCATCTGGCCAACGACTTGTACAGCGCGGAAGCTAGGGGATTCAATGGAGCAAATGAGCAATTGAGCATGACCGTATGGTTGCTCGGTGCCGGACCGGCGAGCTTTAAACGACGGTGATCATATCGCGCGGCAGTTGAATAGCGTGTTGTGCTCGTTGACCCGGTGGCCACGTTTGTCTGCCTGCCTGTCTCCAACACTAGTGGCTTGCATGCACAAGTGCCATTCCAAATTCTGATTTTTGCCTTTTATTTCATCCATGTCCTTCCATTATATATATCCAAACAAATTTGAAAAGAATGATGGAACCGTAATAAAACCGAGGGGATGTATACATTGTCCCCGTAAAAAAAGTTTTGGCGTGAAGAAATAAGGTAAAAAAAATGGGTGCAAGCAATCAACACGTGGCAATGTGGCATGCACGACTTGCTTGTCAGTAGGGCCTCATCCCCACGTAGTTGCCAGGCGGGTTGTAGCTGCACACCGCGAACGTGGACTTGGCGCGTCCCCGGCCGCAGGTTGCCATGGCGCAGCCGACCGCCGTGGTGCCGCGCCACACGACCTGGGTGTAGTGCCCGCACGCGCCGCCGCCGCCGCGGCAGGAGTTGGTGGACGGGTCGTAGAGCGCGCGCTCCCGCCGGACCCAAGCGTCCACCACGGCCGCGGGGGTCCAGCCGGCGCCGCCGCTCCCGCGGAAGAGGTTCTCGCCGTAGGGCCCGTGCGAGTGCGCCAGCGCGCAGTCGCCGCGCCGCGCCGCCGCGTACTGCGACGCGTACGCCGCCAGGCGCTCGTCCCACCGCAGCGGGGGCACCCCCACTGCGCGCCGCGCCGCGTTGTGCGGCCCCAGGAAGCTCGACGCCAGGCTCGTCGTCTTCTTGGCGTCGGCGGGCGCGGACACGCCGGTCAGGACGACGACGACGGCGGCGAGGAGGAGGAGCGACGCGGTGACCGTGCCCGCCATGTGTGCTGATGAATCGATCGGCTCAGGTACTTTTCCTTCGTGTCGCTGTGCGAAGTATTTATACGAGGTTTTGCGTACGAGAGGTTCTTGTTCGGCTGAAGAACGGAGATGCGAGCGGAGAGTAGTGCTGCTCATGTTCCATTCCTTGATGCGATGCCTGGCAAAGACAGGAAGAGGAAGTCCACGCGGTACGTCAAGGTCTCAAGGATGTGCGTCCATGTTCATTGTGACATTGCAGTATAATAGTACTAACCTTTTTATAAAACAACGTAGTAGTAGTTTTTTTTTAAAAAAAAAATCAACAGATGTGAGTTTGTGACGTGCATCCTTCCTTGCGACCGTCCGACACCACAGACGACTTCATCGCCGTGCCGCGGCTCGCTGGTGCCATCTACTATTGGGTGCACTAGGTCTCGATCAAGCTCTCACCCTGTTCTGCTTTACTAGTGGCAAGCGATCAAGCTCTTACATTTGGAGACTAGGGGAGGGGGGCTCTCCCCGACCCCCTGTTGACTACCAAGATGAGAAAGAAGAGAGGGAGGAAGATCGAAGAAGGGAAATATGACGAGAAAGGTATGACCACGTGCCTTTGTGGCTATGCCTTCTACCAGGACCATTTATTTTCTCATGCAACACGAATATTAATACGATTTTACATACCCATGATTTTATCTACTTAACTCTTGCCCACATGACTCTTGATGCAAGATGAATGGTTAAGATAGCCCATGCTGCCACAAGTGCATCCGAAAAATACACTCTTGGAAGATGAGACCCTTCCCACATGTCTCTAGCAACTAGTCACACGAGCCACCACTTGAGAGGGGGTTAAAGATCTTCAGTGCCAACTTCTTTCTGTGGCATGAGGTGTCAATAGTCACAAGATATATACTCTCGCTCTATCTCTAAATAAATAGATTCTTAGAGTTGTTTTAAGTTAAAATCTTCAAACTTTTCTAGATTTCTAAAAACACCTGTCAAGGCTATATTTTTATAATATGCTCATTTTATATCATATATAGATGTTGTTATTCTTTTCAATAAAGTTAGTCAAACCTAAGATAGTTTGACTTATACGGATTCTAGGAATTGATTTATTTGGAGACAGGGGGAGTATATGGATGGAGCTTAGGTAATCTCGATCACCACGTTTCATTCGTTAGTTTGTTGCTGCAGTTGAAGCAGGTGTCGGCGAACCATATCAACCATAAGACGGTGTAGCAAGACAAAGTATCAGCAGGTATTGAAACTATTGTGGTTCATGGCCATACAGGACCTCAAATGGAGACGTACGTGCCAAGTGCAGAATGTTGGCTGGCACGGTGTTGCATCAAAACTTTGCCATATGACAATCAATTCACTCCTGCAGGTAGCATCTTGAATCTCCACCCTCTTCTTTGGAGCACCACAAAGTTCCTGGAGATGAGAGGGACGATAGATACGATGCAAAGAATATACATTGATTAGTTAACTGTGGGCAAATTAATTGACCAGGAGTATTTAATATATTGATTGAATTATTACTAATTCGCATCCATATATATTATAAACAGCAAGTTCTAAGATCAATCGAAACCAAACATACATTTGCAATTATGGACTGAACAGTTTGGAAAATGCTATATATATATAAGCTTTAGAATTATACACACACAAATACGACATGGCATCAAAACCCGCTATACTCTCATTGATCATCATAACCGCCTAGCACGTAATCGTGTAGACTGCTGCTACCAATGGAGTTTCCCTGCTGGATCTGATGGCCGCCGGTCGCGCCATAATCGCAGGCGGACGCGGTCCACGCCGAGAACTTCTCATCGGCCCCAGCGACGGCAGCGCCGTCCGGGCACTGCAGCTCCGGCAATGTTGGAACATGCCCGTCGTGCGCCAGCCCGCCCACTGATCCGTACTTGCTGTACAGGAAATCGTAGAGCTCGTCGGCATGATGATGAGGTCCAAACCCGGCGCCGCCGTAGCCGCCACCAACCATCAGGGCGCCCGAGTTCATCTCTACGCTTGCGGCGGCGGCGGCTTCAGCCTCGGCGGATGGAGAGTAAAACCGTAGCTTGGGCCGCTCGAAAAAGCCTCCCGGCGCCATGTAGTTTGCTGCCCCCGCCGGCAGAGCTGAGCTGTTGCTCGTCCTCGACTGCTGCGGCGTCACCGGCGCCGGCGGCGAGGCTCTGCAGGTGGTTGACCAGATGCTGATGGTGCTCCTGCACGCTCACGGTTGTGGCCATGGCGTCCGTCGACAGCGACCCCCGGAGCAGCCTGTTGGCCTGCAGCAGCGCCTCAAGCTTCGGCCACTCCGGCGCCGCCGCCGCGACGGCGGCGTTGCTGTTGTCATTGCCGCCGCTGCAGCCGAACGCGCCGTAGATGCCTTGGAGGCGCATATGGAGCTGGATCCGCTCGAGCCGACGCACTTAGGGTTTGCGTGGCCGTCGCGGCGCTGTCTCCGCCGCTGTTGTTGTTGACGCCGCCACCGCTGGTGCTGCACATGTTGCCGCCCCGCGGCGAGGTAGGGATCCTGGTTCGCCCTCGCGCGCCGACGACGCGCGCGCTTGCCAAGGAGCTTCTTCTTGAGCTTGGTGTTCCAGTAGTTCTTGATGTCGTTGTCCGTTCGCCCTGGCAACTGCGCTGCAATGATGGACCACCTGAACATGTACTCATATATATATGATCAAATTTTGTTCAGGGAAAAGAGGAAATTGAAGTACTTTTTGTAAGTAGAGGCTCATGCGTGTGTGCACATGCGATGCTGTTTGCAAATATTGTGTACTGATGATATTCTTATTACCTGCTTCCAATGCTAATGTAGAGGCTGCAAATGATATGCTCCTCCTCTTCTGTGAAGTCACCGTGCTTAATATTTGGCCTCAGATAATTGAGCCATCTCAGCCTGCAACTTTTCCCACATCTCTTCAGCCCTGCAACAAATCATGTTCACACATAGTTTAGTTAATTATAAAATTAGATCAAGTTATTAAACAGGTACAGTAATCAGTTCATTTATTAGAGGGCAAGGAAACAAGGAAAATGACTGGTATATATATATATATATATATATATATATATATATATATATATATATATATATATATATATATATATATATATATATATAACTACTACTCTATAGCTGGCCATAGAATAACTTATTCTCAGCCACTTTGAGTTACGATAATTACAATACTAATTTATAAGAATTATAGTAACTCCTTACTATGTGTTATAGTAACTCAACTAATGTCAATTTACGAGAATTATAGTAACTCCTTACTATATGTTATAGTAACTCAACTAATGTCAATTTACGAGAATTATAGTAACTTCTTACTATGTGCTATAGTAACTTCGACTAATGGCAATTTACGAGAATTATAGTAACTCCTTACTATGTGCTATAGTAACTTCGACTATTATAACGATTATAGTAATTGAGTTACTATAATTCTTATAAATTAGCAATTTACAAGAATTATAGTAACTCAATTACTATAATTGTTACGATAGTTGAGTTACTATAATATATAGGGCTATTTACCATAACGGTTATAGTAAACCACTTAGTAAGGGGTTACTATAACACATAGGACTATTTACCATAATGATTATAGTAAACCACTTAGTAAAGAGTTACTATAATTCTCGTAAAATTAGTATTATAATTATCGTAACTCAAAGTGGCTACGTAATAAGTTATTCTATAGCTAGCTATAAAGTAGTAGTTATATATATATATATATATATATATATATATATATATATATATATATATAGCTAGCCCAGCTAGCTCAGCCACCCACCACATGCAAAAGCGACGCGAGACCCAACGGTATGCGCGCATAAAAACCCTAGTCGAAATACGTACAAACCTTTTTTGTCGATGATGCATATAAACCCAGTGGTTTGAGTGTATTAAAACATATTTGTTTCCCGCATATAAATCACCCAAATGAGTAGACCTTCCATCCGACAGTCGGCCTCCGACGGTGACATAGGGTGACACAGACCGACATGCACGCATCCACTTGAATTTCTTTTATTTTTTTACGATAATTCCTCAACAAAATATCTGATTCAAAAACGGTTTTCACCATTGAGCTCCCGATATTTTTGCGCACGATTCAAGATCCATTGTGAATATATTTTTAAAAACTTTTGAAATTCATAAAATTTGCACATTAGAATATAGAGTTATATGCATCCGTCTATGCATAAAAACTTGTGGTCGTGGTGCGTAAAAAAAACATGGAGACGATCTCGTCCTCTCTAAAATTTGAAATTTAAAATTTGAATCATACCACATAAGGGGCTGATTGGATGCATACATTCACTCGTCAAGATGTATAAAAAAAGTTTTGGCATCGATATTGCATATAAATTAGTGGTTGAATGAATAAAAGTTTATTTTGTTACTGCATATAAACGATGAATATTATAACTTATTATGATTGAATTGGAGATGATGCAATCTTCTCTAAAATTTAAAATTTGAATCATGGCACGTGAAGCCCGCTTAAATGCATATAATTATAGGACAAGATGCATAAAAAATTTTTTAGCACCGATGTTGTATAGGAATTAGTGTTTGGATGAATAAAAATCATCTTTATTACCGCATAAAAACATCTCAATGAGATGAACATTTCTTTACACATGAATTGCACATCCCATACAAAATTCTATGACATCAAACAATACATATAGCCCTAGTCAAATAATGCATCCAATCCTTATAAACACACATGAAAGCATCTAGACCCCTAGTGGGTTTCGGTGATTAATGACAACGTAAGATTATTGTGACTAACGTGTGTTTTGCGTAAAAACCGTTTGAGTTAGGTCATGATAATGGTGGTTGATTGGGCAATCAATGGTATTCATGCCCCGACGATCGAGATCGTTTTTCGGTTTTCAAAGGATGGACGACAAGGTTAAGGGCGGCTAGTTCTAAGCGTCGTTTGGTGTTGGAGAGACACTTAGAGTAGCTAGGACTTTGTTTTTACCTTTGGCCGTACTATTAAGAGGGGTTTGAATGGGTAACTTGACCTAGATGAGTCTAGTGAGTTAGGTGTGGTGCACACTTGGTTCATTCTAGTCCTAGACAGCCCTAGAATTGGCCCAAAGTTCAGTTTAGTCGAAGCCATGCGAGAGGTCGTGGAAATCGGAAGTGTTTCGAGCCATTTTGGCTTGACCGGGACGCCGGCACATAACCGACCGGGACGCCGTCCGGCCAAGTGTATGTGAGGTGCCCGTGACCGGACCCTGCCCCCGGCAATGGGCCGGACGCCCGGCCCCATCGGCTCATGGTATATGGTGGGCCGGACGCTGATCAGCACCCGACCGATCTTTGGGGGGTCGGGCGTCCGGTCACTACTCGAAGAGGTCCGTAGAGGGGAAAAATCTGACGGACGCGTCCGGTCATGGTGGACCGGACTTCGACACGCGTCCGGTCAAGTGTGACGTCCAAGAGGTACAGTTAGCCGTTAACAGACGACGGACGCGTCCGTCGCCCGACGGACGCGTCCCCGGCCGACCTTAAAACTGCCTCGAAATACCTCTTCGTGTGAGGGTTTGTGTGGGGGGGTATATATACTCCCTTACCTCATTCAATTGAGGTCTCTTGCTCATTTCAACAGCTGAAGAACATCTTGTGAGTGCTTGAGAGTGCAAGAGCCCTAGTGAGGTTGAGAGATTTGCTAATCCATTGCTTAGGACCTCATTAGTGGAAAAGAGAGTAGCAAGTGTGCATCCACTCATCTCATTAGGCTTGTCTTGGTCAAGTGAGAGTTCTTGCTTATTACTCTTGGTGATCGGCATCACCTAGATGGCTAGGTGGCAATTGGGAGCATGGTGATCATCCGGTGGTGATTGTGGATGGCCCATCTCATCTTGTGAGCGGTTTTGGTGGATTCACCGCGTTGGAGTGACGAAGAATCATCCCGTAGAGAGCACTTGGTCCTTGCGCGGATCAAGGGGGAGCTACACCCTTGCGCGGGTGCTCCAACGAGGACTAGTGGAGAGTGCCGACTCTCCGATACCTCGGGAAAACATCGCCGCGTTCCTCTCCTTCTCTTTACTTTGAGCATTTACATTCTTGCAATTACTTCTTGTATTTACTTTGCTAGAATTGCCATGCTAGAGTAGGGTTTGGAACCTAGGGAGCAAAACTTTTGTGTCTAGAAGTCATAGAACACACATTAGGCGCTAGGGGTGAAATGGGCCAGCGATAGGTTATTACCGCCGCGATTAAAATTTAGAAAAGCCCAATTCACCCCCCCTCTTGGGCATCTTGATCCTTTCAACACACATGTGATACTATCTATAATGGTCCAAAATTACAACATGCATAGAAACCTCAGTGAACAAAAAATATGATAACCCAACTAAGATTACATAAAAACTAGTACTCTTACTCATCTCATCCAACCGTATAAATCTAATTGGATTGTGCCACATCACGCCACTATCATGGCGTGGAGAGGAAAAGCCGAGCCAAAATGCATAAAACATTGCTTTCCACAGGAGAAAGAGATGCATATTAACCAAAACAAAACTGGTCTGCTGTAGCTCACATCGATGCATAAAAATTGAACAACATGTGTATACTAATCACCCCCAGCATTTTTATCTTAAATTCATAATGTATACAAACATGCATACAAACATTTTCAATCTCTAAGAGCTGCAAGCACACAAACCAAATATGCATACAAACTTTTTTCTATTGAGCCGTCAGCGAACTACATCCCTACAAAATTTACATCTAACTAATTGAATCAAATTAAGAAGACACCGAGCAAGTCGGGAGGGTTTGTATGCATGGTTTCATAGACAAGCATAGCGAATGGATCTATGCGAGAAGTCATGCTACAACGATCCTCTACAAGACATACAAACCAACTCGTAAGTGCATACAAACCGTGGCTTGCAGACCTAGAGAGGCGAGCGCCATACGCATCCAATCGGCCCTTATGTAGCATATTCAAATTTTAAATTTTAAATTTTGGAGAGGACGAGATCGTCTCCATGTTTTTTACGCACACGACCCGCGTGGTTTTTATGCATAGACGGATGCATATAACTCTATATCCTAATGTGCAAATTTTATGAATTTCAAAAAATATATTCACAATGGATCTTGAATCGTATGCGCAAAAAATGTCGGGAGTTCAATGGTGAAAACCGTTTTAGAATCGGATATTTTGTTGAGGAATTATCGCGAAAAAACGGAGAAGATTTAGATGGGATGCAAGCCTCCATGCATGCGTCAGATTGTGTCAACCCATATCAGCCTATGTCGGTGTTGTTTGGTGGAACGTCCAGCTCGCGGAAAGGTTTTTATGCGACAACGAACTGGTTTTAATTCACTCAAACAACTGGTTTGTATGCATTGTCGCGATAAAAACGTTTGTACGCTTGATCGACCTCGAGAATTTACGTGTCCAGTCTGCTGGGTCCGCATCAGCACCTGGGATATACTGGTGGTGCATTACGTGGCTTGCTTGTGCGGCTCGCTTGATGCGGGGTGGTGCGGTTGGGATCGCTGGGGCTTCCCTTAACCTATAGGAAGCCCTAGTTTGGTTTTGAATAATTGATGAAACCTTCGGGACTAATCATTTGTGGCTAAGTATGTGTAGCATAAGAAAGAATGGTCCATGACAAGTGTTGGAGACATGGAGATGATCATGGTGTTGGTGATGAATACCAAAAGATGATGATCAAGTGCTCCAACTTGGAAAAGAAGAAAGAGAAAAATAAAATGGGCTCAAGGCAAAGGTATAATTGATAGGGCCATTTTATTTTGGCACTCAAGACACCATAGAGGGTGTGAGTGTATTTAGGATAGATAGCCGTACTATTAAGAGAGGTGATCTTAATGCAAAAGCGGTTATCAAGTGCCACTAGGTGTTCTTATTCCATGCATATGCATTATGACCTAGTGAGCTAACAAACTCTTGCAAAATTCATTTGAAAATGCTAAAGCACGTGCACAAGTGAAGAGACACTTTTGTGTTGGCACATGAGAGCAAGGGTTGATGGTGTTTGGGTGTAAAACCCTCCCGCCGAAGCTTGCGAGGCGGGACTCAAAGTTTTCGGAAGAAAAGAGGTCATCTAGAGGTGACCGGACGCTGTCTCGATTAGGACCGGACGCCGTCTCGATTAGGACGGACCAGCGTCGGTCAAGCCGCGGTCGTCCCGTGCATTTTCAAGGACGACCGGACGGCCGGCGACCGGACGCCCGCGCCAAATCCGTCGTGTGTGTCTTTGGCGTGGCCGAAGCTGAGCAAGTGTGGACCGGACGCCCGGTGGCGTCCGGTCAAGGTGCAGCCGGACGCGTCCGTCGAAGTTTAGACCTCTCGGATGCTCTCTAGTGGCCGGCCGGGGCGCTTCGTTGGCGCGTCCGTCACGGGCGTAGGACGCGTCCGGTCGTTGTCCGACAAATAAGCGCGAGTGAGAGCTAGTCGTTGGACGCGAACGTTGAAATTCAAACGGCTAGTACACGTGGGCGTTTATGGGCGATCGACGCTGGACCGGACACGTCCGGTCACCCGCCTTGAGCGTCCGGTCGGGGCCGTAGCCTTGTAACGGTTGGATGAGGGCTTGCCCCTCTATATAAGCTGGTTGGCCGGCTCTAGCTCACTCTCTTGGACATTTTCATTGGTGATACATCCTTGTGAGCTAAAGCAAACCTCTCTCACTCATTCTCTTGCTTGATTGTGCATCCATTGTGAGATTGGGAGTGATCTTAATGCATTTGCTTAGAGTTTGAGCATCTAGTGGCATTAGAGATCGTTGAGCAAAATGGATTGCCTATTACTCTTGGTGGTTGCCGCCATCTAGACGGCTTGGAGCTGCGGTGGAGGTCCGGCACGTGTTGGTGATTGTTCGTGGCCGGCTCCCGGTGATTTGTGAGGGGTTCTTGCGTCTATCCCCAGCGGAAGATTCGCAAAAGGTGACTCTAGTAAATTGCTCGTGTCATTGAGTTACCTCACTTGTGGGTAGTTGCTAGCGGCACCCGTGGAGGGTTAGGCATTAGAGGCATATTAGCGCGCGCAACACCGAGTGGTGGTCGATACAACGGGGAGTAGCGTGCCGGCAAGCACGTGAACCTGGGGAGAAAAAATCTTTGTGTCATATTGTCTCCCTTGGTATACTTGGTGTTCATATTATGATTGACATATATATAGAGAAATTCCATCCTACTTCTAGGGAGTAGTTACTCCCATGTTAATATCTCTAGATTTAAGGTGTATATGACCAAACGAAGTGTATATACTTGTTCAGTATTTTTTGGTCAGTATTACTCAGTATCAGTTAGTATTAGCTACTGGGTGTAGAATAATATTCTACACCTAAGGTGTAGAATAAGCTGTTTGCCATATATATATATATATATATATATATATATATATATATATATATATATATATATATATATATATATATATATATATATATATATATATATATATAGGGAAATTCCATCCTACTCCCAAGGAGTAGTTACTCCTATATTAATATCTCTAGATTTAAGGTGTATATGACCCGAACAAAGTGTATGTACATGATGTATATGATCATACTAGACCATCTATGATAGTATATATGTCAAGTATGCATGTATACATAGATTATGTGGTTATACTTATTTTATATACTACAGTAAGTGGTATTTTCGTAATATATTAAAAAGTATGAGTTTCTTTAAAATTTTTTTTTTAGGAAGATTTGAAGTATCTTAGTATGAGTATATAAACATACTCAAAATGATAAACAAGTATAAACATATACGCAATATGTTGTTTTTTTGAAGATGGGAGTAACTACTTCCTAGAGAGTAGGAAAACCTCTTACTATATATATATATATATATATATATATATATATATATATATATATAGGGTGAGGCTATTCAAGAGCCGGCTACAAAATAACTTATTCTCAGTAGCCACTTTGAGTTACGATAATTACTATGCTAATTTATAAGAATTATAGTAACTCAATTACTATAATCGTTATAATAGTCGAAGTTACTATAGCACATAGTAAGGAGTTACTATAATTCTCGTAAAATTGCCATTAGTCGAGTTACTATAGCACATAGTAAGAAGTTACTATAATTCTCGTAAATTGGCATTAGTTGAGTTACTATAACACATAGTAAGGAGTTACTATAATTCTCAAATAAATTGGCATTAGTTGAGTTACTATAACACATAGTAAGGAGTTACTATAATTCTTATAAATTAGCATTGTAATTATCGTAACTCAAAGTGGCTACGAATAAGTTATTCTATGGCCAGCTATAGAGTAGTAGTTATATATATATATATATATATATATATATATATATATATATATATATATATATATATATATATATATATATATATATATATATATATAAATACCACAATACTATGTATTAGATGCTACTCTAGTACAGGGACAAAACCATGCATGCATAGAAGCAAAAAGTAGTAGCAATGAAAAACCTCTAGGTATACAAAAAAATAAATCCTAGCAGCGCCGCAGGATATAGGAAAGGAGCTGGCCAGATAGAGATGATGTTATACACATATATATAATTGCTGTGCATATATACGTATTAGCTAAGGCCTAGCTTATCGTTTGTTTTGATTTCATGTAATTATCATGGTTTACCGTACGCATTTCTTCATTAAGAAAGGGGAAATGGCCTTGTGTTCTTTATCACGTTGATACTCTGTCTAGCTATAGATCTCTCACAACACGAGAAACAAATAGATCAATCGATGATGGAACAACAGCTAGCAATCAAGCATCTATCCTTTCATCAAATAAAACTACAAATCGAAAATTATTGCAGATATTTTACTAGGAAGAGATATATACACGTATCTTGTTTTACACCAATCGGGGCATATTATGATACTAAAGTTCTCTTGGGGATTGATTTGAGCTAGGAGAGGCGTACTCGAATATATTGGATCTCAATCTATACAACAAAGGCAGCAGATCTATATATATACATCTTTTCAAAAAGTTTGCTTCTGATCTTTCAGAAAAAAAGGCGTTTTGCTCCTAAATCGGATGAATATGGAGAGGCCATACCATGTAGTATCTATAGTAGCAATCTAGCTAGGCATCCATATTCATGCATGTTGCACCAAGCCTGACAAGACTACTCCACACATAGATAGGCAATAGCTAGCACACGGATCAGAAGGAAGCAAACAACCAAATTAAAGAGGCGCCGATCGATCGAACGAATTTCACAAACACAAAAGGATAGATGAGATAAAGACGAATCACCAATCTTCTGCGGAAGGGCGATCCAGTTGCCGCCGGTGCCGTGCTCCTCGATGTAGTCCTTGAGCTTGGCGTCCTCCTCCGGCGACCACGGCCCTTTCTTCACGGTCGCCTTGTCGCAGCACGGCGCCCTCCCCATGGCTGCGGCGGCGGGTTGCGTCGTCGTCAGCTTCTTCTTCAGCGAGCGAGCTAGCTAGCTAGCTGGATATCAAACCAATAGCCTCGCCTCTTTCACTAGCTAGGTACAGGAGATCGTCGGAGAACGAAAGGAGGACTGACGATAGATCGATGTGAGTCAGCAGGAATTCAAGGCAGGCGGATATGGAGCGAGCTGAGGTGTGTCGTAGCTAGGCCGCAGGCAGGTGGTGTAGCAGTGGGCAATGGATGGAGCCTGCCCGGGTGCGCGCGGTGCGAGTCCGGAAGAGGCCAGGGAGGTGGCACCGAGCTTTATAGCCGCGGGGCGTGGGGAGAGGACGGGGAGGGCACGCCGCCGGGGGAGTGATCTGATGCCTTTGCTTGCCTGCCTTGTGTTTGTCAACCTGACAGTTAAACCCAAGCCAGCTTATTAGACCGAATTTGGTCACTCACACCAAACTAAATTACTTGTGCGCTTAACCCATTAAATATATTTTTTAACCCATCAATTCACCGGCATCTTATGCTATTATTTATACTCCTTCCGTATAGGAAAATAATGTCGTTTTAGACAATAACACGGTCTCCAAAGTATAACTTTGACTTTATATTTTTTTATAAAAATACTCATTAAAAAGTGATATATTTATACTTTTATGAAAGTATTTTTCAAGACAAATCTATTCATATGGTTTTCACATCTCCAAACTCAACAACTTAAAAAGTTATTCATGATTTATATTCCCAAAGTTTGACTAAAACCGTCTAAAATGACATTCTTTTCCTATACGGAGGGAGTATTTAGTCATAAACAAAAAGTAAAAAAAATAAATAGACAGAATAAAATCTCGTTGCAAACTCTATTATTTGCTGTCAAACCAGATCAACCCACTTTAACAGGGTCCAAATCAAACCAGTCCAATAGCTTTCTTAGCCTGTTTTGTCCTAAACTAATGTGGTCTAAAAACAAGATCAAACCAAAAAATCAGACTTAACTCAAACCATTGTCAGATTAACTTGTGATGACTGAGTGATGAGACGGTTGGCAGGCTCCACACCATACTCCGATCCAACCATATCATTGTTCATTGTTGGTCCGCGTTCATCTCACGACGCGGCCTGCTAGCTCCCTCCCATGCACTCGCTGGGATCTTCTGTTTGCAAAAAATAGTATGTGTGTGTGTGTTGCTAGATACTACTCCTTCGATCGGTCCTAAAAAGAAATACAATTCTAATAAATTTGTAACAAGCCAAACTTTCTCAAGATTACTAAATTTAAGAAAAAAGTTTAACATGAATGTAAACCTAAATTTCTAACAAGTCAAACTTTTTTGAAACTAAGCTTTATAGAAAATAATATTAACACTTATAAATTTATCATTTATGTCTAAATAAGTTTATAAAGAATATATATATTAAAAAATAATAATTCTATTCCTTGTAGGGCGGAGGAGACCTGATCAGAGTATATAGTAAGCATATATATATATTACTCTCACCCATAGTGGTAGTACTATATGTGGCAGAGGCTCGTTTTACTATGCCTTTAATTTGAATAACATCTCAGCCCCACTGATCGTGATCGACAGCATGTGCAGAAGTAAAAATCGATCCTTAGATAATCTACTACTAGGTAGATAAGCGCGCTTCGCTGCGCTGGTTGTATATTAGCCTCGCCGTTTTGGTTAACAAAATAGGTTAGAAAAACTTGGCGAATGGTGAGTCCTCTTATCCATTCCGTGGAGCCTCTATACGTAGTACGCATACTACTTGCCAGCTCTCGAAAGATATATAACTCTTAGGGCCCCGGTGTAGAGAAGACGGAGTGTAAAGTAGAAGAGATGCAATATATTGGATTAATAAGGATGCTAATCTAGTATTTGTTATAATCTATAGTCTAGTTGAGTACCCGGTACATAGAATTAAAAAGAATAGGCGTCACAAGTTCACTTGGCTAGTAGTTGTTCCTATGTATGCTACTTCATCCATCCTAAAAAAATCACTTATGGTCTTGTGCATATATCAAACTTTCGTAAGTTTGACTGAGTTTTTTAGAAAATATTAGCTATATTTGTATCTCTAAATAAGCTTATTAAGAAAAAATATATTCAATTATTAATTTAATGATACGTAATATGTATAATAAAAATTAGTAATCTCTTATATATATTTGGTCATAGGTAAAAATGTTTAGCACCTTAGAAAATAAGAATAACACTCTTCGTTGGACGCCAAGAGTAGCTAATAGAAAATAGTATTTCATTTTTAGTAGGACATGTTAGAAATTTTAGTTAGTTAAGAAGCTGAAGCAAACCACCTCATGACATGCATATGGCTAGTCTTGCATCGGTGTGAAAAATATTTATATACTAAAGTTGCCATTAGCGGGACAGTAAACGCAGCAAAAGGCCACGTGATTGGCTGGTAAGAATAGTATAAAACAAAGCTACGTGATTGGCTGCAAGCAGGGACACGTAACTATCGAACAAACGATCCTGCAGTAGATACGCTGGAAGGCCACCAATCCTCCCGCGATTATAGAGTTTAATACATGAGCTGCCGCATCTGATGGTATATGAAAGGAACAAGACGAGAAGCATGTCCTGTAATATATACAGAGCCTGGATCCGCATCCGATCCCCGGATTGTTTGGCGTGTGACAAAACCCGGATTGTCAGGGATGCTGCCTTTTCCCTGATCCCTATCTCTGCTCTGCCTACCATTTCCACACACACACACTAGTAGTTTTTTTGATCGACGTGACATCAAATTAATCCGCCATTGACGACTCGCCGGCCGGTTGAACTCTCCAATGTTTTTCACTGCATGTGAATGCATGCAGCTCCCCTGACTATGCCGGGATCATATGTGTATGTGCCTTGAGAGACTTTCAGTTCAGGCCTAGCCTAACATCCATGACAATGGATGGATCCTGCAGGCTCTGTGCAGCGAAAAGCTTCCCTTTTTGCTTATTTATACATAAGCGCGCGATGTGCAGTGCAGATGTCGTGTATATATACGGGCTGGACGACTGCTGCCCATGAAGCTAGACTTTCAGGGGCGGCACCAGGTTTGAAATTGCGTTGGCTCGCCACTAGTACTTCCTGTTTCAAACAGCATATTGACCATAGCATAGTCAAGTAGTAGAGCCGGACTAAAGCTACTGGATGTTTTATTATTGTTTATATATACTATATATATATATATAAGTACTGCGTGTACTATAGAGATACCAATCACGTATGCAGTCGATGCAATGAGCTCATCACCGTCGACCAACAACATCAGCTATAGTTTTATATAGTATAAGATATATAGATCTCATCTATATATGCATCTTGTGTCAGAAACCGTTTATGCGTGTTGCTACAGAGAAACACTAGCTACGACTAGACAGTAAAATGGATTATTTACCATATAAAGCTATCGATCCGGTCACAAAAGACCTAGCCCTAGCAGCCTAGCTAGTCATGGATGTACAGTTCTTCTTCGTCATATATACTTAGTTCATACATCCATAGACTCAAGTGAATATATACTAGTTCAAAGGTTCAGATCGACTCACAAATCGAAAGTGGCACATTTAACTGAACGATCAAAGGGGCGACTCGGGGGGCTCCTCGTCGACCGGCGCTGGGGCTCCCTCCCGCCACCTCCTCTCCGGCTTGTCGCCGCCGCCCTCCGGCGTGCGGCGGCGGCGGCGCCCCGCGGCCTGCGCTTGCGGTTCCTTCCGCAGCCCCTGCCCCTCCTCTCGCTCCTACCCCCACCCCCTCCACCTTGCTCCTCCGGGCGAGCTGGCCGGCCGAGGCTTCAGATCTGGGCCCTCCATGGCCTGATCGGGCGACCTCCGCCCGGATCTGCTGGCCCCGGCGATGTCTCGGCCCTGCAGCGGCCGGACGCTGGTAGGGGCTGGCGGCGCTTCCCGTGGCGGCGGCGGCTTGCCGGGCTGGGCTGCTGCTCCCCTTCCCTCCCGGCCGGGCTGGGCCGGGCGGTTGGCTGGTTGGCTGCGCCCGCCGCTGCCGCCGCCGCCGCTGTAGGGGCTGTCCGCTACCCCGCGGCACGCTGCTGGCCACGGGCTGGCCGCTAGCGCGGTCGGTCACTGGCCGTGGGGGGGCCGGTCGGCCGCCGGGGCCGCTGGCCGCTGCTGCCGGGCTGTCGCTGGCCATGGTTGGCTAGGGCACCATGACCGCAGTCACGTTGGATGACGCCGCCCATGCTGGTTTTGGCACGTTGGCGCCGTGGTGGCGTGAACGGCGACGGCCCCCTCGCTCCCTCCTGTGACGCCATGGCGGCGTGGCGGGCGGCGTTCAGCGGGGGCATGCCTGAGGGGGTGCTGGCCATTCTTGGCATGCGGTCTAGTCGATGCGCCGGCGTGTGGTTTGGTGTGGGCGGCTGGCATGGAGTTCCGGGCGAAAGCCCAGCCCGGTGATAGTCCATGGCGGACGACGGTGACGTCATGTCTTGACGCCACATACCTTCTTGGAGGCGTCGTTCTACGAGCCCCATGCCCCGCGCCACCGCACTCGGATCCTGGGTTGGGCCTTCTTGCCTTCGGTTTCCGGGGAGTCCCTTCCTCTCTGTGCCTCTCGAATTTCAACTCTGCTCGCTTTTGGTCGGTCTGCAGCTCTTGACCTTGCCCGCATGGTTATCGTTACTTATTGTAGTGGATGCTTGGCCACTACTGTTGCTGTCCCGGTGGATGCTTTGCCACTGTGGGTCCTTGGGCGGATACTTTGCCGCTGCTTGGTTCATTAGCGGATACTTTGCCGCTATCTGGTTCGTTGACGAATACTTTGCCGCCGTGTCGTTGGCCTCCTTTCTGGTACCTCCTGCTACCGAGAGTGACCTGGCCCTTCCATCACTACGGATACTTTGCCGTAGTGGGTTTCTTCGCTTCTTAACCGGCGGATGCCTGGATGTCGGTCGGTTCGTTGGCGGATGCTTTGCCGCTATTGGGTTCGTTGGCGGATGCTTTGCCGTCGTTGCTGCTGGGCGGTCTTCTGTGTTGACGACCATTGCGATGCTTTTTTGCAGTGCTTTTTTGCAGGCACAGTTGTAGGTTTTAGGTGTTGAGGGCAGTCGCTCTCTTCTCTGTATCTTTTTATTGTTTCTATGTGTATCCCAGATTACTCCCTACTATCTTGGTGGGTTGTAATCTGTATTATAGGGATTCTCCCATAGCTGACTTGTAATTCACTCTTCTTAATAAAAAACGGGCTATATTCCCCGATTGCAAAAAAAAAAAAAAAACTGAACGATCAAAAGAAACGTGGAGGTCACCTGATGAGGCTACCGGAGTATAGTACATGCATGCTTCCAACATCTTCAGTTTTTAGCTACAGTTTGATCGGCTCATGCATGCGTACTACTTTTGTTTTAATTTGTCCATCTTCTCCAAAGTCCTCCATGCCTCAAGCTGCCTGTTTTCTTCGTGTACCACCTAACCTGGTGGCTTGGAAATTTTGTTCAGAGTGTATATATATATATATATATATATATATATATATATATATATATATATATATATATATATATATATATATATATATATATATATGGAATTCTAGTATACTACGTACTAGCTTTTTTTAAAAAAAAAGAATTAACAATTTCAATGCCTTGTAACGTATTCCAAGGTTGGCTGCAGGTAACCATCCGGATTTACAGTGATATCCAACAACTCTAACTACGTATGATGATCATTGGATAGTGATATCGATACAAACAAAACCATCACCAAGAACCTTCCAAGTGAAAAGAATTTGAGGGAACATCAAGGATTAATTACACCAGTTTATTACAACGCCTTGGTAGAGCCACGAGCAGCTAGCCGCTCATTAGTCTTCCATCTCCAGCTACCTGTCTTTGAATTAGCAGCTCTGACATGTCCATTCACTGCATGCCACACGCAGACAAGTGGCTATTGTGCCCCTCCTAATTTATGCACCAGGAGATACCTCCAAACAGGAAGAGGTGAAGCTGGAGTGAAGCTGGAGAATTAATGCATGGCAAAGGCACTTTACATTGAAGATAACCACATTGGCGCCAAAATCGCCCTAATAATCCATTGACCTTATAATTTTCTGGACTAAACAACCAGTAACCATCATCAAGTAGTGTTGATCACCAGTACCGCCGACAGTGGGGCACACAACTACTCAATCAGAGGCCACTGGAAATATCTCGAGCAACGAAGAAGAGGTTAATTGTAGACTGAGGACGGGCTATAGCTTTCTTGGTTTCTAAAATTCCTTTGCAGTAGATAGAGAGTGATTGTTAAGCTATCTAGTAAGTTGAGTAATCCTTTTTTACTAGTGAAATACGATTCATAGTTTTCCTAGTGAAGTTGAGCTATGCCAAACGGAGCACTCCAGGTCTCCACACCCCAGTGTTGGAGCCAGGGCACTGCCTGACTGCCAACGTTTCGATAGGGCTCTCCACTTCTCCTTTCACTACTGGAAACTTGAAATTCCCTGACCAACGTCAGGCAAAACTGGAATTACCCTGTCGAGCTAGCTCTAACGGTATTTTTATTTTCCCTGACGGTAAGTGCACCATCAAAAATTTTATAGCGATATTTTTATTTTTTATGACCATACGTACATTTTCATGTATTTTCCCTGACGGTAGTGCACCGTGAGGGAATTTCAAGTTTCCAGTAGTGTTTAACTCCATCGAAATCCCTTCTCACCTTCCAGCAAGCCAGAGAAGAGAAGGTCTACAAGCATCTGCATTTCTGACCAGTACAGGAAGATGCGAATTAAATCCAAATAGCCTCTTGGTGCTGCTGAGCGTATATTATTAACCAAAGACAACACTAGGGCTCCTGTCAAATGACTGGTCTCACTATATGTACTCTACTTGACATGAAGTGTTGAAGGGCGAAAGTTTGGATTGGCTGGTCCCAAGTTTTTTTTTTTGGTTTTCCATATAAATTGCTCATCACAGTTGAGGAACTAACTGGTGCATTGCTGCTGCCCTTTTATCGCAATAGTTCCCATATAGTACGCTCATTATATATTGGTATGAATGAATGCAGCCTTATCTCCACATCACATATATCATTATATCATATATGAGCATATTGATTCATCAGCACCGTATATGTGAGTTTAGTTTTAGGGCAAAGCCCTGTGTTATTTCAGAAGTATAAGTATATATCCTTTTAGTCACTTTTTGAATTTAGAATCAAAGGCCATGCCAGCAGCGCATACGAGTTTACCAGAAGGGCATGCTTGTTTGGTAGCAATGCAGAATGTAGAAATGTAGTATCTCCCTAGAAATACATATTTAATAAAGTGATCAGAAGCCGTCATAAATTCGCGATTGGGTACATACCAGAATGTAGAAATGAAGCATGTAGAAATGTTGCTGATGTATTTCCAGTAATATATATATAAGTTTTCTTCAACAATATAATTAACATATTCACTAACGATTTTTCCTGTACAGCAGCCATTCATGAAACTGGTTAGGTAATGTCTTTTCAATAATACATATGAAGTAAGCTGGAGGAAATATATGAAGTAAGCTGCACATGTGCTTGATAACTTGACAAATGCAGATGGAAGTTGTGTGCTCACGAAACATCATTCAAGTCAAGATGGATACATTCGTAAATAATCATTCATGGCTGTATAGCAAACGTCAGATGTTCACTGCAGGAAAAAGGGTGGATTCCTCTGTCCGTTCCACAAGTTCCCTTACCAGGCATATGCAAAGAATTAAAAAACCGGATTGTTAATGTGACACACAAATTTCAGTCCACGATCCTAATAAGCATTTAAAGCATCATCATGTCTGCCATAAGCCAATGCACCAACAAGAAGGTTCATCATGGAATGAATGGATCCTAGAGTTTTCATCATGCATGGTATTGGTGGTTAGCCATCGCATGATCTGAAAAGACACAATTAACCATGCCATAGCTCAGATTCCGACAAACTGAGTCGTGATATTTCAGGAATTAATATGATTGGGTTGTTCTATGGTGTGTGCTTTTGGGATTGGCCATAGAGGAGAGCACAGCTGTCTTGTTTCAAGTACTATATAAAAAAGTTGGAGACGGCTTGGATCATATTAGGTTTGATAGCATTCGCATTCATAACCTCGATTCTCTTGAGTATCCAATCATCCACGGTTTTTTTTTTTTTTTGGATTGCTTTGAACATTACAACGAGCAAGAATGCTATACAAGGCTACCAGAAATTACCCGGAGTGTAGAAGCTCATGTAAGGAATCACAAAGTCGGGCCTTCTGCTGGACATCTTCTTGACTTGGCGACTCGGGTTAATCGCGAAGACGCCCGGCACTTGTCCCGACGAAGATGATGCCGAGGCCCTCCGCCGCGAAGCCAACCGCAATTACATCTTGGAAGCCAAAAGCGCCAGTTGGTGGGTTCAAGGGGAAACCCGTCTCGCGATCGGACGGTGTGTTGAGTTCCAAGACCCTGCTTTGCGTCCATGCCACCGCACTTACATCCGAACTTGTCTCTCTCGACCACGGTAGGCAGGACCCCCACACGCTGGCGAAGGCCAGACCACCGCCCATCGCCGGCATGAGGATACTGTGACCCTGGTGCGCTAACGGCGGGTCGACAAATATGAGTTCCCGGTGACCCAAGTCGTATTCCACGATGGTCTTACTCTCAAGAGTGGGAAAGTAGATCCTATTTCCCACAAGCGCGATGGGATCCATCATGTCCATGTTCGCGAGGTCATCGGGGTGTAGCTCGCCTCGCTCCAGGCGTCGGTCTCGGAGGAGTAGTGTCGAGGGTCAAAACCACGGCCCTCAAAGGGCCCGGTTAAAACGGCTCTTAAAAAGCAAAACTGCCAGGCCAGGACTGGCGCACTTGCAGCCCAGCCCATGAGAGCCTAGAGGCAAGTACGATCCTGGCCCAGCAACGACTAACCGGCCACGTAACCGAGGCCTTCCAAGGCCCACGGAATGAAGCCGCAACCTGGAGATCGACCCTCCAGGCAATCTCCGATTCGCCCGACCCCCACCCGCCGAGGGGGGTCGGAGGTCGACCCCGCCCTGTGAACAAAGGCACAGGGGAATACGCGCGATTCCGTGGCGGGCACGAGGGGCCAGCGCCGTTACCCTCAGATCGAGCAAGGGGAAGCGGGACCCCCAAGTAACCCGTGGGTCTTGCGTTGCACCCATGCCTCTAACCTGACAAATACGGTGATGGCTCCCTGTACCGTGTTGGTACGAGCGGCAGCCCCGTGTAGGCATCTCCGCCGGGGGCGCCAGGCTTCGTACCTCCCCACGGCCGGTCGCCTTGACGGAACAGGGGAGCACGGGGAAGGAAGCCCTCGTACCGACACCGTGGCCGGCGTACCTTAGCGGCGGTCCAACCGCTTTGCGAAGGGACCGGGTGCATCGGGGAATCAACCACATGTCCGGCATCGTTGCAGCCTACGCCCTTACACCGGAACTTTGACCCACGGCGTTCATCGTCAAATATGCTACCCCGGTGTCCTCAGGTATAGCCCTGTACACCTGAAAGGCTACAATGTCAAGGAGGAGACCCACGAAGGAAAAGGCGACATCAACCACAGTGACTTCGACACATGTCCGAATGGCCAAGTCCTTACCACGCTTTCTCGGTTCCCACACGGGCTTGCCCTTCCCTGTGAGTCTCCTTTCGAACTATAAAAGGGAGGACTTGGGCAACGGAGCACGTGTGTGTCGATCACCCAATCTAACTCCACATACGAAACAAGCTCAAACCCGAACCTAGATTCACACAGAGACTTGGGAGACTATCCCTCTCTCGACCCCTCTTGTTCTGCCCCATACAAGCTCCTGAGTAACACGGCCTCGCTCTCACTGGACGTAGGGTGATTTGCCCGAACCAGTATACATCGTTGTGTCCACTTGGGAAACCATCCGGAGGATAAGTGCGCTCTCTTTTTCGATTACTTGTTGGTGTTCATTCTTGACACCGGCGGTTGGCGCGCCCGTAGGGGGGGCAAGCGCACTTCTACGACTCCAACAAACTTACGGATGGCCATGCATCGTTTCAACCTCACTCCGGGGCACCCAAATCCGCTTTGGGGACTGGACTTCATCCTCGGGGAGGGCGGGCGTGACTGGCGGGCTCTGAGCCACCGGGTTAGCCTCCCCCGACCACGGCGATGTTGCCCCTGCTCCCACGGAGGAGCCGCGGGCAAACGGCGCGAGCCGTGGTCCCTCCCATGGCCCTATCGATGACCTTGTTGCGGCCATGGGCGACGTGAGCCTTCGGTCTCCCGCATCTCCACGCGACGCGAGGCCTGTCCGACCGCGGGCACCGACTCCCACGTCGCCATGGAACGCCGGCCGTGTGTCGTCAGCATCAGAGCGGGGTCATCAAGCCCCGGACATACATGAGCTCACAGAGCTAGATCGACGGCTCTTACCTTACAAACACCAACGGACGAAATTTTCGCGCTCTCATATTGGTACGAGACCATCATGGTTAGCCTCGCCGGGGGCGATCCTATTCCCCGGACGATCCTCATCCAGGAGGCCTCCAAGCTGGCCCCGTTCGGGTACCACAATGCCGTGGCTACCATGGCGCACCTCATCCTAAGAGGGATCGCGCCTACTCCCGAGGACGTCGAGCTCGTGGCGGTGGCAGGGCCACTCGTTGAGCCCATCTTCATGCTGGACTCCGACGGCTACTCCGGTACCGACAACGGCGATGACGACGACTTCGACCCCTTTTCGGAATGTTTCATGGCGGAAACTCCCGAGGGCCGGGTCGATGACATCACGCCAGAAGAAGAGGGCATGCTCAACCCCACACTCGAGCGGACACCCTCACCATGTCGGTCGCTAACTCCTCCGACCTCGTGCTCCGACAGCTCAGAGGAACAGCGGGAGCAAGTACGCCGCGCCGAGCTCAACGACGAGCGACGCAAGGCCGAGTGGGATCGAGAACACCTCAGAAGGGAAGACCCATCACCTTACCACCGTGATGGACATGCACGTGGCATGGCTCGTGATGTCCATCGACGAATCCTGGAGGGTGACGACGGCCCCCCACTCTTCGCACGCGTGAGCCAGAACGTCGTGGCAGCGACGGCTTTACTTCAGCAGCTTTCTCCACCAACAACCCCCGCTGAATGGAGGACTCAGCGAGAGATCCGGCAGCTGTTGGATCGAGCGGTCGCCCTACAGGCCAAAAGCTCGCGATCGCGATGTCGCGACGTGTCTCCGAGCCGTCGCACGTTCGATGGTCGCAGAGACCGAGAACCATCGGTGCACCAACCTGTCCATGCGCCCGCCGAAAGCCTGCCACCTGTGCAGGAACATGTCGGGCCTATTCGTGACGCCCGCGTTATCGTCAACACCCAGGCTAGGGAGTATAGCCCCCATCGAGGAGGACGCTTTGACCCGGAGGAAGATAGAGGGCGAAGCCCACCCCCTCCGGGTCCACCGGCGTTCGGGCGACATATTCTCCGTTCGCCCTTCCCACGGTGCTTCCGTGCGCCGACCACCATCACCAAGTACTCTGGGGAGACGAACCCCGGCACCTGGTTAGAGGACTACCGCCTCGCGTGCGAGGCGGGAGGGGCCGACCATGAATATTTCATTATACACAACCTCCCTCTGTACCTAGCTGACTCCGCGCGGACTTGGCTGGAGCACCTCCCCGAGGGGTGTATTAACAGCTGGGGAGACCTCGTCGATATCTTTGTCGGCAATTTTCAGGGCACGTACTCACGCCCTAGAAACCCATGGGACCTTAGGAGCTGCCAACAGAAGCCGAATGAGTCCCTGCGTGACTATATCAAGCGCTTCTCCAAGCAGTGCACGAGCCTCTCTCATGTCACTGATGCAGATGTGATTGGAGCCTTCATCTCTGGCACATCTTGTAAGACCCTGGTACACGAGCTGGGACGACGACCCCCTCGTACTACCAACGAGCTCCTCGATGTGGCCACGAGCTTTGCGTCAGGAGAGGACGCGGTGGGCACCATCTTCAATTCCCGCGGCAAGGCCAAGCGAGAAGAGGACATCGACGAAGACCCCTCTGACCGCAAGGGCCAAAAAAAGAAGAAAGGCCGCAAGGGGCGGCGGCAGAACGACGGTGAGTTAGTCGCCGCTGTCGCCGCTAAGGGCAAGAAGAAGGCCCCTGCTAAGCCGCCCACCGATTATTTTGAGAAGAAGCTCGACGAGCCATGCCCGTATCACGAGGGCATGGTTAATCACACTCTCCGGAGTGTCGTCTTATCCCTAAGTTTTTTGGGGCGAGAGAAGGGCAAGGTGGAGGCTAAGCGGAAGACCAACTCGCCTCCCCACGGTGACGGCCAGGGGGAGGACGGTTTGGGGTTCCCACACGTCACCGATTGCCTCATGATCTTTGTAGGCCCCGACTACTACGCCACATGGCGGCAACGCAAGCTCGAGCAGCGCATGGTCTGCCAGGTTGAGCCGATCGTCCCGGCTCCTTCCAAGTGGGCAAAGCATCCCATCACCTTCGACCAGTCCGACCACCCGGAGTACGTGCCGAACCCAGGGCGGTACCCCCTCGTCGTCGACCTCATCATCGGCACCAAGCGGCTCACCAAGGTGTTCATGGATGGGGGAAGCGGCCTCAACATCATATACCAAAATACCCTCGATGCCATGGGGGTTAGCCGCTCAAGGATCCGACCTGGAGGCGTGCCTTTTCACGGCGTTGTTCCCGGTCAACGCGCCGTGCCAGTCGGACAGATCGACCTGCCCGTCATCTTTGGGACTCACACTAACTTCCGAAAGGAGACTTTGATGTTTCAGGTGGTGAACTTCCTGGCTCTTACCATGCAGTGTTGGGTCGATCGTGTTACGCCAAGTTCATGGCCGTCCCAAACTACACCTACCTCAAGCTCAAGATGCGGGCCCCACGGGATCATCACCGTGCACTCGTCTGTTCAGCACGCGTACCTGTGTGACATTGAGCAGTGCGACGTCGCCGAGGCGGTGTTGAATTCCCATGAGCTGTACATCATCAACACCCTTGCCAGCACCGATCAGGACATGCCCGATGTCCTGAAGGCCAGCGTCCTTCACGCCTGACAAGGACACCAAGCTCGTGCCCCTCGACCCCGGCTGCTCCAACGGCATGACAGTGCGTATCGGCGCCGCTCTCGACCCTAAATAGGAAGACGCGCTCGTTGACTTCCTCCGCGCGAACCGTGGCATCTTCGCGTCGAGGCCCTCGGATATGCCTGGCATACCGAGGGATGTCGCCGAGCACGCCTTGTGGATCAGGTCCGACTGCAAGCCGGTGAAATAGCGTTTACGATGTTTCGACGAGGTAAAACGCAGGGTCATCGGTGAGGAGGTGAAAAAGCTCCTAGCGGCCAGATTCATCAAGAAAGTGTATCACCCTGAGTGGTTAGCCAATCCTGTCATCGTACAAAAGAAAGGTGGGAAATAGAGAATGTGTGTGGACTACACTGGTCTCAATAAAGCGTGTTCTAAGGATCCGTTTCCTTTACCGCGCATAGATCAAGTTGTGGACTCCACTTCTGGGTACGAAACCCTATGCTTCCTTGATGCCTACTCTGTTTATCACCAGATTAAGATGCGTGAATCCGATCAGCACGCAACTTTGTTCATTACCCCGTTCGGATCGTACTGCTACGTAACCATGCCTTTTGGGCTTAAGAACGCGGGTGCTACCTTCCAACGCTGCATGGTAAAGGTCTTCGGTGAACTCATCGGAGAGATTGTCGAAGTTTATGTGGATGACATCATTGTCAAGTCCAAACAGACCGGCGACCTCGTAGCCGATCTGGAGCTGGCCTTCGCCTGGCTCAAAGAGAAGCACATCAAACTCAATCCCGAAAAATGCGTTTTCGGGGTTCCTAGAGGGATGTTGTTGGGGTTCATCGTTTCACAACGCGGCATCGAAGCCAACCCCGATAAAATCAAGGCTATCACTGAGATGAAGCCTATTTGGGACCGCAAGGGGTTGCAGCATATCACGGGGTGCCTAGCCGCGCTCAGTCGGTTTATATCACGTCTAGGTGAACGGGTCTGCCCCTGTACCGGCTCCTCAAGAAAGTAGATCAGTTCACGTGGACTGATGAGGCTCAAGAGGCGTTAGATAAGCTCAAGGAACTGCTAACCAGTCCCCCGATTCTTACTCCGCCCGCGAAGAAGGAACCCTTGCTTCTCTACATTGTTGCAACCACTTAGGTGGTTAGCACCGCATTCGTCGTAGAGCGAAGCGAGGAGGGATGCACTCTGAAAGTGCAACGCCCAGTCTATTTCATTAGCGAGGTCCTATCCGATACCAAGACCCACTATCCGCAGATCCAGAAGTTGGTATATGCCCTCCTCATTACAAAGAGGAAACTTAGGCACTATTTTGAGGCACACCCTGTCACAGTGGTATCGTCTTTCCCCCTGGAAGAAGTCATTCAGAACCCTGAAGCCACGGGTCGGATAGCCAAGTGGGCGCTCGAGCTAATGGGCTACGAAATTACTCGTACAGCGATCAAGTCGCAGGTTCTGGCTGATTTCGTTGCGGAGTGGACCGAAGTCCAACTACCCCCGGCCCCCATCCAGCATGAATGTTGGAAGCTTTTCTTCAACGGCTCGTTAATGAAAAGCGGGGCCGGGGCCGGGCTGGTCTTCATCTCCCCTCTCGGGGTCAGGATGAAGTATGCCCTTCGACTCTATTTCAAAGCCTCCAACAACGTCGTGGAGTACGAGGCCTTGGTAAACGGCTTGCGCATAGCCAAAGAACTCGGCATAAAACGCCTTGAGATCCGCGGTGATTCGCAGCTTGTCGTCGACCAGGTCATGAAGGAGTCGAGCTGTCACGACCTAAAGATGGCGGCATCTTTGCGGGAGGTGCGCAAACTTGAGGAGTGCTTCGATGGCCTTGAGCTCTGTCGTGTCCTTCGATGGGACAATGAGGAAGCAGATGCTCTGGCTAAGATGGCCTCTAACCGAGAGCTCATTCCTAGCGGGATATTTGCCGGGGACCTTGCCCGACCATCGGTAAAATACGGCAAAGGAGGAATCGACCCCTCCTCCTCCGACCCCGGAGCGATTCGTCCGACCCAAAGGGATGACCCCTCCTCCGAACCGGCTGTCTTCGTAGTAACGCAGGTGGATGAGGAAGCGGTCCCTGACCCAGGACCCAAAAATGATTGAAGAAAGTCGTACCTCGATTGCCTCATCCGCGAGGTCTTGCCTGCAGACAGGACTGAGGCACGGCGATTGGCTCGTGCCAAGTCATTCGCCATTATCAACGGTGAACTGTACAAAAAGGGACACTCAAGTGTCCTGCATCGATGCATTCCTGCTGCCCATGGGTATGCCCTACTGGAGGACATACACGCAGGTGTCTGCGGACACCATGCCGCATCACAAACGATCGTGGCTAAGGCCTACCGCTAGGGTTTCTAATGCCAGTACTATGCCAAGCAGATGCACTTGCCAGTGCAAGCCTTGCAAACGATTCCCCTCACGTGGCCATTCGCGGTCTGGGGTTTGGATCTGGTCGGGCCTCTCCTGAAGGCGCCCGGGGGCTTCACCCACGTTTTGGTTGCGATTGACAAGTTTACAAAATGGATCGAGGCTCGACCCCTCACCACCATTAAGTCTGACCAAAGCGTGCTTTTTTTCGCAGATATCATTTACCGCTTCGGTGTGCCCAACTCGATCATCACGGACAATGGAACATAGTTCACTGGGAAGAAGTTCCTGGTGTTTTGTGATGAATTCAATATCCGTGTCGACTGGGCATCCGTCGCGCATCCCCACACTAATGGACAGGTAGAGCGGGCCAATGGCAAGATTCTCCAAGGCCTAAAATCTTGGATTTTTAACTGTCTCAATCAGTTCGACTGACGATGGCTTGCTGAGCTCCCAGCGGTACTGTGGAGTTTGAGAACGACTCCGAGCAGAGCAACGGGACATACCCCATTCTACATGGTCTACGAGGCGGAAGCCGTCCTACCCACAGACCTAGAGTACGGGTCCCCGCGCGTCAGGGCCTACGCAGAGCCTGCGAACCAGACTTACTTGGAGGACGCCATGGGCCAACTCGACGAAGCCCGCGACGTCGCGTTGCTACACTCTGCCAAGTATTTACAATCCTTACGTCGGCATCACGGCCGACGAGTGCGGGGGCGGGCGTTCAATGTTGGTGACCTTGTCCTACGGCTTCGGCAGGACAACAAGGGGCGTCACAAGCTTACCCCGCCGTGGGAGGGTCCCTTCACTATCGCTGAAGTCCTCCGACCAGGGGCTTACAAGCTCAAGGACGATAAGGGGCAGCTCGTCAAAAACGCCTGGAACATCGAGCAGTTACGTCGTTTTTACCCTTGAAGTTTATTTTTCTTTTCATCTCATATCATGTATTTCGTTATGTACCAATGCTTTTTTTCGTCTTTCACGATGAAATGCTTAAATTGAAAGTCTTCTCTAAAAAGAAATCTTGACCCCTAAGATCGACTTGTATCCCTTTATTAAGCATACAAAATGCAACACGTCCAGCTTTAAATTCTACCATGACTTTTTTATCCTAGGGATTACGTTGAGGTAAGAAACGGTCCTAGCACCCAGAAACCGTCCTGGTTGCCTTGTCAATGCCTCAGTGGCTAACGACACAACTGGGTGAGGGTCCGGCTAGCCGTCTCGAGCGCCAGTACAGTCCCTAGGGTAACGATAGTTGTGATAGAAGAGCAGCTGACACACTATATCCCAAGGATAAGAAAGAGCCTCGAAAGGCAGGATCCGCTAGTTTTGGATGCCTGAGGTCGTACATACCACCCGGGATGTTATAACACCCGGCGGGTGTCTAGAACTAGAGCAATCCATTTTTTTCAAATTCTTTTTCATGAAAAGGGATTAGTTCGAACTAAAACAGTTATTATTACAAATAGCGTAAAATAGTCTTTGGGCGCGAAGAACCCATTGTCAAAAAACAAACAAATGTCTTTACTCCCGTTGAGGGAGCACCAGGTCCGCCAGCTGTTCCACAAGGACTTCAGCGCTGTTCACCACCAGCGCATGGAGGGCCACGATCTCCGCCTCGGAGGTCTCCTCGAAGTATCCCTCACTGAGGCCGTCGAGGTCGAAGCTTCTCCCGTAATGGGAGTGCGCGATGGCGAACGACTCTTGGATCCCGGCGTGGCCCAGGCCCACTAAGGATTAGATAGGCAAGAGCACGCCTTCTGGTAACCTTAACTCCGCTCAGTGACGTACGGTTGTCAGCCCACGCATGCTGACGGTTCCGTCCCGTCCCAACACGGTCCTGTGCAGCCCGTCACGGTGCGATCCCCCTGGTGACTTCGGGCTCCACGTTGACTACGGGAGGGGGCGGGGCGACGCGCCTACGGAGCAGGCTACGCCGAGTAGCCGTAATCATGGCTACTGGGGTCGGAAAGGAATCCAGGGGCGTTTTGTCCGTTTTCGGACCCTCTGCAAAAAACCCTAACGAAGTCCGGCGCCATGGCTCTTCGATGAGCAAGAAAATCCTAGCGGAGGCTCGAGTACTCATCTGAGCGGCACGAGCGCCGCCAAGATCGGTAACGATGAAAATGCAGGCGATAAACTCAGATGTTCATGACAGATAATCTAGAGTGAGAGTTGTTCATAATGCTGATTACAGATTAAAGTTAAAGAACGCCAAACTGGCGCCCCAAAGCACAAAAAGCCGTCTTGGCGGCACTATACAAAAGCCCTCGGCATGGCTCTCCTAACCTACGACTACCGCCAGCGCCAGCAAGCGGTGGAGCACCATGGAGATCAACCCAGAGAACAGGTCCTAGGCGCGCGGGAACTCCCGCACGTCTGGCTACATGTCCTCCAAGAAGACCATGGAGATCAACCCATGGGCGCCGGGTGGGCTGGGCGTCGCAGCCAACCATGCCATGCCGAGAGAGGCCCCCCCGGCGCCTCGGGGCGTCGTCGCGGATCACCTCATCCACCGGCACCTCCTCCACGACGGCATCGACGGCGTCAAGGTACTGGCGCACTAAGTGCTCCAGGTCCCCGATGCGCTCGCCCTCGGGAAGCTCGATGTAGTCCCGAGGTCGACCCGAGAGCGGCGATGCGCCACCACCAGCCAAGCGGATGCCCCCGCGGGCGGACGCTGGGGGAGACCAGGTCGCGGATGCGATCGAGCACGCTGCTCGGCCGCTTTGTCATGGTGCCCTGAGCCCGGACATAGGTCACGATGGCCTCGACCGCCCCGGGCGCATGGCCTGGAGCTCGGACTCTAGCTCGCCACGCGGCGCTGTTGGCATCCTCCAGGGTTGGCTCGGGCGTCGTCCGCCTCCTCCTCCGTGCGCATGAGCGCAACAAGAACCGCATTGAGGCGGGCCTGGAGTTCACCCGCGGACCCAGCTCCGGCGCCTTCACCGGCCCCGCGGCACCCCAAGGCCGGCGCCTCCGGCCGAGAGGAGGTGGCGAGGGATGGGTACACCGGAGAGCACCTAGCGAGAACAAAGATCCAAGATCAATTAAGAAACTACTCTCTGATCGAAGCCCAGATTAAAGCAGAAAACCCTCTTTTCAGCCAGCCACATTGGACTCACCCCGGAATGCGACGGCGGCCCTGGGGCGGCTCCTCCGACGAGCCCTCTGCCGGACACTTTCCGCGGTCCATCTCACTCTGCCACTCGCGAGGGAGGAAGAAGAATGGATACGAGGGAAGGCTGGTGGCCGGAGTTCAGAACGGAGGCGGGAAGCAGGATGAGTGACTTCGCTCATCCCACAGCTACCCTTTTTATAGACGGCCGATGCCGGGACTGGATCTGAGAAAACGCCCCTTGGCGTTCCACGTCGCCCACTACCCTGTTCATGGCATTAGTGGCGAGGCGGCGGGAGGGAAACCGCCGCGTCGTGCGCCCCGAGACGGTTCTCACCGTCTGCCGCGAAGCCTCTGGACTTCGCCGCCTCGGGCGCCAAAACGGGATGTACAAAGACCGAAACGCCCCTGCAGCAAACAAGAAAAATCGGTAAGGGCTCGGGGGCTGAGGCTGATGCGTGTACCCATACACGATCACCGTGATGACCCCTGATCAACCTATCTGCATTCTCTGAAGGGTCCACAAGACACGGTTTGAGCCTCTACAGGAGTGCACCACTCCTGCAGAAGGCTCGGGGGCTACACCCGGCGGGTGCGCTCGCGCGCACCCCCCGGATTGACTCTCAGGTCAACCCTCTTCTGTTCCTTCGACTAGCGGCTCAGCACGAAGAGGACCCGTAGGCTCCACTCCGTGCTTGGGGGCTACTGTCGAGGGTCAAAACCACGGCCCTCTAGGGCCCGGTTAAAACGGCTCTTAAAAAGCAAAACTGCCAGGCCAGGACTGGCGCACTTGTAGCCCGGCCCACGAGAGCCTAGTGGCAAGTCCGTTTCTGGCCCAACAATGACTAACCGGCCACATAACCAAGGCCTTCCAAGGCCCACAGAATGAAGCCGCCACCTGGAGATCGACTCTCCAGGCAATCTCCGATTCGCCCGACCCCCACCCGCCGAGGGGGGGTCGGAGGTCGACCCCGCCCTGTGAACAAAGGCCAGGGCGTACCGCGCAGAATCGTTGTACGTGCGCAGCGTACGGGGGAATCTGCACGGTTCCGTGGCAGGCACGGGGACGCGCCATTACCCCTGCATCTGAACAGTGGGAAACGGGACCCCCAATTAACCCGTGGGTCTTGCGTTGCACCCACGCCGCTAACCTGACAAATACGGTGATGGCTCCCTGTACCGTGCTGGTACGAGCGGCAGCCCCGTGTAGGCATCTCCGCCAGGGGCGCCGGGCTTCGTACCTCCCCACGGCCGATCGCCTTGACGGAACAGGGAGCACGGGGAAGGAAGCCCTGCTCGTACCGACACCGTGGCCGACGTACCTTAGCGGCAGCCTGTCCAACCGCTTTTTGCAGAAGGGACCGGGTGCATCAGGAATCAACCCTACACGTCCGGCATCGTTGCAGCCTATGCCCTTACACCCGGAACTTTGACCCACGGCGTTCATCGTCAAATATGCTACCCCGGTGTCCTCAGGTGTAGCCCTGTACACCTGAAAGGCTACGACGTCAAGGAGGAGACCCACGAAGGAAAAGGCGAAATCAACCACAGTGACTTCGACACATGTCCGAATGGCCAAGTCCTTACTCACCATGCTTTCTCGGTTCCCACACGGGCTTGCCCTTCCCTGTGAGTCTCCCTTCGAACTATAAAACGGAGGACTTGGGCAACGGAGCACGTGTGTGTCGATCACCCAATCTAACTCCACATACGAAACAAGCTCTAACCCGAACCTAGATTCACACAGAGACTTGGGAGACTATCCCTCTCTCGACCCCTCTTGTACTGCCCCATACAAGCTCTTGAGTAACACGGCCTCGCTCTCACCGGACATAGGGTGATTTGCCCGAACCAGTATATATCGTTGTGTCCACTTGGGAAACCATCCGGAGGATAAGTGCGCTCTCTTTTTGATTACTTGTTGGTGTTCATTTTTGACATCTGTTGGTATTTTTAACTGCACTCCATTTAAATAAGTTTTAAGTAGGATTATCCGTAAGCGCACAGATATCATACCAGTGTCACATTTTACCCGGAGGTTTTAAATATCGTATCCACAGGGAACGGTTGTGATAATGACAAAGTGTATAGACTTAACCCTACAATTAGGCATAGATCATATCAAGAAAAAGGAAATAGCTAATGTACTCTAGTTCGACTACCGGTAAACTTTGTATAATATCGTCTTATCGGGCAAGTGACCTGAATAGGAGAAGAAACAGAGTAATCTACCTACCGGACACCTATCGGCTGTCTGTCCTATCAACGGAAGTGGACTACGGAGGATTCAACGCAGCTATAAAGTCACCTACACGAGCTACCACTATCCGGCTAATCAGGGGACATCCACAAGTAAACCTAGCCTAGGCACCACGCCTACACTACGAAATACTACTTCAACCAAGCAATTACCAAGATCAAAGTCCTCAATATGAGATGTGAACTAAAGAACGAATATAAACGATTTGCTTACTTGAATCGAGAATAGTAAATACAAAAGTACCTCGAACGCAGCGGCTCAGGGCGAGGAAGTGAATCCGAGAAAGAATACACCCACGAAGAAGCGCCGACATGCCGGAGCTCCTCCAGAATCTCTACTCCTCTACTCAATCTCTCTAATCTCTAAACAAGACTAGATCTAGAAGAACTAGTCTCTCCTAATTGCTACATCTAGATGAACTAGCTAGAACTAGATGAACTAGACTAGATCAACTAGAGGGACCCTAACCCTAATAATGTAGAGAATATGAAGCCTTGGGGTGTAGAATGCCTCTTGGGGGGAGCCTTGGGCGTCATTATATAGGCCGAGGTGGAGTAGGGGGCAAGGAACCGCCACGTCAGCGATCCGCGTCTTCATCTCATGTGCACCGTCGGATCAAACCGACCTCAAATCAACGTAGGGATGCTGCGATTGGACTCCACGCAACCGAGGGAGGAAGACTCCAGAAGGCGGCGGTGATCGGTGGAGTTAGGGCGCCGGGCGGCCCAGGGTGGGGCCGGCCGGCCCCACCTTATCTCCTCTGCGGGCCCCGCTGCTTCGGGTGTCTTCTAGACCCTTCCTGAGTCCTCTAGCGATGTTGCTCCGACGTGGATCAATTTCGTGATAATTATGCATTGAAATCCTTCTTTTATCCTTTTCTGGAAAATCCCCTGGAAAATATAGAATATGCAAAACTCGTGGAATTGTCAGATAAAGCCCTAGACTAGTATGTTTTCATGTTCTCCTTCAGGTTTAAAGTGCTAGTAAAAGTTGACACTAAGGAGTGTCAACAATACCCCTAAGCTTACCTCTTTGCCAGTCCCTTGGCAAACAATCTAAATCTAGTTCTTAATAAACTTGGATCGAGGAATTGCTGTAATACTTTTATTTCTTTTAAGCTCACTTGCTTTTAAACATAAATTTTCCTTTGGTTTAGACAAAACTACTCTAACTTTCAAACTTACCCATTTTACCTTTAACTATGGAGCTTTACAAAATTGTGCATAAATCTTGAGCAATCGAAAGATAGAACAATCAAGTCAAGCACTATGTCTCAAATTCTTTACAAGACCAATATTCCAGAGTTTTATAAATTTTTCGCAATAAAACTCAGAGCTTAATTGTATGACACCCTCAAGTCTCTCAATGTATGTGGTATTTATGGTTCTCTCTTGAGGCATTAATGATGTTATGCCTTTCCTACAACTAAGTATTTATAGTGGTGCTCATAGGAGTGGCAATAACAAGGATGAACATACTTGCAATTCATATATTGTAAAGTCAAACAATGGATCCATAGAGAATCAAGGCATTCAATCAAATCAAGATGTGCATGTGTGTGGCGTATGGTGGATAGGTGCATATATGGTATTTAGTGGCTAATCCTAATTCTACTTTTGCTCTTTAAAAATAATCTTCTTCCTTAGAACTCTTTTCGCGGGAAAACATGGGCTATCTTTATTCTCTCTTCTTTTTTTTTTCTTCTTTCTTTTTTTTTTTTTTAATTTGGGAGGCGGGCATCTATGTACCCATTGTTTTAATGCTTTGGGACACTTGTCCATCTTTTACTCTCCTTTTTTTTTTCACTCTTCTCTCTTTTTTTTTTTCAATACTTTTGCATAGCCACATGTATCCTTTGAATATAAATAATTGAAGAGATAATGATAAGAACTTAGAGCAATTAAACGGGGGTTGTCCTATAGGGTCTATTTTTAGGTGTTTACTCCTAATGTAGGAGAGAAATATTTTTTAAAGTGGATCTAGATGAAAGTGGAAATGACTGCGCTTACTTCCTAGAGTAGGAGTAATGCATATGTGGGTGGAGTGCGTAAGTGATCTTGATTTTAAAAGCATGACAAGACTCTCATAAGGTATATTCCAAAGGTTGACTAAACTCAATGTAAAAACAAGCAGCATAAATGTGCAAAGGTTTTTCTAATTCTAAATGTATCATATATGGCTTTGGTAGGAATTTAGATTTTGTCATACAAGAGCTCATCATGTAAGATTTTAGGTTTTCAAAATAAATCTCCAGAACTTAGTAATGATAAGAATAAGATAAATAGTAGCTTAGACCTTCATGTATCATTGTCGATCAATTACCTAGACTTTAGCTCAAGCGTGTGCCTCCACAAATTTCAGGTTCAGAGTAAATTCTTATATCAAAGTAGTCATATCCAAACTCAGGAGAATCCATGGTTAAAAACTAGGCACTTAAAAGAAATTTCAGTAGAGCAACTATTCATCATTTCCACTTTAAAAAGATTAGAGAGAGAGAGTTCTTTAAATATACTTTAATTATTAAATCTAACACACACTATAGCTTACTAAAATAAAATTAATAGTAAAGACATACCTTAATCACGATGATAACGGGGGTGCATCTCCCCCAAGCTAGTCCCTTCGATCGCATCGAGCCTGATAACTAGGGGATGCTCCTCCCCCAAGCTAGATGTTTGCAATACTTGGTGTTGATGATCTTTAGAGTGAGGTAACCAAAGCCGCTCCCGGTGGGTGCCACTAATAGACTCTCTCCTTATCATAGTGTTGTTCCTGCATAATTATACTCCAACAAGAAAACCAAAACTCGAGGCTCAAATTTAATAAGAGGTTAGTGATCAGTCGGAATTGATTATTCCTTGAGTTGATTTGAATTGATAGATTCTAGCAGGGATTCTTTTTAGGATTTTCTAGATTAATTATGCAAAAATTGAATATATGAGTATGATGATATATAATTATATTTTTTTATGCCTCCACGTAGAATATTTATTCTTATGGGGCTTAAGCTTTTTATAATGTGAGAAAGTAAATATAGAAGCTAATACTATTTTTTTTATGCCACCGCAGTAAATATTCCTACTGAGGTTACCATAAATTTATTCACTTGGGAATTTTAATATTTTATGATGCAGTAAATGAAGCAATAAAGATTTTATTTTATTTATTTATTTTTCTTTTTAATATTTATGCAGATGAATATATTAAAGTAAAATTATTAATGTAGATAGAAATACTAATTAATTAGATAACTACCATATTACCTTATGGCAAGGGTACGGAATCTTAAGTTTACCGACGAACTTATTCTTCCACTCTTGTGTATCTCTCCATCTTGAGAGATGGAGGTTATGATGTTGCATACCTTTAGTGATGATGTTGTCACTTTTGTTCTTTGATTTGACCAATAGGTTAAAATAGAGCTTTTAATTATGGTCGGCAAAGATCTTCCTCAATGTACATGTTCACAGAACCCTCACTTGTAGATTTAATAAATTTTTCTCGATGTGTTGTCCTGTTTGCAAAACCAAGGCAGAGATCAAGTGCATGGGCTCTGTTGGTGGAAAGACACCAATAGAACCAAATCTATTTCTTTATTTATTATTCTCTATCCTTAAGCACATTGAACAAGATAACGTTGGTGTTACATGAATTATTTATTTATGCCATGAGTGATAGGATCAAAAGATTAAGCATTTAATGTTGCATTTAAGTTCACATGGCAGAAAAAAGAATGACTTGCTTAACCAATGGAAGGATTGTCTATCTATATATAAATTTTCATATGAGTATGACTATCATCTTCCCAAGATCGAATATAATGTTTTAACGTATTTTGGTTAAGACTGAGATTAAGAGTACAATGCCATGAACAATCTTAAAGGACAAACCATGTTGAGTTCATTAGATTATCAATTTAAGTTATAACTCTAACATGCTTGTGTTTTAAATTATATGTGCACCAAGATCAAGAGAAGAGCAAAGGACTACTTACCTTGGGTATTACCTTCATTATTAGAGCGTGATGGCACTACGTGATGAAGGGTAAATGACTGGTGGTCCTCCCTCTTGAATCTTGAGTTGCTCATGGACATCTTGTCTCCTCTGTTGCATCTATTCTTTTGTCATATTTTTCTTCTTTGATCTTTTGACTCTTTTTACTCCAGTTATTATTATGCCTGCAATAGATTAGTGGACAGTACATACCCGAAGGAATATACAGATTTTGAACACAGGTTACTTGTCCAGTATTTTATTTTGTCTATGCTTAATGAAAAGATATTAATATTGTTTAGCATAAATCATATTTTATACAGACATGATTTAAGGCAAAGTAACTTGTAGTAGAAAATAAAGTGAATGAATCATTAATGCTCATAGTTCTTTCATTCATGATGAATGAGCTATGTCTTCTTTTTTACAAAGTTATTAAAGTTAAGCATGTACTCTATCGTATCTCTAATTCGAATTTATCTTAAAATATCCAATGTCTACTACAGTATCTTATCAGTTCAAAAATCAACCTAGACACCACGTCTAATTTGACTTAGGAAGGCATTCTAACCTAAGCACCACGCTTAATTCAAAAAGCCTTTGAAAGTTAAATCAATACACCTCTTAGTTCAAGAATCAAACTAAACACCTTGTCTAATTATGACTCAAGAAAACAGTTTAAACTAAGCACCATGCCTAATTCAAAAGGTATATGAAATTTCTCCAAACCTTAAACATACATATAGCAAGCAAAGGTAACATAAAAGTTTATAGAATGTTATTCAAAAGAGATGAAAGAGTATGATTAATAAATTGAATAAAGGTAGAGACAACCAATATTAGCAATATAGAATTTTCTAAATAAGACCATTCCCCCAAGCTGGAATTTTACAAAGTAAATGTAAGCTTGTAATTCAAAATTGCATAATGGTTGTTTTGACATACCTGGTGCCGCCATTAGTTATTTTCTTACTTCAAACCTGAAATGGTTAGTGACAAAAATACCCAAAGGAATATTTTGATAATTATAACTCTGCTCAATTCACAAGGGTATAACAAAAGGTGCAAGCTCAATTATTTTTTTTAAAGAGTGGTTATTTTGGGACACAAAGTTGTTCTTAGAAAACCTTCTAATTATTGTACTTCAAGTTGGTGAGGTGGGTTCCTCTAGAACATTAGCCTTTGTGTATCTATATCAAGATTACAACGAGATCTATAATATTTATGAACATATGCATCTACAACCACCCTCTTAATGATTTTATGAACAGGAAAACTAAGAGGGTTGAAGATCTCGTGTGTGGTAATATTAGAGAGAGACCAAAAGATTCAGGAGATTTCTCATATGAGCATGGATTTAATAAGGTGTTGATGAGATAATTCTCATGCTCATCGATGTAATCTCTCTTTTTAAACTCTATGGGTGTCTATTCATGGATGTCTATAGGCAACAAGTTTGTCTCTATCATTTCATGCCTATGACATTGATGGGATGTTTTATTTTCTAGGATTTCCCATGAATCGATGTCTCCAAGGTTGGTCTCACCTAAAAGTTTCCTCTAAACTTGGGTAGTTCTAGAAATTAATTTAAGCTCACCGTTTGAATTTAAACCAAGTTTAGATGCTAGAGCTTCATCTTCTTTCATCTATTCTTTCACAATGGCATATGTATTTCTAGTATGTTCTATGCATTCCTGCCATTGTTGCTCTTCTTGGGTATTCCTATAATCGTTATGACCCTTATTTTTGAGATGTCTTGATAGATTTCTAGGATTATTATGAAGTTTAGTAGAAAGAGCATAAAAAGATTCATTGGAGTCAAGGATGGGTTTAGAGATTGGTTCAAAGACATTTAATGTGAGCATAGAAGGGGAGAAGATAGAATTTATTCCTAAGTGGGTTAGCTCTCCTTCTATGGCATCATTCAACATGCCATCCTTGCATTCTTTCTAATGTCTTTCAGAAGGAAAAGGAAGTTGACTACACTTTTTCTAAGATGCTCTTTTGAGAAGATCTAATGTGTATTGTTTTATGAGCATCTTAGCTAACTGGAAGTCTAAATCATTAAAGTGGAATTTTAAGGGTTTAGGATTGATAGCTAAATCTTGAGAATAGAATGATTATGTTTTAGCTACCGAGACTTCCATATCTAGTTCGGGTGATAAGATATCCCGAATCATATTAATTAGACATGGGCGTAGCTCATAGCCAGTGTTATGATAGGTTCCATAGATTTTGGTGGCTCAAAGCTTCGCACATGTCATAAAGATAGATAGAAATAAAATTAAAGACATCCATAAGGATGAACACAAAAATAATGAAGAGACTGGGATAAAAACAGATTAAAGCATCCATAAGGATGAACACAAAAATTATTGAAGAGACTGGGATAAAAACAGGATTAAAGCATCCATAAAGATGAACACAAAAATTATTGAAGAGACTGGGATAAAATAAGAAAAGATAAAAGTATAATACAAGATTAAGCTAAACTAAGTCAAAATCAGCAAACCGTTTCCCCGCAACGGCGCCAAAAAATGCTTGTTGGTATTTTTAACTACACTCCATTTAAATAAGTTTTAAGTAGGATTATCCATAGCAAGCACAGATATCATACCAAAGTGTCACATTTTACCCGGAGGTTTTAAATATCGTATCCACGTGGAACAGTTTGTGATAATGACAAAGTGTATAGACTTAACCCTACAATTAGGCATAGATCATATCAAGAAAAAGGAAATAGCTAATGTACTCTAGTTCGACTACTACCGGTAAACTTTGTATAATATCGCCTTATCGGGCAAGTGACCTGAATAGGAGAAGAAACAGAGTAATCTACCTACCGACACCTATCGGCCTGTGCGTCCTATCAACGGAAGTGGACTACGGAGGATTCAACGCAGCTATAAAGTCACCTACGCGAGCTACCACTATCCGGCTAATCAGGGGACATCCACAAGTAAACCTAGCCTAGGCACCACGCCTACACTACGAAATACTACTTCAACCAAGCAATTACCAAGATCAAAGTCCTCAATATGAGATGTGAACTAAAGAACGAATATAAACGATCGCTTACTTGAATCGAATAGTAAATACAAAAGTACCTCGAACGCAGCCTCCGGGCGAGGAAGTCGAATCCGTAAGAATACAGCCACGAAGAAGCGCCGACATGCCGGAGCTCCTCCAGAATCTCTACTCCTCTACTCAATCTCTCTAATCTCTAAACAAGACTAGATCTAGAAGAACTAGTCTCTCCTAATTGCTACATCTAGATGAACTAGCTAGAACTAGATGAACTAGACTAGATCAACTAGAGGGACCCTAACCCTAATAATGTAGAGAATATGAAGCCTTGGGGTGTAGAATGCCTCTTGGGGGAGCCTTGGGCGTCATTATATAGGCCGAGGTGGAGTAGGGGCAAGGAACCGCCACGCCACCGATCCGCGCCTTCATTTCATGTGCACCGCCGGATCAAACCGACCTCAAATCAACGTAGGGATGCTGCGATTGGACTCCATGCAACCGAGGGAAGAAGACTCCGTAAGGCGGCGGTGATCGGTGGAGTTAGGGCGCCGGGCGGCCCGGTGGGGCCGGCCGCCCCACCTTATCTCCTCTCGCGGGCCCCGCCGCCGGGTGTCTTCTAGACCCTTCCCCGAGTCCTCTAGCGATGTTGTTCGACGTGGATCAATTTCGTGATAATTATGCATTGAAATCCTTCTTTTATCCTTTTTTGGAAAATCCCCGAAAATATAGAATATGCAAAACTCGTGGAATTTGTCAGATAAAGCCCTAGACTAGTATGTTTTCATGTTCTCCTTCAGGTTTAAAGTGCTAGTAAAAGTTGACGCTAAGGAGTGTCAACAACATCGACAAGTAGACATGGGCGTACGTGGTCCCATCTTCGTCGGTGTCCACGAATGCGACGAGGAAAGGCCCGCCGTGGCAGCCGAGGTGGTCGCAGTCGTAGCCCCCTTCGCGCGCCGCCGCAGCGCAGAGCACCGCCAAGTTCCAACAGTAGTTGAGCGCGAACAGTATGGCCAGACCTCGCCGCTTATCCGTGACGGGGCTCCATACGAGGAGGTCGTAGTCATTCTCCTCGCCGGGGATGTTGGTGAAGAGGATGCAGCCGTGGCGCGCGTCGCGCACGTAGTAGTCAGTGTGGTCGAGGGTGCAGGGGTGGAAGGAGGTGGTGCGGACGAACCGCGAGAGGAAACAGCTATCGCGTATTTCTAGCCAGAAGAGGAAGCCCAGCAGGGAAGGCACCCTGTGGAACGCGCGGTAGCGGCGAAGGAAGGCGGGTCGGTGAGAAGGAGGCGCCAAGGCTTGCAGACGGCCGAGGAACGAACGAGGCGCCCAGGGTCGTGGGGTGGGAGGCGGAGGAGGATCTCAGGGATGACGTCGTCGGGCAAATCTAGCAGCAAGCGGTCGCGCAAGGTTTTCACCGGAGGAGGAGGCGCGGCCATGGTTGCCGTCGCCGCGGCGTTTGGGGCTGGGGACAGGAACAGGGCAGAGCCGGCGCCCGACGCTTCAATTCTGTCAGTTCAAGGACGCCTGATGCCGGTGTGGAGATAATAGGGGCGGGGAACAAGAACAGAGGTTAATGTAGACTAACGACGGGCCATGGCCTTCTTGGTTTTTCCTTTGCAGTCTTCATCCTCTTAGCACTGTTAGTCCCTTCCCCTCCTAGATCGTCACACTTCTGGCTCCATCGTTGATCTTCAACGGCATGGTGGCTTAAATGTTAAAATTACACAAAGACAATGCAGACGCTCACAACACGCACGCACACTTATTTCTATGAACACACATATGCAAACCCTATCCTATGAGCACTTCCGAAAGACTGAGCCGGCAGATCTGGAGATTCCGATGGGAATGTCGCTTACCACTTAATACATCCTAGAAAAATCCCAGAAAAAAATACGAGCACCAGAATTTGATCTCTGGTAATCAGCATCCCTCTGGACAGTCCTACCACTAGACCACGGGACTGTTAATCTCACCATAATAATAATTAAGATGCTGTCTAGGATATAAAATCTCTATTTAATAGCATACGATGCAAAAATAAAAGCTACTCCCTCCGTCCCAAAAAGAATGACGTTCTCGCTTTCTGAAAAATAATTGCCGGTAATTTTTAAAAATAAGAAATAACATCGATTAGTATCACAATTAGTATTGTTGAAAAGATATTTAGATCTAGTTTTTTAATAAATTTATTTGGAGATATAAATATTATACATATTTTCTACAAATCGAGTCAAACTTATATAACGAACACCCAAAACGTCATCTATTTTGGGACGGAGGGGAGTATGAAGTAGTCTAAAAGTGTTTTTTAAAAAAATCAACTATTTTTTTTTTATCAGGCGGCTTATTAGCCGTTGAACCGAGCAACTATAAAAGGTACTCCACAATAAGCACCGGAACTTTTAAACTTAATATGCGGTTTGCTGTGTTTTCTATATTCTCTAGGGTTATTTTTGCCTACATAATCAGTGGTTATTGATGAACTAAATTTCAGTACAAGTGCAAAACCGCAAAAGCAAATACGAAAAGCCAATGCAGTGAAAGAGGAGAACAATCCAGTGCCTGCCAGAGTGTCAGCAGGAAAATCTGTGTCCAACTTGACTGGCTAGCTAGCTGTGGCCGGGCATGCTTGATTGGCGCTGGTCTGGTCATCTGGCCAACGACTTGTACAGCGCAGAAGCAACGGGAATACGGGATTCAATGGAGCAAATGAGCAATTGAGCATGACCGTATGGTTGGTCGGTGCCGGACCGACGAGCTTTAAACGACGGTGCTCATATCGCGCGGCAGTTGAATAGCGTGTCGTGCATGCACACCGGCTGGGCTGCAGGCTAATTTGTTGACGCGGTGGCCACGTTTGTCTGTCTGCTTATCTCCAACACATTGGCTTGCATGCACAAGCGCCATTCCAAATTCTGATTTTGCCTTTTATTTCATCCATGCCCTTCCATTATATATATCCAAACAAATTTGAAAAGAATGTTGGAACAATAAAACCGAGGGGAATGTACATTATTATCCCCCGTAAAAATGTTTTTGTGTGAAATAAGGTAAAAAAAAATGGGTGCAAGTACGGAGTAATCAACATGTGGCATGCACGACTTGCTTGTCAGTAGGGCCTCATCCCCACGTAGTTGCCGGCCGGGCTGTTGCTGCACACCGCGAAAGTGGACTCGGCGCGTCCCCGGCCGCAGGTTGCCATGGCGCAGCCGACCGCCGTGGTGCCGCGCCACACGACCTGGGTGTAGTGCCCGCACGCGCCGCCGCCGCCGCGGCAGGAGTTGGTGGACGGGTCGTAGAGCGCGCGCTCCCGCCGGACCCAGGCGTCCACCGCGGCCGCGGGGGTCCACCCGTCGCCGCCGCTCCCGCGGAAGAGGTTCTCGCCGTAGGGCCCGTGCAAGTGCGCCAGCGCGCAGTCGCCCTGCCGCGCCGCCGCGTACTGCCGCGCGTACGCCGCCAGGCGCTCGTCCCACCGCAGTGGGGGGCACCCCCACCGCGTGCCGCGCCGCGTTGTGCGGCCCCAGGAAGCTCGACGCCAGGCTCGTCGCCTTCTTGGCGTCGGCGGGCGCGGACACGCCGGTCAGGACGACGACGACGACGGCGAGGAGGAGCGCCGCGGTGACCGTGCCCGCCATGTGTGCTGATGAATCGATCAGCTCAGGTACTTCTCCTTCGTGTCGCTGTGCAAAGTATTTATACGAGGTTTTGCGTACGAGAGGTTCTTGTTCGGGTGAAGAACGGAGATGCTAGAGGAGAGTAGTGCTGCTCAAGAGGAGGTCCACGCGGCATGTCAAGGATGTGCGTCCATGTTCATTGTGACACTGCAGTATAATAGTACTAACCATTTACTTTGTCATATATAGATAGATAAGTGAAAATATGTCACTGTTAACCCATGACGATTGAAAAAAAAGAAGATCATGTATCACATGTCATATATTTGCTAGACCGGAATGGACCATAATGGATTAGTTATCCGTCTACTATAATCAGACACCAAACTTGGATCCAAACCCTAATGATGAAAAAGAACATCACAGGTTACTGCAAAATCGTCACCGTATTAACATGAAGCACATCTCATAATACACCAATCATACAAACAAACATTGATTCTTTCATTATTTTGTATAAGATATTACAGTAGACAAATAAAGGATAATTCTATTTGAGTAAGGCTACTTGTCTGTTTATTATTGCATGCAACAACCATGTGCTATTTCTATTGTTGCCCTAGCTAGGATTTGCAGTGAGGGCATCGCGTCAAACAGGCGCTCCTTGTATCCCAGCAGTCCGCGCTAGGATCAAGCTCGCAGCAGTAGCAGTCGATATCTCCTTGGCCGAAATCACAAGCACGCACGCGCTTGACGCAAAATACGAGGCTGCAGTCATTATTCTCATCTAATGACACGGTGTGATCGATCATGGTAGCATTGGCACTTATGTTATTAGTAACCCTGATTGAATGGCGACCTGTAACAACAACAGCGTGCTTATCAGTGCATAATAACACGACATGCATATGCACCCACACTTAATAAACTTAGCTTAATCTCTACAACTTTACCATATCTCTCTCTCCCCCGTGAATTAACCTCCGCTGTAATCACCCCACCCCACGCGTTTAGCTCCGTCTCGTGCTCTGTTCTGTGCTCTCTCTACCGTGCAACCGCTGCCCCAAGCTCGCATGACTCCCAAGCCTACGACGCCCAGCTCCCGGTGCTCCCAGCCCCCGCGCGTTTTTGCCCCGCCGCCTTCTTGCACGGGCCCCACGGCCCCGGAGCCTCACGGCCGTCCAGGTGATGTGTTTTTCTCTGTCTCCCCTTCCTACAGTCTGATGACTGCCGGGCCGGGGCGTGATGCCACAAATGTCGGCACGTGCTCGGAGCCATGGTGCAGGAAGGGCAGACTGCCGGTGTGGACCATCTTAGAGCTGGCGTGGAAGATGCAGTCTTCGTCCTTAAATTCGAATTTGGTGCCTCTGCATCCACCCTTTCCACCTCCATGCGACATGGTGGTGGCCGGCAAGGTCCCAATACCTGTAAGGGCATGTCCATGGAGAACGCCCGCAATCTGTTCCTCACAAGTTTTCTATTTTCCCTTTCATTTATTTTGAGGAATTGTTCAGATTAATTGGGGATAGGTTGGACGGGTATAGACTACAATTACTAGATATGGTTTGTGCAAGTTGAAACCTAGCTACGAAGGATGGCATTAATTTGTCATGGCTCGCAAATATAATATAATCTTTGAGATTTTTCGTTTGCAGGTGGACAGAGTCTTTTTTAGCCATATATATAGTGCTACCAATATTTTCTCTACGCACTCAGTGATATGCGTTCAGTCATTACAAACCATTTTTGCCACTCTATTCAGGGGTATTTGATGATCTTAATCTCTGTTGTCGCACTGAGCTATGTTATTAAATTGACACAATTTCAGTGCTATACTCTGAATTGGTGTGGTCCATCAGTTGCTATTTGCTCTTTTTAGCATAGTTTTCAGTTGACAAGATGCTAAACATAATAAATATAGAACATTCCAATTTGATCATGTGTATGACATGGTTATTGGTAATTTTTTATTACCACTGATCAAGTATCATTGTGGTGCTAATTCGTTACACATGATGACCTCAAAAGTCAAAACATTTTATTCAGGGGCTTACATAACTTGTGCACTGGGTTATGATGGTTTCTGCATATAACATATATAAACATTGTTTAGATTTTTGGCTCCCACATGTAGTGACCATGATACTTCAAGTTACTTTATCTTGAGTTATTTCAGGAAACTTCCACATTCTTTTTTGTGTCTCCTCTCCATGGATTATAAATCGAACACTTTTATAAATTTCACCAGGCTCTATAATGTTAGTACTAAGAAGGAGCACTGATGTTCTTATAGATATTGTCAACTCGGAAGGGATAATTATATCTCACAAGTAGGATCTATATTTGTCCCCCCTGAAATTGTTCTTGTTTTTTTGTATATTCATTAGAGAGGTAGATGTATTTCCATCATCTTCAATCTCGGTTTTTTAGGCACACACAAAGACCCATGCTGGATATGTGTGGCTATGTGCCGGCAGTGCCAAGTTGTGCGTGGGTTTTATCTTTTGTATTAGCCCTTAATCATGTTTGCCTCTATTGATTTAATCCAATCCAAGTTCATCTGGCGTTGGTTTTCTACAGAGGTTTCTTTCATATACACCACAAAGCTATTGCACATCAGAACGGACATCAGTTGTGATCCTTGGAGTGTAGGGTAATGACTATTTTGTAATCGTTAAATTATTATCCTGTGGCGGCAACACGTGGCCATTTCACCTAGTGAACAAGAAGATAAAGATCAATTGTGCATATAGTACTTACAATCTGCATGGGAGAGCACAAGAAACAGTATAGCCACCACGCACACGAAGCCACCGTTGCCGCACAACCCCTTCATCATCGATGGCTTGTACAGACTCCTGTAGATTGATAGCAAAGGAGGCCACGCCGCATCCAATGCACAATGGGCTGGTACTACATGCTCGTTTATATAGTCGGCTGATGCACAATTTAGGTAATATTAATAAATGAGAAGTATATATTCATAAAAGGATTTTTTTTTCTGAAAAAGCTACGGTTAACAAAGGTTGATTATGTTATGAAATATTAATGTGGGTTATGAAATATTAATGTGGGTTATGAAATATTAATGTGGATGCCCATAACCCCTACCATCAAAGCTACAACTTTCTACTCCCTGCGTCCCGTAATGTCAGTCGTTTTGGCTTTCGAGTAAGTGCAGGAAAGATTCGCTATACCTGGACTTAAAGTTGTGTACAGATGCATGGAACAGTGTTTGAACCTGGACATCCAAGTCATCGGCTAGAACAACGAACAAGAATTGATGTTTAGGAGTTTACACCATCTGCTAGTAATAAAATGCGTTGCAGGTCTCCGACCCCACTTCCCCACACCACACGAGCCCGGTAATTATAATATGCCTTCCCCCGAGGTTCTCGTCTCAGTAGTTCCGCGATCAGAGACAACCCTATTTCCCGAGTTTCCTATCGTGTGAGCGGAGAGGCGGTTCACCGAGAGGGATGGCTTGGAGGTGGTTCCTCGACCTACCAGGCCGCGAGCCGAAGAGGCGGGGACAACTGCGTAGTGGGCCATCGGCAAGGGAAACCATTTCGCTTTCACATCTTCTGATTGCCAGGTTACGATCTCCTCAACCAGGTTAAGAATCTCCTCTTGTGGGATACGATGTCTTCAATCCTTCGTGTATAGGTTCTTGCCCTATTGATTGGACCTGGTTTGACGACGCTGTTCTCCTTTTACAGTGCCATATTGATTGTATCTGGTTAATTGAGAGGACACTGTCCTCCTTGCTTAAACTTTCCATGAACGATGGGAACTCTCTAAAATCCTCCCTCCAGCCAGTTGAAGTCCTCCTAGTTCGTACGAATCCTCGATTTCTATTTCAGTTCTGGCCGAGCTAACTAATTCAGTACATATAACAATGTTTGGTTGTTTTCGCAGCAGCCCTGTATTGCCATTGTTGTTGCCTCATGATTGAGCGCTAAATTAGAGGGGCACACTTCTTGACGAATGATTTGGTAGGTCTCACTCTTCTCTCAATTCCATAATTTTCTGTCTCTCTAATCTCTTTTTAGTTGATATATTACTAATTAAATTGTGATATTTTGTTGTGATAATTCTGAGTTTTATTTATTTTCTAAACTTGTGTAAGTGCTGACAAAGGCAAATCTTCTGATTCTTTTTTTTGTACTTTGATATAGAGCCAAGAAGATCTACGAAATAGCTGAGGAACAAATCTATGAAGAGATTTAGGTCTGGTAAGGTCAGACTATCCCCGCTCCAAATATATACGGTTTGTAGTCTACATTTTGTCACTATTTAATTGGGACGAAAATTATTATATATTCACATACCTGATTTCTAGTTAAATACAGTCTGTAGACTTTTCTTTAATATATTTAAGCTATTACTTTTCTTGTCTTACAGGTTAATCATAGGCTACAATAGGTTCCAGGACGGATGGGATCTTATTGTTCTGTGAATTTTTAGTATACACAATATATAACAGTAAATTTTCACATTTTGATCCTATATAATCGTGTTTTGTTCTCCAGATTGCAGCTATTGTGGAATTTCAGAGAGCTTGCAGCTATTGTGTGGAATTTCAGAGAGCAGTAGGTTTTGATGTTGCTGGCCGCAGAAACGCAGAGAAACAGGGGTCAAACGTGAGTGCGCTAGCTAGCAGAAACGCAGAGAAACAGAGGTCAAAGGTGAATGCTTGACTATTGAATACTGATTCGGATTTTGTACTCGTGCAAACTGGGGCATCTATCTCTTGAACTTAGACTTTGGGTAGGGATAGGGATAGAAAATCACATATCCCACCCTCTAAAAAATCTCAGCCATCTATTCTTCATATCAAATCCTAGTCGTTCATTTATTTTCCTATCCCTATCCCATCTCTCATTTCCCATCCCGACGGAACTGGCCGGCTAGACCTTTCTGCAAGAACGAACAAGTTATTTTGTTTTGACAAGGTCTCAGATAATCTGTTTTCATTTTTAGTGGTAACTGTATTTTCTTGGAGCGCTAGAATAAACATACACATGTTATCCATTTAAATTTGGTTTCAAGAAGGTGCATTATCTCCATCTATCTTGATTAATTGCACTACATTTGAAGCAACCTTAAATTTATTATTTTTTTAGGCCAACCTTAATGGAAAGTTTCATAGGCTACTATATTGATGAAGAGAGAGACATAGTTTTATGGGAGTAGAGATAGTTTTATGAGAATAAAACTCTTCTGCATTATTTCTAAAATCTTTGTGCGTTGAAAACTAGGTCATGAACCCCCCACTGAAACTGGCCTTATTCTTATTGTTTTTTTTACTCCTCTTCTAGTTGAAGGAGTGGTCGCATGGTGACGGCAAGGAAGACGAGCGGCACTTGCAGTGGAAGAAGACGAGGGGAGCGAGCAGTGCACACTATTCCGGTCGTCGGAGGCGAAACAACGGTTTAGACATCGTCGTCAGCTTCGTCCTCTCGGCTCTCGCCCCTTGCTCAAATGGTTCTTCTGGCTCCTCGCGTCCAAGGCGGCATTCTGCAACCCTCGCTACGAGCGGCGCCTGTACAAGGAGGCGTTGTCGTTGCTCACGCCCATATGGATATGGAGAGGACTCAGACCATGGCATCGACGACGAAGGCAGCTACGAGCCTACGACAACCTCAGGGGATGCACTACCTGCACGCGGCGATCACCAAGGAGATGCTGCTATACCCGCCAGGCCGCCATGGGAGGATGCCGCTGCTGTGGGGTGACGACTGCCACGAGTTTCGTCCCGAGCGGTGGCTCGACGGCAATGTTGAGCTCATGGCGGTGGACGCATCGAGGTACCTGCCTACCCGGTATTCCTATCGCACCTGGTTTTCCAAAGAATACTAAGCGCTAACTATGTGTGCCCAGGATGTTCCCACGACACATATAGCGGCAAATATAGAGATTATCAAAGACAATGCTTTACTATATATCAAAGCATATTTACAACAAGACCTACATCTATAACAAAGCACAATGGAAGTGTTCTTAATCTTCTGTCTTCAGGTCTCCATACTCCACAGGGACGGTTGACAGGGGGAGCACTCGCCTAGTACTTTGAATCAGCTTAGGGAACATCTCACTTGAACCGCCATCTGATACCCATCTGGAATTTTGTTGATTGTAAAGCAGGCGTCAGCGCACCATGCGCAGCAAGCATAACATGAGGGGATGCAAGGATCTGCGGTAAGCACTTTTAGTTGGTCATATTTTATTCATTAAACCTATATCACTAGGTTATGCTTAGCACCCCAAGTGAATATAATTAATTATCATCATCAAGATTAATTATCACTAGAACCATCCATCAAACCATCTATCACGAAAGGGATCCAGGCTGCTCGTGTCCGTAAGCACGGCTGATATATCAGTTTGATCAAACTATACAGAGTGTGTACACTTTCACCATGAGTCATGATGCCCATATGCTTGAGGCAGCCAACCTCTAACTCACTTCCGAGGTAAGTCGGCAGGGTTCACCACGAAGCTTTTCACCAGCCGTTCTAATAAGTAGCAACCACTAAGGTTTCAGTCGACCACGTGCCATAGAAGACTCTCCTCCAAAGTGGAGCACCTTGACACGAAGCCCAGCTCCACACTTCGGCAAGACAAGAACCATGCACATCGTGGCACCCCCCTCCTGCCCTTTCGGTAAGCTGCTTACAAACTAGAACAAGTCAAGCTACTGAGCTAAGACCAGAGCCATATAGTCTTCATGGTTGTACATAAATCCTGGATGGTCGCTTTAAGGTTGAGTCCTTACGGAGGGCAGACTAGAGCACCCAAGAAGGCCCAATGCTCTAGCCCCCTTCTGTCCATGTTACTAAAGAGCATCACTTTAACCATTAATTCCATAAGTCATTAGTCAAAATTAACATTATAATGTTTTAGTGATTGCAAGCTAAGCAAAGCTACGCATATGCATCAACCCAGGGTAACAAGGAACATGGTACAAAAGTACTAGGTAAACTCTTTAAAGGTTCATCATATTAGACACATGCATATGAAAGTGATTATAAGATTTTTAGGTAACAAAGGGACTCATGTTACATTTGCCTTCAAATGCTTGCTATCCAAACTTTCTGACTTCTCTTTCGGATCCTCCGTGTCCTTCTACCCATAGCAACAACCGATAAATATCCCTAAAAACAGTACACCAAGTATTACAAAAATAAGATAAAACGATTCTAACGTGAAGGTATGATCCTCCGATCGTGTGAGCATAGAAACCAACTAAACAGAGTTATGGTTAAATAATTATGAGCTTTTGAAGTTGGAAGGGTTCAAATACAAAATTAATGGTTTGAAATATAATTAATTAAATCATAGAAAGGAATTATGGTCAGGTTGGATGATTAGCGGCGGCAAAAGAAGGTTCAAGGGCAAGATTGCGCAAGATGCAAGGTCACGTATGTGTGGAAACAGAAATATGATTATTTATTGTAGACTAGGGACATAATTTTATTTATGGAAAAGAAACAGTGTATACGTGACATCGGCTTTGTACCATGCTGAGATCATCATGGTGATCGTGCAATATATGGACTTGTTGTACGCTTGGGAAAGAAAATCTACATAACAAGCATGTTTGTTTAGTTCTGTGTAGCAAAACATGAATGGGACCTCATAGTTCATAGGGGATTTCTTAAGAAATATTACGGACTGCAGGTGAAGTTTGCCTATACACATTTTGTGCGAGATGATCTTCTATAGCAGATTGCCAAAGTAAAGGACGATGGCTATACAAACAAGTGCTGATCAGATCGACGATGATACGAGGATGCATCTCACCTTGCTGATAGCAGATTCCGTGAACTGATGGAGGGCAATACACGTATAAATTGAGCAGGCATGTCGACGCGAGGCGATCTGCAAGCCGACGGAGATTGGTAATGCGGTTCCCAGGAGTCACTGCGAAGAAGATATGAAAAGGAACAGCCGGCTCATGAAGACTTCTCACCGATAGACGCTTTCAGATCATCAGCGCGAGATGGCGATGGGCCGGCCATGAAGACATGCCAGTGGGTGGCGGTGTAGAAGCGACGAGAGGCGCAGCTTAGTTTAGAGATGAGAACGAATTCCTGCACATAGCACGACAGCGCAGCGAGCGTCGTCCATGCTAATCCACCAGGACAGACCGATGGCAAAAATACTTCTTGGGGCATAGATGGTGAAGGAGATCGAGAGCTTTGAGTTGTGAATCAGCAGTGATGAGAATGTGCTATGACCTGCCTTTTACAGGGCCTCAAGGAAGCAGGAACATCATGCGACAGAGATGAATCGCTGGTTACTGGTCTGACCCTGCTTGGTTATGGGATCGGAATTGATGGAAGGGAAAGTGGGTGACTGGTTTTGATTGTCGGTGGAAGCTAGTGGGATCCCATTATGCATCTCGGGTGATCATCATTCTGTTGACGCTAGAATTGACCTAGACAACACACCAGCAGGGGCTAGCACGCCCAAGAGGTCTCAATCCAACCTAGAACGCAGCAAGAACTCAGCGGAATCGATCGAACCGATCTAGAGACCGGTAAGACCGATTTAGGGCACGTTCTTTGCCGGCGAGGCTCCGGAACACCCCTCGGGTAAGTGTGTTGACGCTAGAATTGACCTAGACAACACACCAGCACGGGCTAGCACGCCCAAGAGGTTGCAATCCAATCTAGAACGCAGCAAGAACTCAGCGGAATCGGTCGAACCGATCTAGAGACCGGTAAGACCGATTTAGAGCACGTTCTTTACCGGCGAGACTCCAGAACACCCCTCAGGAAGACCCATTGGAGGGATGCAGGCGAAGGTTCTCCTAGGACCAGCAAGGCCGCTTAGGATGCCGCTGAAACTCGTCGAGAGTCGTAACGAACAGCAAGGTAGAAGTGGAACCGCAGAAACCCTAGTTGTGAAGGTGTTTTTGACGATTGGATAGATGGGTCTCAATCGGCCGTGATCTCCTCATTTATATAGGAGGGGGTGGTCTTATCCCAGTAGGAAACATGTCCATAACACGTTCTCCAAGTTTCCATACACGAAAATAGATCAAAATCCGAGTTAGGGAAGATTTCTCCTCGGAATATAGGTGAACCGGCTAAGCCAGCTCAGGGACCCGGCTTAGCCGGTTTCCACGGGCGTGGGCAGCCCCTCAGCCGGTTGCCAAGTCACTTTAATGAGGACCCGGCTTAGCCGGGTGGGGGACCCGGCTAAGCCGGCTTCAGGACCCGGCTTAGCCAGGTGGGGGACCCGGCTAAACCAGCTTTAGGCTAGGCCATCAGGAACCGGCTAAGCCGGGTCCTAGACCCGGCTAAGCCGGTTTGGGAGCCGGCCAGAGTATGAACCGGCTAAGCCGGGTGGTGAAACCGGCTAGGCCGACTGGCCCTGGCTCGCCATGGCTCGCCATCTTCTCGTGCGATCCTTCGCTGTTTCGTCGCGCTATTTGGCCACCAACATACTTGACACGTACGTGTACAACTTGTTGGAGATGCCATTGATTCACCTTGGAACATTTTTTAGTGTCAACACATTCCTTAATGATTGTCCGCAAAATGGACTGGCAGAAGGAAAATGAAAGGAGCAGACGGTTCCAGAATTTGGAGTGAGCGAAAATGGCTTTGATGTTGGGGCCACCAATGATAAAATTAAAGAATGGGCTGTGGTGGGTGCTTTTGCTCGTTAATTAATTACGTGAAAGGAAAAGTGGCTCATGGTAATAAACAAAGAATAGATATTTGTTATGCAATAAAACATAGAGATATTGGGATTAATTTAGATGGTAGTTGAATGACGTAGACTTGTATGCTTGCGTGTATGCGTGAACCTCCTAAAGTCACGTGCAATATATATAGACAAAGGAAATATATATGGGGATAAAGAGAGGAATGAAATTGAGTTTACGACTAATGGACATGGTTTCTTTTAAGACAAAAAGCGATGACGTGATGAGAAAATGAGAAGCATGATGCATGAACAAAGGTTTGGCATAAGATTAAAAGGATTTTGGTCAGGTAAGGATTAAAGAATTTGACTATAATTTCAGAAATATGGCATTTGATTTGCGATGTGGCATGCGTCGATTAGATAGGAAAGAGCTTCCCATAATAGAGCTTGGTCAAAATGGCACTCCAGCAACGAGATGCACAGGAAAGGAACCTTGGCAAGAATATAGGTAGTATTCTTGACGGCTATAGACATAGCTGGTGGCTACTAGTAGCAGCGATAAGGAGCGAATCATATATAAACTCTCAACCGCCAATAAATTGGAGGTCAGAGAGCCCCTCTGCTACTGTTCCACACTGTTCATGTCGGTCTGTCTGTGTTGTTTGGCACTGTTCATACGGACCCCTCACTGTTCATGTGGCCCCTGCATACACTGTTCACTTTTTCTTTTCTTTTTTTTTTGCTCACCTTTGCTTTTTCCCCCTCTCTAAACCGGCGCAGCGGAGCGCGCCCATCATGCTAGTAAGATTATACGGACGAGTGAGGAGTTAGAAACTGGCAGGAGCTAGAAGATGATTTGATGGTCCCACCTGTCATAGATGAAAAAAGACAGATAGGTTTTATAGGTTGCTGGTGGAGCTTAACTTCGCCTAAGGTTTAGGTGGATGTAGGCTCAAGATAGATTTTGGAATTTTCTAGGTTTAAGTAAAAAAATTTGCAAATAATATTTGAGCTTGTTTTTGGAATATGATTTTTAAACTATTTTTTTGAACTTCGTGAAGCATACTTTAAACTTTATTTTTTTCATAAATAGAGCAAAATCTATTCGAGGCTTAATCAAATTTTAGAAATTCTTTTTCACTCAAATAAATGTGACCAACATGAATGCAACAATCATAGGAAAATTAACTTAGAAACTTTTATAAAACCATTTTTATTTGACACAATTTGATAACAACCTATTCAAAGCTTGGAAAATTTTAGAAAAATATTAAATTATTTATTTTATTTAGTGTTTTCAAAGCTTGGAAAATTAACTTGGAAAATTTTAGAAAAATATTGAAAATTTTAGAAAAATATTAAATTATTTATGAAGGCCGTTGTGGCCTCGGTGGTCAGGAGGTTCACCGTTCAGCCAGTGTGGGCAGCGAGCTAGCATAGAGGCACATACACCGTACGAGATGGCGATGACGCTGAGAATGAAGGACTGCTGCCTGTGCGGATAAGGAGGCGGGAGAGCGACACGGGCCGTCACTGATCATGACAGGAAGCGCAATCAGAAAGTTGTTGACAAAGATTTGATATGGGCGAACGATGCTGGAGGATGGTGTCGTACGGTCGTACCGCAGCGACTTCCTTCTGAGGTACTAGGACATATAGCCTTTAAGCTTTGTCCGCATTCCAAACAAAATTGTCACCTCAGGATTAGTTTTGTGAGATTTAGGATCATTACTGCATGGTTCCCAATAATATCTGTGCTTGGATTAAATATTTTGACTCGCTATTTGTTTCAATAATCATGTGCAGATCCTAGATAAGGGTATGGTTACGATCGATCTGATCCATTTTAAGACAAAACAATATATATGCTCCACAAGCGCAGGTATATGTTCCTCTTCAACAAGACTATTTGTATATGTTCCTCTTCAACAAGACAATTTGTATGGTCGATCAAATTTCTGCTTCTTATCAAATTTAAATGTCCCTTGCGCAAAGTGTTTTTCCACTTTATAAACCACAATGTTGTTGAAAAAGAGGTCTATTCAGCAATCGATCTTTCTCGTCGTTTTGTTTTTTGTGACAAGGTGAATTATATGCATGTTAACTAATGGCTTTCATATGAGAATATAGCTGGACTGTTTGCCGCAATATGGTGAACCCCAGCTTTTGTGTCGTCCGCTCAAGAATCTAGCTAGAGCGAACACCGTTGGAAGTGTTATAGTAAAATTGATGTATCAACCGTGCAAATGACGGATCTAATATTATTCTGATAAACAGTAGTGTATATATACATGTGGCAGTTGTATGTCAGTGGCACACATGTGAATCGATGCCTGTTGGTGCCCAAAGGGCCTAAACGGTTATGCTTACTAATGATGTAATTAGCACATGTTAATTATGAGATTACAATAATTGATCACTAATTAATATTTATCCTAAATAATCTCAACAGGAAGACCAAGATATTGCATAATAAAGTCATGACTTCGACAATTATGTTTATTGTATATATATTTTTCAGACCATATATGTTGATCAATAGTAATATTTTATATGATACATGCATGAACTGACTTCTTCGTTCAAAAAAAAATGAATTGACTTCTCAAAGGTGCAAATGTTAATGCTTGATTTTGCATAACTGCTTTTTAGACACGTGCGTGTCGCGTAAACGACACGACGATACATGCATATAGTATATGTCAAGTACTGCCTCGGTGAGCTGCTATACAATGTTCGCCGAAACACAACCAGTACTGGTCATAGCGCAATCCCACTAGTACACAGACCATTTGTGTTGACGGTGGGGTAGTATTTTTTTCTTGGGCGGTGTTTGTTGTGAAACGGCTCGCAAATCGACCAGCGCACCCCAGCCCTAGAACCGCCTGTGGTAAAGTAATATCACTTGGGCGGTTCATTGTGCCAACCGCCCGGTGCAAATGCTCACATTTACACAAAGCGGTTTGTACAACGAACCGCCAGTGATATTGACCATTATCACCGGGCGGTTCGTATAGAGATCCGCCTGTGAAAATGGAGGTCATTTTCACACAGGCGGTTTGGACAATGAACCGCCGGTGATAATGGTCAATATCACCGGGCGGTTCCTAAACCCAACCGCCTTGTGAAAATGGAGGGCATTTTCACAAAGCGGTTGGTAATGTCAACCGCCTGTACTAACCCCTCATCTATATATACCCCCTTCTTCCTCCTCTCCACCTCCAACAGAACTGTAGCCCGAGCACAGTGCCATGGCTGGAGCTTTGGAGGTCCAGATTTGAGCCAATACAAGGGGGGAGGTTTTGATCCTGATTTGTTTGGAGGAGGTAGCTAAGAAAGGTTAGTTTATATGTTTCTTGCCTTATTTTCCTTCATTTTCCTCCATTCCCACCACTTTAGAGATCTAGGGTTTCATGTGAGAGAGAAGAGCTCAAGAGAGAGTAGAGTAGAGTAGTTTTTTTTAATAATTATAGTTACTTTTTTTGTTTAATTAGCTAGTATTGATACTTTAAATTAAGAATTAGTGAGGTTTTTATTAGAATGTTAGTTACTAGTTTTGCTTTAATTTTTTTGTTGCATCTAAGTAACTGATGTTTTAATTATTTTATTTTGTTTATTCATATTTAGTTGAACTAGCTATTAGTGATGCTTTTTGCTTGGTTGTAGATAATTAATAGAGTTATTTAGTTAAGAATTAGTTTATGTTTAATTATGTAGTTATGTTTTGTTAAATTAATTAGTGGTGAGACTTTTATTAGGGTTTTAGTTACTAGTCTAGCTTTTAATTAATATAAATAAACATATAAGTCTACTTTGTAGTGTTTATAATTAATGTAATTAAACATCTATATATATTCTTTATAGGTAACGATGGATAGAGCCTTTTGGATGTATAAGTTAGACAGAGTAGATCCATCATATATACCTGAGGTTCTGAAGTTTCTCGATGCTGCCAAAAATCATGCTTTGAGAACACAGAAGAAACACATATATTGCCCTTGCTCGATTGCGTGAATATTGTTGTTTTTGAAGACACAAAACCAATCTTAAATCATTTGGTTTGTCGAGGATTTATGGAAGATTACTTGATTTGGACAAAGCATGGAGAGGGTAGCTCACAACGTATGTTCTTGGAGACCCTATGGGTAATGGCCCAAATCTGGTTGTTGATGATAGCCAATTCCTACACGAGAGTCATCACCATTATCCGCAAGCAGGTGAACATGTTGTGTCCGATGTTCCCGATGATGTCAATGTTGAAGGATCCGAAGACAAATGTAATCTGAAATGATGGATGAAGATGCGGAATTGATGGCTGCACTATTGCGTCGTCATACCGATCCATCAATGTTCTTCATGAAAGGTATGGAGGCTTTGGAGAAGGCAGCAGCAGAGCCATTGTACGAGGAAAGTAAAGGTTGTACCAAAGAGTTCACAACACTAAGGTCCGTGGCTTAAACCGTTGATGCCGAAAGCAAGATATGGATGGTCCGATGCCGCCTTCGATGCATTGTTGAGTACTCTCGGAGATATGCCGCCAAAGGAGAATAAAGTGCCCGCTAACACGTACTATGCAAAGAAGCTAATTAGTCCGCTTACTATGAGTGTCCAAAAGATCCACGCGTGCGTAAAATCATTGTATACTATATCGAGGTGATTACAAGGACTTGGACAACTGTCCTAATTGCGGTGCTAGTCGTTACAAGACGAAAAAGACTATCTACAAGAAGAGAATGCAGCCTCCATTTCTAAAGGGAAAAAAGAGAAGAAGACTCAAATAGAAGGACAAACGTTGCACCACGTAAAATGAAGAAGAAGACTACTACGCACGCAGAAGGGTTCCCGCTATGGTCATGTGGTACCTTCCAAAGTAGTAGATCGGTTGCGGTGTTTGTTCGCAAACCCCGAGGACGCAGAGCTCATGACTTGGCATGCTTCGATAAGCATAAAGTAGATGGAAAGCTTCGACACCCTGCGCAGATGGCACTCAATGGAAAAAATTCAATGAGGACCACCCCTGAATTTGCTAAGGATACAAGAAATGTCGTTTTGCACTATGTACCGATGGAATGAACCCCTTTGGTGAAAGGAGTAGTAAGCACAAAGACATGGCCGTGATTCTCACCATCTACAATCTCCCTCCACACTTGCTGCAAAAAAAAGCGAAAATACCTTCTACTCACCATTCTTATTTCGGACCTACACAACCCGGTGTTGATATGGATGTATTCTTGGAGCCATTAATGGAGGAAATGAAAATGTTATGGGAAACAGGTGTTGATATGGTGGACGCTTATCGGAAAGAGTCATTCACACTAAGAGCAATTATTTTTGTTACGATCAATGATTACCCTGCTCTCTTTGTATTGTCTGGACAGTTCAAGGGCAAAGTTGGTTGTGTGGTATGCTTGGATGAAACCTTTTATGTGTCTCTCAGTGCATCGAACAAGATAGTGTACATGAGACATAGGCGTTTCTTATCAAAAAAGGTCATAGATACCGATTACGAAAGGATGGATAGGTACTTTGACAATCATGATGAAGTAAGATCCACGGCTCCATCGGGAATAGTAAAGGTCACAGAGTATATGAGATAGTTAAGAACATCAAGTTTGTATTTGGTAAGAGGACAAAAGATGGAAAAGCAAGGAAGGATGTAAAGCCAACTCCTGGCGCTACATTCAAGAAGATGTCAATTTTCTTTAAGTATTTGCCTTATTGGAAAGAGCTGGACGTACGGCACGCCGGTTGATGGTATGCACGTTCGTAAGAATGTGTTTGAAAGTTTGATGGGTACCTTGCTAGACATAAAGGGCAAGACCAAGGAAGGATCTGGGTTCACGCCAGACTGGTCAATTTAAAGATAAAACCCGAACTTCACCCTGGTATTGCTAGACAATGGAAAGTACCATCTCCCAAAGAAGAAGTTACAACTTGACCACGATGAGAAACATGCCATTTGTTTGTGGTTGAAGAAATTGAAAGTTCCAGCTGGATTCTGCTCCAATATTAAGAGCATTGTGTCTATGAAGGACCTTACACTCACTAACTACAACTCACATGATTGCCATGTGATGTTGACAACTTTCCTCCCTATTGTCATCCGGGCTATAAGTCCAGTCTTCTTAAAGATGGCAATCACACGGTTGTGTTTCTTTTTAACGAGATATCACAAAAGGTAATTGATCAAGAGCGCTTGGCGTCTCTCCGTGAATTCGCAGTGGAGACATTGTCACAACTTGAGATGTGTTTCCCGCCATCTTTCTTCGATATAATGGTACACCTTATCGTGCATTTGGTGCCACAAATACAGGCATTGGGTCCCATGTATTTGCACGAGATGTGGACATATGAGCGTTTCATGTCAATTCTCAATGGGTATGTAAACACACGTGCTCGCCCCGAGGCATCTATGATAGAGGGATACACCACCGAAGAGGCAATTATGTCCGGTGCTCCATTCTCGTAACACTTGGCTAAAAGAAGAAATTACAATAGGTTTGCCTCCATCGCGACATGAGGGTAGATTGTATGGGTGTGGGAGGATGGGTCGGAAATCATTCATTCCGACTGCACTATAATATTGTCCTCGAGGCGCATCATAGCATCCTACATCAGCTCTCGATAATGGATCCTTTCATCAAGCAACACATACAAGAGCTAAGCGATCGTAACCCCAGGGCAAACAGAGGATTGGGTAGCGAAGGAACACAAGCGTCGATTCACCACATGGCTAATGGAGCGTAACATTCCAAATGGAGAAACAATTGAGCAACAAACTATCAAGAAGTTGGCGGTGGTCCATCTCGCCAGTCACATCATGGCGCACATTTGACATTAGTGGCTTCACATTTTGTACTACTTCTAGGGACAAAAAGAGCATGTCGCAAAATAGTGGTGTTCGCCGCGAGGCCATAGATGATTCAGATGAAACCGCTACATACTTTGGTTTCATTGAGGAGATATGGGAATTAGACTATGATACCTTTAAGACGCCTTTGTGTTTCGATGTAAATGGATTGATGACAACCATATCACCGTGGACAACTATGGCTTGAGAGTTCTTGATCTAAGTAAAGGAGGCTACAAGGATGATCCTTGGATCCTTGCTAACCGTGGCTTGCACAGGTCTTCTATGCCGAAAGATCCTCTCTAAAGAAGAGAAGAAAACTAGCGACAAGACAAAGCATACGCTTCTTCCCGGAAAGCAAAAAGAAGCTATAGGAGTTGATGGTGTAATTGACCTAGAAGACTTCAACCACTTCGGGCACATGTCTCTATTTGCGCATCATCAAGTAAAGATAAGAAATGTTGAGCGAAATATCCCCAAGAGTTCTTTACCATGGGTGCGCCACGATGGAGAAGGCGTAGAAAGATGGCGGCTAGCTAGATTTAAGTTTAGTCAACTAAGCATCTTTGTCTTATGTAACCAATTATCCTCCATAATTTGTACTCATCAATTGTTTTCTATATTCGTATTTCTCTTCACTTATTTAAATCCTTTTGTTTCTAATGGTTTAAGTCTTTTTTTTTTTAAACTTTGTAAAAGAAATAATCCTAAAACTAATATTCTAATTCCTACATGAAATATTATATATCCTAAAATACTAGCCTAAAAGGAAATATTATATATCCTAAAATACTAGCATAAAAGGAAATATTATATATTCTAACAAATTAGCCTAAAAGGAAATATTATATATCCTAAAAAATTAGCCTAAAAGGAAATATTATATATCCTAAAAAATTAGCCTAAAATACTAGCATAAAAGGAATAATAAATATCCTATTAGAAAAAACAAAAAAAAGCTGGAAAACATTTTCACCGGCGGTTGGTATTGACAACCGCCGATGTAAATGTGATCTTCACAAAGCGGTTCGTATTGACAACCGCCTGTGAAGATCATTTTCACAAAGCGGTTGTATTGACAACCGCCTGTCATTTTCACAAAGCGGTTCGTATTGACAACCGCCTGTGAAAATGCCAACCTATATAAAAACAGTGCGCAGGACTTGTGAAATTTTCAACTCGGTGGGCGCGTTCTTGTTAATTCACGCCCGGCAGCTGCCAATTTTTTTCGCGGAGGAGTTCTGGCGCCGCCGCCGCCGTCGAGGTCAGCGCCGAGGAGCTCAGGTGCATTCCGCGCCCGCCAAAGACGCCGTGGACGCAGCCGCCGTCGCCGTGGACGCAGCCGTCGTCTCGGTCAGCGCCGCCCGTCGAGGCCGGCCGCCATCAACAAATTCCGGCCGACCTCTTGTTCTGCGCCACCGCCGAGGTCGAGGTGAGCGTTTATTCACCGCTATGGTCATGTGGCGGTCCAATCCGGCGGTGGCGGTGCGGCGCGGGCGGCAGGGCGCGTGCGGGCGACGGCGACGGCAAGCGCGCGTGCGGCGGCGGCGGCGTGTGGCGCGCCGATTGTGCCGCCGTTATGCACGCCGGCGACGGCGGGCGACGCGGCCGGCGGAGGATCGACGCCGGCGGCGGCGCGACGGCGGCGCGGCGCGTGGGGCGCTAGCGCCCCTTCTAGCCCGGCCGAGCTCTGCCCCTCCTGGGCGGCCGTGTTAGGCCACCGGGGGGCCTTCCAATGGGTCCAAAGAAGGCTCTTTTTTTTTTAAAGTGATAGTATATGTAAATATTGTATATGGATGTCTTTATTATTCCTTCTTATATATAAATTCCTCATTATATATTCTTATAATATTGGACAAGCTAGTATATATAAATTCTTTATTATTACTTCTTATAATATTGGACATGCTAGAATTATAGAAATTGGACATGCTAGTGTATATATAAATTCCTCATTATATATTCTTATAATATTGGACATGCTAGAATTATAGAAATTGGACATGCTAGTATATATAAATTCCTCATTATATATTCTTATAATATTGGACATGCTAGAATTATAGAAATTGGACATGCTAGTATATATAAATTCTTTATTATTACTTCTTATAATATTGGACATGCTAGAATTATAGAAATTGGACATGCTAGTATATATAAATTCCTCATTATATATTCTTATAATATTGGACATGCTAGAATTATAGAAATTGGACATGCTAGTATATATAAATTCCTCATTATTCCTTTATCATATGGTAATATTTTATGTAAATGTAGTGCTCCATTATCATATGTTAATATTTTATTTACTTCTATTATTTCCTTTATCTTATGTTAATATTTTATGTAAATGTAGTGCTCCATTATCATATGTTAATATTTTATTTACTTCTATTATTTCCTTTATCTTATGTTAATATTTTATGTAAATGTAGTGCTCCATTATCATATGTTAATATTTTATTTACTTCTATTATTTTCTTTATCTTATGTTAATATTTTATGTAAATGTAGTGCTCCATTAATGACATGCTAGTATAAATCAATTCTATGACTATATGCCAAGTGCTTTCTTTGCAATGATTAAAGCTATGATTGATTTAGTGTAGTAATGACTTATAATTTTTCTTGACTTAGTGTTACTGAAGAGAAGATGACTTCTCCAAAAACAATTGATCAAGGAGATGACCAGCGTGCAGAGTCGCCCAATAAGGACGATAAAACCATAGACCAACGGTTAGTATAACACAATTACGTTTACTGGAACGATAAATTATAGAAATGATGAACTTATTGGCTTATTGACCTTGCATTTTTAGAACTACAAGTGATTTGCCACAAGAAGAAGAAGAAGAAGATTACCATGGTGCCATGTTAGAAGAAGAAGAAGACGATGGAAACCGAAGTGATCCATGCCCTAGCATAGACAGACAACCTCAACATAGTGTAGACCCAGATTATGATCCAAATATTGATGAGGTAGTTATCACATACAAAAATTGCTTTCATTCATCCCTTAACAATAGACTCCGTTCCATGATAAATATATCGTGCGGGGAGGTTTTGTCTCAATTGCGGACATTCCGGCCTCGGAAGAAGAGGTGCCAGAAGGAGAAGCCCCAGAAACAACAGAGACAACCACCTCAAAATCAAGGAAAAGGAAACACAGTGAGCTAAAACGAGGTGAAAGAGGGACGAACAAGTGGCCAGAGCAAACCTATGTTATTCCCGATATAACCCCAAAGGGAGAGCCAATAGTGTCAAATGCGGTGGCGGCCAAGATAAGAAATGCGATTGGTTTCTTGGTAAGGGATAAGCTTGACATCACAATCCGAGAGGTGGGCGATGTGAGCGTAGTCACACGGAAAGAGCTATGGAGAAAGTTTGGTGAAAGGTTTGTCATCCCTACGGGGGACCGAAAATTGTAAAAGAGTATTTCTACAAGCAGGTTGCAACATCATTTCGAAACTATAGATCAGAAATGAATGTCAAATATCTGAAGAAGGGTTTGGATCCAACTAAAAAGTATAAGATCACCGCTAATCAGTGGGCAGTATTCAAGAAGCGGAGGGAAGATCCAAGTTTCCAAGCAAAGAGCAAAGCCGCTTAGCCTAGCAAAGAAGAACAAGTACCACCACCACCTTGGCACGTGTGGTTACAAAGCCGCACATTCCAAAGTGGCGGGCGAGGAGGAAGAGCTCAAGAAAGAAGGCAAGGTTGTCCTCTCGAGCAAGTTGGGGAGAGGACGGCGAATTGGCTTTGAAAAGCTAGAGGAACCGCACAAACTCCTTCGGGTTTGAACCGTCCCCGATGAAATGACGCCGAATCGTAGAAAAATTGTCGATTTGGCCGCGGGATACAACGAGGGAAGATTCAAGCCACAAAGGGAGGGGACATCTTGACATTAAGTCTAGGCAACCCCGAGCATCCCGGCCGTGTCCGAGGAATTTCATCCAAGAGGGATGGAAAGAGGGATTTGGTGAAGAGTGGTTAGGCATGTACAAGAAAAAAAAGATCGATACAAGCAACAAATGAAAGATTTCTATGAGGAGCAGGCTAAGGAACAATTCAAGAACATGATGTCTGATTTCCTAACAAATCCTCGATCCTCAAATAATACGAAAGCTAGCTAGTGCAAAGTGTCTGCTCAACAGATGAGCACACAAGGTCCACAGATGCAGATCGACCCCACACAACAAGCGGCCGGTCCTAAGGAGATGATTCCCCGCCTGTCCACACAATCACCCGGCTTTCCAAGCAAAGTGGGGGTCTACGGGCAACAAAGACCGCTTCCCAAAGGGATGACATTGACGCACCGACACACCCTCAGAAATTGCCGATACGCTATGGTATGAAGCATGTTCGTACAAAAGGAAGTTGCCACAGCCTTGCAATCCCGGGACGTGACTACCACCATACCATCATGCCGTAAGAGTACCGCAGGGTAGAAGTGAATAAGGTCGTCCCCGGCTATGAGGAAGATGTGCTTGAAATTCCGTGCCCCGACAATGTTGAGACACTCCGGACAGGCCATTAACACTTTCATCCTATGGCCTCGACGGGACGTGGAGTTGACGCAGCCGCCTCAACCGCGAGAAGCACCAACCGCTGAAGTGTTGCCGTAAACTCAAGAGTCGGCACATGTTGAGGTGGTTCCGCACCCAACCCCAATAGCACCATGTCCCCATCACCTCCACCTAATATACAATCACCGCTAGCCAATCCCCATTGAAACCCCACAGTCATCACCTCAACCTACACGATCTCCACCACCACAAGGCAATCCTATTGAAACCCCACCATCCATCGATCCAGCTAGTGCTTCCCCACCACCTCGGGACCTCGAACAATCGCCTTGGACACCACCGCCGCCCCTAAAAAGACCCAAGAACCACCAAAGAAGAAATTCCCGATCCCCAAATTGATCTCCCCTTATGAGCCAAAGAGGAAAACTGCTGAACCGCCCGGGTTTCTATCGAGGATTGCACAAAGCCGCAAGTCAAAGATTGTTGACTTAGCCGAGCGAGAGAGGTCGTCAAAAGGCCCGTAGATCAATGTCTTAGAAATCGAAGCCCACATGGGAGGATTATGAAAACATCCCCGACAGATACATACCGGGGCAGGCCTCTCCTTAGCCGGGAAAAACTAAAGAAACTACCACCGGTATAAAAAGATTACATGACCGGTATATGAGAGTCGCTCGCTCGGCATCGACACGATCCAAGTAAGCATACCACCCTCCGCCTTCAGAAGTGAACGAGATACCGCTTTTGTAACCTTCGAAGACATTTGGTTGATGATGAACCCGAAGCGGCTCGATGTTCAAATTTTGTAACATTATTTGCATTGTAAGTCTCTTACTTGTCATAACATGTTCATCATATATTTTTATTGAGTTGTACTACTTTATCCGTTTGATGAAATGAACTTGTGCCATGCAGGATGGAATATGATAAGGACGAGACCACTTATGGCCCCTGGACCAAACAAACATGAAAGCAAACGGACCGGGTACCTTAGCCCAAAGAAAATTTGTGAGAACGAGCACACATTCGGATTGGTCATCACAAATGATGACTTAAAAGGATTAACAGGAAAACAACTTGAAAAGAAGAAAGAAGAGTTGGAGAAGAGACATGAGGCTACGTGCGCCGCGTACATAGCAAATGGATTTATTCAATTTCAAAACAGGGAAGTGATAATCGCACCATATAACTTCGGGTAAGTCCGAGTGTATATATAAAAAATCATGTTGCATATATGAATAGAAACACATGACAATTCTCGTTCATTCTTGCGAGGGACCACTTTGGATATGCTTCTATATCTATCTTAGGGACGGAAAGATGCTTTGTCTTTGACTCTGCAGATTATAAACCGAAATGTATGCAAAGGTCACGACCATCTTGGAAAGGTAAGCTAACTTACTTTTATATTATACATACTTTATTGCTGAAAGAACAAAAAAAACTAACTAAATCTATTCGAGACCATAGAACTTACTGGTGGTACAAGATCAAGGGTGGGAAGGTCAACCCATCCGTAAAGGACGAGGAACTAAGAATATTTCATAACCGGCCGGTAAGTAAGATATTACCTTAAGATCATGTATGTGTAGTGCGTAATTAGTTAAGACGATATTGGAAGTCAATAACAACTTATCCTCTATGTAGTGCCACAAGCAACCACTTGGCTCCGTACACTAATGGGATTCTACGTGTGCGAGTTCATGAGAGTAAACGGACGGTACCGCAAAAAACCCTTACAAGGTATAACTAATATAATAGTCATGCTATATTTATGTCCATAATAAGTGCAAACATATGATTCTATAATCTTCCTTTTCAAAGCTGTTGCAGAATCATCGAAGCCTAAAACCTCACGGAAAAAAAAATCTATATGAACTAGTCGAGGATCTATGCTCCTTCATCATGAAGGAAATCATTCCAAGCGAGGGGAAATACCACGAAGCAGACAGCGTCCTAGCGAGGCCAGAGTTCAGAGCGCTAAGAGAGATTAGCGCTCTCAAACTAAGTCGAGATGATTATTAGAATCATCATATCATTTGCGATGAAAACATTTGTTGTCGTGGCCGCAAAACAACTGTGATAAATATTGATGTATACATAAAGGTTGTAATCAAATTAATTTGTTAATGGTGTGTATATGTATATAATTATATATATTGGTCCTTTCTATCATTACTTTTGTATTCCTATCATTGCATGTAAAGATCATTGACATAAGATATAGGGAGAGAGAAAGGGAGGAAAGGAGGGAGGAGGGCCTTTCGCAATTAAAAATTCAAATTTGTAATTGACATAAGATATAGGGAGAGAGAGAAAGGGAGGGAAGGAGGGCCTTTCAAAATTAAAAATTCAAAAACTGAAACTGGCGGGAAAGTCATTTGCACAAAGCGGTTGACACAACCAACCGCCTGTGCAAATACCATTTTCACTTGCGGTTGGTGTTGTCAACCGCCAGTGGAAATTCTATTTTCACAGGCGGTTGGCTATGTCAACCGCCTGTGAAAATGGCTTCTCCACTGGCGGTTGACAGCCGGACGCCAGTGGAAATGCTCCATTTCCACTGGCCTCCTGCACAAGCGGCACCCCAAAACGCCTGTGAAGAGGCATCTGGAACCGCCTGTGCAGGACCTCTGTGTACTAGTGTCCACTTCTCCAGAACAAAGTGGCTCCCTCCCGGACTGTATAAGTGTCCAAGTGGCTCACAATTTAGCTGAGTAATGATTGTAATGAAAAGCCATGGTGCCGACTAAGTTTCAAACAAGCAAGGTCGAACAAAGCAATATTTTACAACTCACGGATCAATGGATCATACATAACGTCTGAGATTCAGGGTGTGCAGAGCTCGGCAGCCTGATGTTTTGGAGCGGCCGGATTGCTTTACGAAGCCAGCATTGCCTTTGTGTTCGCCTGTTCGGCATCGGGCGGCGCATGATACATGGTAATTTCCAGAGATATAAGAATTGTCCTGCATGGAAACTGATCCCTGCCATTTACGGGATGGCTGGGCGGAAAGTCTGCAGCTCCATTCAAGGCAATGATGAACGATTTCATCGTATGCATCTCATCCGGTCCCCACCCCACATCTGCTGTGACGTACTAGATGCTACCACTGGCCTGTGAATGGATGGAGTATGTTAGCATCTACAGTATATAGTGCAGCAAAAATGCTCCAAAAGAGGATTCAGGGTGTCGATGGCAGTACAAATATGAAAATTAAAAACCTGCTGGGTGGAAGCGCGTTTCCAAATAATAGAGATGAGACGGAATATGCACTTGTTAGCTTTGTTCAGAGCTTTGTTCAGATGTGTATTATTGAAGTGGCTTTTACATAACCAAGCTGCTATTTATCTCAAAGGAATATTAGAAAGTACTCAGGGCCTCTGCTAGCATCCATTTTGTGTGTGTGTGTGTGTGTGTGTGTGTGTGTGTGTGTGTGTTGGGGGGGTGGGTGGGGTTTTTGGGGGCGGGGGGGTTTAAAGGTTATCTTACTATTACTAATTAGAGACTCTAATAAAGGCTTCACTTAAATTCATTCTCACTGGATATGCTAGAAAAAGATACCAGTAGCTCTATTTTGTTTTCTACAAAATTAACCACCTTTGCCATTATACACATTAAAAATGGCCTTTACTAATTCTAATTTTTCTAGAGAAAAAACTTCTGCAAGAACTTTTGTGTTACGGAGAAAATCGATGGGTGGTAATGAAATTCGGTTGATTAATAAAATACAACTGTGGTTGATGATTAATAAAATACAGTTGTAGAGACGTTCAGTTGGCTAATAATAAAATATCATGTGAGGCCACTTAGTTACACACTTAGTTATTAATGTTTGTTTCACTTTTAACGTTTTTCATTCATCATTACATTCCAGTAAATAAACATGGAAAACAACAAATAAAGAAAGGCCTTTGAAAAGGTTTCATGATCAAGTTATTAATGTAGTTTTGATTAAGAACATAACTTATCTTATAGAACCTGGTTGAACTGATGGTCTAACTAATCAAATGCAAACTAATATATTGGGCTGTTTGTCATTAGTTCATTCTAAATAAATTTATGCCTTGACTGCATGCATATGCACCAGTGCAACACCTAACGAGTCCCGCAACGTGGAAACTAGAGAGTGGCCTCCCACCATAATTATCAACACACAGATCGCTACTTGACATATTAGCAACTAACTCCTTATTGACTTAAACTAAAATTAGAACAATAGATTTTTATAGATCCTTAAAGAAAATCACGAAACATGATGTTCATGTGTGTAACAAAGCATGCATACTATGAATTTATAGCTTCTAAATTTATAAAAGGTTATATACATATGTATAATTTGTGTTTGGGCGGTTTCTTCTATAATTTAATAATTTATTTTTTTCCGTTGCAATGCACGGCATATTTACTCCATCCTCTCTCTCTCTCTCTCTCTCTCTCTCTCTCTCTCTCTCTCTCTCTCTCTCGATTTCTCTCCTCTCTATTTCTGGAAACATGGTGGTGGCAGCTAGCGGTGCTCTGCCCTTGGTGGATTGGACCACGATGCACCCCTCCCCATCCCCATTCCAGTGGTGATGGTGGCCGACTGGCCGTGGAACCCCCTCGGCATGGCCGGCCACCCCGCGGCGGTGGCTCCTAGTGACGGCAACTTTCCCTTCCCCCGCATGGCGCCCCCGTCGGCTGCATCCATCGGTGGCGGCGTGACTTCGCCTTCCCTACGGCGGCGTCCCCTTCCAGCCGCGGCGGTTTACCTCGTGCGGACGCAGCCCGACGCCAGGGCGGTGCGGCTCAGCCCACGGTCACGACTCTCCGCGTCGGCGACGTGGTCCAGCTCGCTCAACCTTCCCCTTCACCGGGCGTGGTCGTGGTGTCCCGTGGGCAGCGGCCAGGCCATCGTGCTCCGCGGCACCTGGCCGGCGGCGGCGCGGCCCCCAACACCGCGCCTCACTGCCTTCTTTACCCGTGGACGGGCGAACTAGCGTCATGGGCAATCTGATGAAGTTTGCACACTAATTCATCCGTGCTCTTCGATTTTGACCTATCTGATCCGGTCTAGTACATGTGTTCGTGATCTGCCTTTTTCATCTAAAATCATTTGAATATGCATGTATGGCTGTAGCCTAGCTATATGATTTTTGACACCCATTAATATCTCAAAGCTACTATTATTTTTTGTTTATTTTATGCTGTGTTCTCCATTATGACTTTTTCCTGTCGAACATGTATGTACTCATACTGTAGGTGTTTGTTTTTAAAAACTTTTCTTTCATTCTGCGAAAAGAACATGTGTGTACATCTACTACATATACATTTATTAGATCAAAGATCATATTTCCCCACAAAGTTATATTCCTAAGAAAATCAAACCATATTCAACTAAAGATGTACATACAAGTACGTGTAGATACTCCTTCCATTAGTATATGAACATATTAAAATATATAAAAAGTATGAACGCAAACTACTATACTTGGAAAACGTGTCCATACTTTCAAGAAAATACGAAGTCTTCAAAAGAAAAGGAGGGCGTAGGAGTGGAAATAGGCAACACCCAGCATATGCTCCTCTTCGATCGTCCTCTCAAATGATTCTGAACAATGATGGGACGGTCCCCCAAGAGCATGCGCGCGCGTACGTCTTCCCCGGCCGAATGCTACAAACATGCACCCCAGATCTCTGCCAACATTCGCAGGAATTGTGTCGCCTAGTTTATTTGGCGTAACAAGTTAATTAGAGCATCAATTCATATGCATTGTACTGTACACATGGGAACTTCCAATTTACTTTTGCTACGTGTCACGTTGTACCAACGTTATCCCTTTCTACTACTTTTTTGGTCCTATGGGATGGTTTTAGAGAATATGTAGGAGGAGTGAGAATTTCTGCAAGGCAAAATCTTTGAAATCATCTATAAGTTTATCTAAGTTAGGGAAAAAAAAATTATAAAATCTATTTCCCACCTCTCACCCTATAAATTTGATATATATAGTCTCATATATGAACTTTGAAAAGTTGTTGATTTTTAAATTCTTTTTCCACAACTATAGCTTATACTATAATTTAACACTGAAAATTTTGAAGAGCCAAACGGACCATAAAGGAAGTACAACATGTGTAGTGAAATCAACAAAATCCAACTCGAAACACTCCAAATAAAGGAAGTACAACATGTCCCGTTCAAATACACAACACACAAATTTATAGCATTTCAAAAGTCTCGACTACCACATTAATCACATGAAGCAGAGACACATATCATATAATACTAGTAGGATGCTGCCCGTTGCTGAAGTGAAGTAGAAATATAAGGAGTTTATAATGGTCGAAACTATGAATTAATAGATACACACACACACACATATATATATATATATATATAGATGTAGTAGGTCAATTGTGGAGGTTGTATCCATTGACATACATGGTGTAGATTATTTAAACTGGACATCACCCAAATCTCATCTACCAAAACCCCCACCCCTACGTACTATACCTGAGGGTCATCCCCCTCCCAAAATTTCATAAAATTATGCATGTTTTAGAGGACCACATGTAAACCATATGATATACAATTTTACTAGTTTTTGCTTACAAATTGTTTAAATTCTTGAAAAAAGTTATCGAAATATATCCGTGTAGGGTCTTGTTTTCAAGAGTTTATTGCGAGGAACGTCATGGTGCAATTGGATTTTAATTATGATACTTGGTTTAGGTGGTACGATTTTTTTCTATTTCAAAAGAAATAGCTATTGGAAGATAAATGAGTCTAGTGGGGGTAACTCTTTATAAGGGTTATAGATAGCATGCATGAGTGCATGACACATGTCAGAGATAATTTTACTTGACCACTTACTAATTAGAAGACGAAAACATGCCATTAATAAACTCCGCAAACAGCACACCACACATTAAAGTACCAAATCAAACTACTACACTATATATATGTTTATTTAGCACATCCAGTACCCGATCCATGATAACCGTAACCATAAAAACTAATAAGAACCTTCATGCTAGGCGAAGTGTGGTGCGCAGTGCATGCAGTGAGAATGTGATAGTCGATTTCACACTGTCCTCTCTGCCGGATCTCAGACGGCGCCGCTGCTCTCCTCTCCTGCTGTGAAGCATGCATCTCAGTTTCCGCCTGCAAAACGCTTTGGTTGCTTAGAATAGAGCGAGATAGTAGAAAGCGAAAACGAGAAAAGAAAAGATTCATCCACATACCTGATGACTCCGCCCCGCCTTCTTCGATCTCAGTCAACACAGGAAGTGGTGTGAAGGAGACGGCAGAGCGGTGCCGACGGCCGCCCCTAGCAGCAGAGGCGTTGATGAGCTCCCTCTCGAGGTACCTAACACGCTCATTGCTCGCAACCAGCTGATGACGAAGTCTTGTATTGGCGTTCTCCAGGGTGCGCAGTTCATGAACTCTCATTTCAAGCGCTGAAAAAGAGCTGGCAAGCTTGACGTACCTCCTTTTGTAATAATAGTACATCGCCACAAAAATGACGACCCCTACTACCAGGAGAACAAGGGAGGTAAAACCGCAGAACTTGAATCCTACACTGAAGCGCTCAGCAAAGGGAAGTTGCGCGAATCGAGTGCACGTTATACAACGCCTGGGGAAGCTGTGAACGGCTGTTGCTGCCATTTCAAAGTACGGAAGCTGTTCCAGCTGGAGGGAGGCCGGGAGGATATGAAGAAGCTAGCAAAGTCTTTAGGCGGAGGAAGAAGAAGCGGAGGAAGAAAGAAAGAAAGCGGGCTGGAAGGAAGGCCAGCGTCACAATGTCTTTATGGTGCGCATATAGCCGACAATGAGTTTAAAGACATGGGCCCCACGGTGTACTTTCAGCAGGGTCCTCTCCTATGATTTCCATCCACTCAAAATCGAGCCCAGCTGTGTGTATATTGCAGCGAGGACCAACTATGTCTTCTGTGCTATGCACGTGTCGCGCGCACTGTGCATATAAGAACAAAATAGTTTATAAAACCCCATATAATATAACAAAAGATATATACATCTTGCATTTCAAAATCGATAAAGCTCACCACCACCAATATTGATATTTTTTAATATATATTTAATCAAAATTATTTCTCAAAAAGGTGACCAAACCTTCCAGAATCTCTTTAGTCTAGATCTAAATATGAAAAGGAACATACAAAGACATTTTAGGTTTTATAGCAAATAAATATATAACTTGAAATGTCCATCGAAAACCATCATAATACACCAATATTATTGGAAGTAACACAAGAAGATATTCTTTTAATGATTGGCAAATGGTCTGTACCTGATATGTGCCCTGGGTGGCATATAAAATAAGCTTAGCACCATATCGTCTGGTCCTTGCCCAATAACGGTTGTAGTCAATCCAAATACGACGATTAAAGAAATAGTTTCATTATATCAAGGTGCACAGAAAGCCATCTGTGCTAGTAGCACAAAAAGCATTAGGCATCAGTAAATACCATGGGGACACAACAATAAGTAATTAGCATAAGCATGCAAAAATAGTTAATTAATAAACATAAGAGCAGAACAATATCAAATTTATGGCGTATCTATTTAAGACCTGTAGCAACGAAACATCGATTAGCAAGGACAGTGAGCGGTGGCGGAGGGACCAGATGGGAGATGGATCGGACTCACATGGTCACCCAAAGAATAGAGGAGGGATAGGGAGAAGAGAGGGTTCAGGGAACTCAGGACGAGTTGGGGGAGTGGTGGTGAGTCACCCTGGCCATGAAATATCTAAAACTAAAAATCAAGCCGAAAATATCGAAACTAAAATTTTTGGTACCCTATTCATTCCCAGGAACTGAATTTATCGAGACATATTTGGTTCTTTACCTTAGTTTACCAAATTTACCAAAATGTGCTAATTGTGAGTGTTGTTATATTATTGATTGTACTATTGTCGACTATTATATTATATATTTCTGGTACTCTACTCTTATAGTCTTGTAGACGTTTATATGTATGTGTTTGGCACTATAACTCTCTACGAAATTATGGTAAAATTGGTTTTGAACGTGCAATTACATGCCTTTACGATCAATTCAGTATTTTTTGGTAAATATCAGAACCAAACCAAAAATACTGAAACTGAATTTCCTTGGTATTGTTTTCCGAAGAAACGAAGTACAGAACTGATCGGTTCGGTAATACCGAATGGCCAGGCTGAGCACCGAGGTCACTAGAGCCGGAACGGTCGAAGACGAGCGAAAGCGAAAGAGCGAGCGATGGAGCGAGAGCGAGAGCGAGAGAGAGCAATGTAGCCGGGCATTTGTATAACTTTTCGAGACCTACAAAACTTTCATATAGGACATTTCTCTGTCAAGATCGTTTTAAAAAGTCATATTTTAGTGCTTAATAGCTATTTTGAGGGGTGGAGCCACCTCTACAAATGAATTTTTAGAATCATTTGTATGATCACTTTAATATAAAGTCGTCCCTACATTACTATAAATCATTTTATAGTAGTGAGCCCCTCAATTTATTCCTTGTAAAAAAAGTAGATATGACTTCTCTCTAACGCCCAGTTTTTTTTTTTTTTGACAAGACCTAAAGGCTATAACTTCGAGTTGCGTGCTTCCTTCGCACGACACAAGGCTCAGATGATACATGCAGCTTTGTGTTCGATCACGTGCTCCAGGCCTCTCTATAGAAACCACAGCGTTTATTGTAGATAGCTACAGTGATCCAATTGGACCATTTGACCCAACTGTATCGATTGTTCGAAGGCGTTCCTACTTCCGATACAATAAATGTGCATAAAATACCTTTCTATAAATCGTGTGATCATTCAGCTTGATATACCTGATACATACTCCTCTATTCTGAAGGAGTGGCTGTCCACGACTCCACGTCCACACCAAAGGCGGCAGCCACGACGGGCTCGACGACGGCGATAACTCATTTCCTCTTAACTTCCCTCCGTCCCTGGTGAGCAAGGCCACCGATTACAGGGACAATCAGCTGAGTAATGAGCGGAGATCACGGCGGAATTAACGGGCGAGAGCCTAATCGGCGGCGGGTGCGGCGGAGGCTGCCGTTGCGGCGGCGGCGGCGGCGGCGGCGGCGGGTGCAGCGGTGGCTGGCGCGATGGCAGGCGCGGAGGCGCGGCCAGAGGCCGGCCCGTGGCGGCTCGGCGGCAGCGTTGCGGCGGCTGCGGGGAGGAGAGAGAGAGCGAGAACGAGAGTGAGCGGAGTTTCGGGTTAAACCCTAACTTTCCTTAACTGTCTCAATAATTGTTGGCCCTCTTTTATATAGGGGCGGCTTATAAAATGCTAATGGGTCTTGGCCCGATAACTCTCTCAACTTAACTTAATCTATGCTAATTGACGAAAAATGCCCTCGATGTACTTGGCGTCGTTATTACAAGAATCTTATAAAAATATATTATATAATAAATCTAATGATACTAATTTGATACTATAAATCTTAGTATTTTTTAAGTTTGATAGAAGTTGAAGTTTTCATAAATAGAGGGACTAGGTAGCCTGGCAGCCCGCAGCTGGTGAGTTAGATATTAGAAGCCGAACGCTCGTTAAACATGTGACTTCACTTGGCTGGCGTGTGGCGCCCGCACCGCATCGGATTCCAATTCCAACTGCCCCTGCCCATGACGCGCACACTTTTTTTTTTTTTTTTTGAAGATCCCATCGTCTTCTTCCCCTACCCAGTTTACAGTCTGCAGTGTCCAGTCACCACCCACATGCACGCCGCGCCTTGCTCATTTCAATTAACAGCTCAGCTCAGGTCACCGTCGGTTAGTTCGTTTCGCCGCCGCTCGCAACAGCTGCATCCGCAGTTGCTGCGCCAACCAACCCAACTAACCGCCAACCAGCCTGAGCAGAGCAGCAGCAACCAAGCACGGCCAGCCGGCCTGAGCCAGGAATGGGGATCGCATCCACCCATCAATCGCCTAAAAATAAAGAGCCGTGTCGACGCGTTCACTTGGCACCAGGCAGGGAAGTAGAATTTAATTTAGAGTTAAATGCATCAGAGGTCCATTAACATGTGAGTAAGTTTCAGTTAGACCCATCAACTTAGAAAATAGCTTTTTTGGTCCATCAACTTGTGAGCAAATTTCAGTTAGGTCCATCAACTTACAAAGTTAGATCATCAACTTAGAAAGTAACTTTTTAGGTTCATAAACTTTGTATGACGTATCACTTAGATCCATATCCCTCCAGTTAAACTTCTTGCGCTGACGTGGCCTGCTAGTTTGTCCATCTGAAGCAGATATTGACCCTTCATTTTATTAAACATGTTGTGAGTGAGCGAGCAAGCGCTTGACCCCTCATTTCATTAAACGTGTTGTGAGTGAGCGAGCAAGCGTTGCCTCCGCCGATGCGGGTGCATGAGCGAGCTGCCGTGGGCACGCAGTCGTGGGCAAGCGCTACCACGGCCACGAGGAAGCGCAATTAGTCTGCCTCGGCGGCGCCGGGGCGAGTGCTGCCCCCACGCCACGACCACGAGGGCGCGCTGGCGAGCATTGCCACCGTCAAGGCCACACGGGCGCGATTTGGCCACCATGACTTGTGGGCGTCGCGTGGCGTCATGTGCTCGGAGTTCACGACGCACAAACGCGAGCACTAAGGAACACCCAGCCACCGATGTGCATAAGATGGTCATGTGGCCACGACGATGCCCTATGTTGCATGGTCATGGCGGCCTGCTCATGCATTGTCGGGGCCATAGTGGCAATGACGCTGTCCTGCGTGGCCGCAACAGACCTGCTCGCGCGTGCTGCACGCTCGTTTGTTTACGGCGGCGGCTTTGTTCTCACGCCCGTATCGATAGAGGTAGTCTGCTCACGTGCCCATAAGGTGTTTGATGAAATAAAGGTAAACAACTACTTCAGATGGACAAGTCAGCAAGCAATGCCAGTGCAAGGAAACCCATGTGGAGGGATATGGACCTAAGTGATACGGTATACAAAGTTTATAGACTCAAAAAGTCACTTTCTAAGTTGATGGATCCAACTGAAACTCCTCGCAAGTTAATAGACCCAAAAAGTCACTTTCTAAATTAATGTTAATGGATCTAACTGAATCTTGCTCATAAGTTAGTGGACATCTGGTGCATTTAACTCTTTAATTTACTCAGCAAACGTAGTAACGGTAGCAAGGCAAGAATAATGCATTCATCTCGATATTGTACTAGCAACGATGTAGTACGGGACAGCAAAGACATAGGCTGCTCCGCCATGATCGGTGACCGGCCGGCGACGAGACCGGTCGGTCAGTAGGGGCGGACGCCGTAGTTGCAGGTGATGAAGGTGCCCCTGCCATTGTAGCAGGTGACCATGGCGCATCCGACGCGCCGCGTGCTCCGCCACATGATCTGCGCGTACGTAGTGCCCGCACATGCCGCCGTTGCAGCTGTTGCTCCAGTAGTCGTAGCGCGCGGGGCGCTCGGACACCCACGCCCCGACGGCCTGCGCCGGCGCCCAACCCGTGCCGCTGCCCCAGAAGAGGTTCTCGCCGTAGGGCCCCGACGAGTGCACCAGCGCGCAGTCGCCGCGCCGGGACTGCGCGTACCACCGCGCGTACGACGCCACGCGCTCGTCCCACACCAGCGGCGGCAGGCCCAGCGACGCGCGCGCCACGTTCTGCGGCGCCAGGAACTGGTACCTCATGTCGCCGCCGCCCCCGGGGTAGTACGCGTCGGCATTGCCCACGACGGCGGCGAGAACGAGCAGCGCAATGCCGAGCACGGCGGCGCCGGTGAAGCAAGCTCTGGGACTGCAGCTCGACGAACTCGCCATGGGACTCCGCTCTGATTGCTGAGCTGTGTGTACACTGCCCTGCCGGCTGCCACTGCCTTGCTCGCCCGGGCGCTTGGTATATATATATAAATCCATGGATGGATGGAGAGAGGGGAGGTGTGGTTGGGGGGACACGCGAGCCATGTTCGACGATGATTAATACGGCTCGGCTCCTTGTGGAAGGTCTACCTAAACTAAACGCGGCTCCTAGCAGTAGCAGCTGCTGAATTAGAATTAGAATTAGAATTAGGATTGGAATTAATGGCAGGCGCCGATCCATCGATGGATCGATCGAGGAAGAACCGTTTGATGCTCCTTGAAACTATTGATTGATTGGTTTGTTAGCAGGTAGCTCCTGGCAGGCCCCATCCAGCAAGTGCAATTGAATTCTGCTGCCTAGCTAGCTCTCTTCACCCTCCACTCATTTCACTGCTTTTTGGCCAGATTTCCGGAAAATTTTCTTTCAGCGAGTGGCCTTCGGTTCGGATGCGCCGAGTTTGTGGTTGCTGAATGAATGGTAAGATGAATTTGTGGTTGTTGAATGAATGGTAAGATGAGATCAATCAAGCAGCTAGGCTACCATGAACACAAGACATGCTATACAAAATTAAATTCTAAAAATTCTCACAACAATGAGAAAGATCAACCATCAATTTGCATTGGTAGACTTTAATCATCATTAATAATAATAGCCATGGGTTTAATATGTTTTATAAAAACATCATCAACCTCTCCGACTATCAAAACGATATCAGTAACATATTCAACAACGATTTTTCCTGTACAGCTCCCATTTAAGTAAGCTGGAGGATATTTATGAAGTATGCTGCACATATGCTTGATAACTTGACAAACTAGATGATACCCCGCGTGTTGCCGCGGGAACTTTAGTATTATATATCTAATAGAACATTCGGTAGAACATAACGTATTTTGTTATATGTAAATTCAAAAGAATATATGGATATTAACAAAATTCATCAAGAAAAATTTTTTTTGGATAACAATTCGAAGACATATACCTGTGCTGATTTGGGTGCCGTAATGAGCCAAGAGGGTAGTATCCTTTCTTGTTAGACCTTTCAGCAGAAATGGGCTGGCCTTTCATCAGCGAATACCTTTCATCAGCGAATAGAACGATGCTAAAAAAAAAAGAATCACCGAATAGACCCAGTCTCAACATTACACGATCTGAATCTGCAGTCACCACTTACCACGGTTGGCCTTCCCTCTGCTTGCTCTCATCGCCTCCATCTCCCTGCCTTTATACATGCATCCTAATAAGCTGTATCCGCGGCGAGGCTCCGATGTCTATGCTGCCGAGTGCAGGGCCTCCAGGCTGCTGCTGGGCGCGGGTCCAACCATCGTGGCCACGCGCCGTGCTCTCCTTGCCGTCGTCGTGGCCGCCGTCGAGCCCTTCTTGCTGTTGCGGCTGCCGCTGGGTCAAGCCTCCCTGGTTGTGCCCATCGTCCGTCTTTTATCTGTTCCCAGATGTTGCTTGGTTCGATGGATCTGGATTCTTCCACGGTGAGGTACTGGGTGCAGCTGTGTAAGAGGAAAAAATGTGGGGGAGGGAGACGAATTGCTTAGGCCATATGAATTGAATATAAATACACCATTAGCCGTCCGCTCGGTCTCTCGGCGGCGGCAGTTTCATATATTCATCAATCGTGGAGTCGGTGTCTCTTTCAGTTCCGAACTTTCGACTTGTGAGAAGTTGACTCGATGCATCAATTGTAAGAGGAGTTTTGGTGACGTGGCTGCATAGAATTGCAGAGAAATCACTTAGTGGGTTCCTCTTATTTAGGTATAGTAGATGCAGATGGAAGTTATGTGCTCACGAAACATCAAGTCACGATGGATACATTCGCAAAGAATCATTCATGGCTATATAGCAAACGACAGATGTTCACTGCAGGAAATTAAAAAGGGTGGATTCCTCTGTCAGTTCCACAAGTTCCCTTACCAGACATATGCAAAGAACTAAAAAACCGGAATGTTAATGTGACACATAGATTTCAGTCCACGATCCTAATAAGGATCAACAGGTATGGAGACAACCAATTGTCCACGGCCACTATCTCTATCTCTTTTCTTGCTTATACTTAAACTGAAACCAAAGCACTTAATGCATCATGTCTGCCATAAGCCAATGCACCAACAGAAGGCTCATCATGGAATGAATGGATCCCAGTGTTCTCATCAATCATCATGGTACCGGTGGTCAGCCCATAGCATGATCTGAAAAGACACAATTAACCATATCATAGCTCAGATTCCAACAAACTGAGTCATGATATTTCAAAAATTAATATGATTGGGTTCTGCTGTGGTGCGTGCTTTTGGGATTGGCCATAGAAGAGAGTACAGCTGTACAGGAAAAAATTGCATCAACAGTATCTAGCCAATTTCAAGTGCTATATAAAAAGTTAGACACTGGCTTGGATAATATTAGATTTGGTAGCATTCGTTCATAACATCGATTCTCTTGAGTATCCAATCATCCAGAGTTTTTTTGGTGACAAATTGCTGAAAATCACAACTAAGCAAGAATGCTGTACAGGGTTACTAGAAATTACCTGGAGTGTAGAAGCTCATGTAAGGAATCACAACGTCGGGCCTTCTGCTGGACATCTTCTTGACTTGGCCTGACTCCAGGTTAATCGCGAAGATGCCAGCACTTGTCCTGACGAAGATGACGCCGAGGCCCTCCGCGAAGCCAACCGCAATTACAAATTGGGAGCCAAGCGCAGTTGGTGGGTTCAAGGGGAAACCGGGCAGAGTGTTGAGTTCCAAGACCCTGCTCTGCGTCCATGCCGCCGCAGTTCTGTCCGAACCTGTCTCCCGCGACCACAGGTAGAGGCAGGACCCCCGCACGCTGGCGAGGCCCAGACCACCGCCCATTGCCGGCATGAGGATCCCGCGACCCTGGTGCGCTAATGGCGGGTCGACAAATGCGAGTTCCCGGCGACCCAAGTCGTATTCCACGATGGTCTTGCTCTCAAAAGTGGGGAAGTAGATCCTATTTCCCACAAGCGCGACGGGATCCATCATGTCCATGTCCGCGAGGTCATCAAGGTGTTCAGCGTAGGCCGCGTCGCTCTAGGCGTCGGTCTCGGAGGAGTAAACGCGGGCGTACGTCGTGCCTTCTTCGCCGGTGTCCACGAATGCGACGAGGAAGGGCCCGCCATGGCAGTCGAGGTGGTCGCAGTCGCAGCCCCCTTCACGCGCGCCAGTAGCCAGAGCACCGCCAAGTTCCAAAGCGGCTTGAGCGGGAACGGCATGGCTGCATCCCACCACTCATCCGTGACGGGCTCCATACGAGGATGTCGTTCCCACTCGCCGGGGCGTTGGTGAAGAGGACGCGTGGCGGGCGCGCCGCGCACGTAGTAGTTGGTGTGGTCGAGGGTGCGGGGCGAAGAAGGTGGTGCGGACGAACCGCGAGAGGAAACAAATTGCCGCGGCTTGCGTGTTTGCAGCCGAAGAGGAAGCCTAGCGGGGGAGGCACCCGTGGAACGCGCGGTAGCGGCGGCGAAGGCGCGGTCGGTGAGGAGGCGGCGCCATGGCTTGCGCGGCCGAGCAAATAACGAGGCGCCTGTGGTCGGGGGGCGGAGGCGGAGGAGGATCTCGGGATGAGGTCGCCGGCAGATCTAGCAGCGAGCGGTCGCGCAAGGTTTTCGCCGAGGAGGAGGCGCGGCCATGGGCTGCCGCCGCCCTTGGCGTTGGGGCTAGGGATAGGAACAGGGGAGAGCCGACTTTGCTGCCGGCGCCCGACGCTTCAATTCAGTCAGTTCGAGGACGCCTGATGCCGGTGTGGAGATAATTGGGGTGGCGAATAAGAACAGAGGTTAATGTAGAATAACGACGGGCCATGGCCTTCTTGGTTTTTCCTATGCAGTAATCATCCTCTTAGCACTGTTAGTCCCTTCCCTCCTAGATCACACTTCTAGCTACATCGTTGTTCTTCCGCGGCATGGTGACTTAAAAGTTAAAAAGACTGTTAATCTCAACATAATAATAATAATTAAGATGCTGTCTAGGATATAGAATCTCTATTTAATATGGAGAATGTCGTTTTTTTTTTATTTTTGGACTTCATGTTTGACCATCCGTCTTATTCAAAATATTTAAGTAAATAATAAAATAAATCAATCATTATTCAAATATATTTATTGATAAAAGAAGTCATAATAAAATAAATTATATTTATACAAAAAAAATTAAATAAGACGAATGATCGAACAAGATGACAAGAAGTCCAAGGTGACAAATTCAATGGGACGGAGGGCGATGCAAAATAAAAGCTATGAAAGGTAAATAAGCACAAGAACTTTTGAACTTAATATGCAGATAGCCGTGTTTTCTATATTCTCTAGGACTTTTTTTCCTATAGAATCACCGGTTATTGAGGGAGTCTCCTCAGTGGTTCCCGAATAGCTAGTTCAAGAGAAATTCTAATGGCTATCTAGAAGAGAAATTAAGGGCGCATTTGGATCTCTGGCTAGACCTTCGCTTGTCTTGCCCAGCTAGGTCGTAGAAAGGCAAATATGTTTAGTTTTTCGACTAGTGTGCCTCAGAGCCTGAGCCAGCGATGCTTGTGTGGGAGATGGATTTCGACTCGCTCAGCCAAGCGAGTTTCTCGTTTTCTACGCCGCGAGCGAGGCCGGGCGAGGTAAACAACCCAAACATGCCCTAAATAGCCGGCGACAGCCAAATAACTAGTCTATTACAATTTCTGAGAAATAACTCCTGTAAAGCTCACATAACTTGTTACAGAAGTGTTTTTTTGTTCTTTTATAAATTTTTTTATCTAGGTAGCTATTTGTAAAAAGTGCTATTGAGGTTGCCTTCACGAACTAAATTTCTGTGAAGGGCAAAATAGCAAAAGCAAATACAAAAAGCCAAGGTAATGAAAGAGGAGAAGAATCCATATGTGGCAGGAAAATCTGTGTCCGACCTGACTGGCTGGCTAGCTGTGGCCGGGCATGCTTGATTTGCGCTGTGTGGGCTCTCTGGTCATCTGGCCAACGACTTGTACAGCGCGGAAGCAAGGGGATTCAATGGAGCAAATGAGCAATTGAGCATGACCGTATGGTTGCTCGGTGCCGGACCGGCGAGCTTTAAACGACGGTGATCATATCGCGCGGCAGTTGAATAGCGTGTTGTGCTCGTTGACCCGGTGGCCACGTTTGTCTGTCTGCCTGTCTCCAA
>JADLZL010003812.1:0-17457 GCA_015844335.1 Chrysopogon serrulatus | reverse complement strand
AGTGTATTTAAATAAACAAGAAAAATGACTTATAACTTAGAACAAATGAAGTAACAATATAAAGGGAAGGTTTATTAATCTGAAATTGATACAATAACATTAAGGGGCCATTTGGATTCTTTCATTTGGAAGAATTGAAATCTAATTAATAAACTAGTTTATTTGGCTTAGAATTTGGTATTCCACCATTTTCCAAAGTTAACATATAAGACCATCCTAAATTTGTAAGGTGAGAGATAAAAATTGATTTTATAGATCACCATGCTATGTTTCTACTTTGCAACTTATAACACGCTTTTCAATTCATTCTCCGATGGTAAAAATCAACATATAGGCATCTTCCTTGTATAGGTAATATTATATGTATAAATATAATCAATATACAACCATATAAACTTAATTAATATGTGTCTATAAATTATGATTTTTTTTTGAAAGATCCCGTTACCCGGCATATATTAATAAGAAGAAGAATTGGAAAAACATCAAATGCGCAAGGGGTGCGCCTCCTAGAGCAGATCGTCCTAAGAAAAAGGGGGTTCTCACTTAATTACTCACTAACAAGGGTACAACAAAAAGAGGTTTTAGGGCTTTGCATCCAGCTCTAGCCCAGAGTGAACCCTCATCCTTAATGCTGGAGAACGAGAGGGCCAAATGAATTGCATTCCAAGAATTCAAACGGTAGCTAAGACTAGTGTCGGCCTACATATATAAGATGCTACTGGTAATAACATCTCTAAAATATTCATCCCAGAATTATCTGCGTCGTCGAGGAAGGATTATTCCCACCATTTATCTCTGTCATTAAGACACTCCTCTCCCTATCACTCCATTGGCACTCTACAGGCGAGGCCGCCACTTCCCAGTCCCAAAGCCCCTTCTCTTGGACATGTCCCTGCTTCACAAGTGTAACCTTCTCGAGTGCTTTGCACGCGGTCATAGTAAGGAACTTTACAAAGCGAAGCTGCATTCCGGACCCATGAAAGCCGATGATCACCACCTCCCTCAACACTTGGAGCTTGAAGCTTGACGGCGGCTCAGCGTAAGTGTTAGCGTACACCGACTCCCAAAGGTTGTGATGGTCAATATGGACATGCAGTGCCTCGAGATAAGGCGTGGCCTCTAGGATGCAGCACGTCCACGAGATGTCTGTCGGCCCCTCATTTTGAGAGTCCAGATATACCTGTATTTGCGCCAGGATCACGCACAAATACGTCCATTATACACAGAAATGGCACACAGATTTAAGAGAAAAGTTTCGAGCTTTATTGATATCGATTAAAGGGTTCTACATCGTTAGGGCATAGCCCTTGGGTTACATATAGAATGACTAAGGCCGCAAGGTGTTCGGCTTTATTACGGGGTAGATTCTAAGGCGAGACTAATTATTCTAGCGAAGCGTAGCAACTACTCCACGTGGCATCTTGAGCGTAGTCGAAGCCCTAACTCCTACGATCCGATCCAACGCGTCGGGGGTCCTTACGTAGCTCCTAGACATCGTGGTTCACCTCCTCTTCATAGTCGCGATCATCTCCGAGGTCGTAGTCCGCATAGCAAAGAGGGGGTGAGTACTTTACGTACTTCGGCAAGTCCCAACTTCTTGGTGGAAAAGAGTGATGATAAAAATTAGGGTTAGGCCTAGTAGGGTATTATCCTCCTCACTAGTCCCGAGGTTAGTCCATTTCATAATCACAAGGTTTTACGTTATCTCATTAATCATATAATATTCTAATCATAGCGTCCCATCCCGGTATTTGTCCATTCCAAGGACGTGGCTATTCGAATAGATTCTAATAACTCTGCAGAGGGTGTACACTTTTCCCCACACGGTAGTTGCGATTTCTTCCCTGGCCAAAGGGTTAGAAAGGAACTACCGAGACCTCGTACCCGATAGTATGCATTCCTTAGGGTTCCATACATTTCCACTACGGCTCGGGGGTTGGGAGAAAGTTAAGCGAGGAAGACCACTCTTCTTCCTATGCCTAACTTTGACATGGAAGCTCACTCGCAACTCATGCCCTCACACACCTTGTGGAAGATCACTTAGCATCCACACTTAGAATATATAGATATATGTATATAGCTAGCAAATGTGCACCCAACAATTTTACGTGGAAGATCACTTAGCGTCCACGCCCAACCGCACCATGGAAGATCACTTAGCATCCTACGCCGTCTCCTGCTCTACCGTTTGCCTACACCGCCCCTAAGTGGAAATATACTTCAACCTAACGGGGTGTGAGATCAAGCCTACCCATATAGACGTGTGGGGTCGCATGCGAAATATCACACGAGGGATGAATAAGAGACTATGAACCGGTCCTTAGGGGTGACTCGAAATGATATCTCCGGACGGGATATCCTTCTCGCAGTAATATCCGTCAAGTAATCTACACCTAGATTACCCCTACCCGTTCAGGTCATAACATGTATATAATCACTTTATCAAATTACCTTATTATCCCATTGTCACATTAGCTCATCATCGCTTATCGTATATTCTTTAATAGAGGATCAGTTTTACAATTAAGATAGAAGGGTGGTAGAGGGGTGGAAATTAGGACTTGCCTGTGTGGTCAACACCGCCGATGTCCCGCGACGTAGTCCGGGTCCTCGGTGTCCTCGATGCTCATCCTCCTCTGGCGGGGGATTTTCTATCGGGTAAGACTACTGCTAAAGGATAAAAGAAACACATACATGCAAGTATAGAACTAGGTAGTGGCACTAGATGCAATGTGTAGAGCATGATTTTAGAAGAATTTAGAAAGTGGTTTGACCTAAATCGGAGTTAGAATGCAAAAGTTATACATTTTCAAAGTTTATTCCAATTTATTTAAAACCCTAGTTACTAAATGGAATTTTGGTTGTAATTTATAATGCATGGATTAGTGTGCAAACTACATGGTTAAATTCTACATGTCAAGTAGTTTATTTACAAATTTTCCGAATTTTTCTAACACTAGAAAATGGAGAAATAATACTTTGTGTACAATAGTGGGTGCACCTAGCATTTCCCCTAGTGTACCTGGGAAGGGTGTGTGCTGTCAGGCGCTGTGTGTATGACAGTGGGGCCGGGCGGTGTGACGGCGTTGGCGGCGCTGCTCCGCGGCCCACGTGCCAGAGAGGAGAGAAGGGGGACGGCGGTGACGGCGTGAGACGGCGCGGCGGTTAACGCCGTTGGCCCTGGGGTCCCACGTGTCAGTGGTAGAAAAGGGAAGGGAGAGGAACGGCACGGAGCGGCGCGGCGCGTGGGCGCCGTTGGCCTGTGGGCCCCGCGTACCAGCGAGAGAGGGAAAGGGGAAGGGTGGCCGGAACAGTGGGAGAGGAGGGCCGGCTCGCCGGAGTGCTCGTCGGCGGCGACGTGGCGTCTCGGAAGGGGAAGAGGAGTGGTGTACGGTGTGCGGGGGAGCCGTGCCGCCTTCGGGGTGAGTTCATCGGCTACGGTGGCGCCCGCAGCGGTGACGGGCCCGCCGGGGTTCCGCTATGGGCGCTGTGCAGTGTAGTGTGCGCTGCGTGGCCTAATTGGCCCGCATTACACGTGTGTGCGTGTAGGGTAGCTAGGGAAGGGAGTTAGAGGCGCTAGCTGCCCAGCCGAAGCCACGACGGTCGGAGGCGCAATGGCGCCATGGAAGGCGGCACACAGCGGTGGAGCGACACAGAGAGGGAAAGAAGGAATTGAGGGAGGAAAAGGTGGAGGAGGGCTCTGGGAGCTCACCTCGAACCCAATCGGCCAATGGCGCAGGGACAAAGTTTGAATTTCGGCGGCGGTTCGAATGGCGCGGTTGCTCCCGAAAGTCGGGGCATCGAGCTCAAGCTCGAGAGAGAGGAAGAAGAGGAATGGAGGGGGAGAGAGAGGGAACTGCTGCGGAGCTCGGAGCCTGAGAGGGCGAGGATGGAGGGCGGCCGGCCGTTTATTTATAGGCCGGCAATGGCGTTCGGGCGGGGAGATATTTCCCGCCGCCGAGGTTACATCCCGGGATGGCCAAAGCGCTTGAATTCGGGCGGAGGCGGTTCGACATAGTGCGGCGGTGCGCTGGGCGCTAGCCATGGATGTGCTCATCCGAGCCTCGTCGGGCAGCGGCGGCGGCAAGCATGTCGTCGAGAAGGCGCGGGAGAGAGAAGAGAGAAGGAGAAGAAGGGAGAGGGGCACGGCGCGCCAGATGTCGACATCCTTATCCACTGCGCGGGGCGGGCGGCAACGGCGAGCCCGAGGCGGCGCTGCCGACGCGTATTCGCTGCTCCTCTGGGCGAGAGGTAGACGACGGCGATGACAGGCGGGCCCGCCTGTCATTGGCGCGGGAGCGCGACGCGCGGGGCGGGCCTCGGGCGGCCGTTGTCCGGGCGCCCACGCGGGAAAGAAAGAGAGGGGAAGAGGAGAAGAGAAAGGGGAGGGTAGCGGGCTGCTGGCCGGGCCAGATGGGGGAGATGGAGCCCGAGCTCCATTTTCCTTTTTCCTATTCCTTTTCCATTTCTTTTCTCCATATTTGAATGCATGTGCTTATGAATTTGAATGGATTTGAATTCAAAAATGCATGGGGTGAGTCATATGCTATGCCACCTTCTTTGAACACATCAAAGCAAAAGGGTTTTTGAAAAGTTTTTTTAAAAAGCTCAAATTTTTGGTGATTTTCGAAAAAAAGTTTTAAAAATTCGGGGTGTTACAAACCTACCCCCTTAAAGAGAATCTCGTCCTCGAGATTCGTCTTGCTCCCTCAAACAGTGCGGGAATTCTTTCTTGAGATCGTCTTCTCGTTCCCGTGTGGCTTCGTTTCCGTATGATTGCTCCATTGTACCCGACAAAATCATTTCTTGTCCTTCTTGTTTGTCTAACGGCAACATCCAATATCTTGATTGGCCTTTCTTGATATTGTAGATCCGGTTTGTAAGTCCATGACTTACGGTGATGCTTGTTCCTCCGGCACTCTTAGGCATTTCTTGAGTTGCGAGGCGTGGAATACGTCGTGCACATCGGACATTTCGGTGGTAGTTCTAGTCGGTATGCTACCGCCCAATTTTTTCGGTGATTTGGTATGGCCCAATATACCTAGGTGCTAGCTTTCCCCTCACTTGGAATCTTCGGGTGCCTCGTATAGGGGATACTTTTAAGTATGCGAAATCTCCCAGTTTGAAAGTCTAATGGTCTTCGGCGGTTATCCGCGTAGCTTTTCTCGCTTTGCTTTGGGCGGCTTTTAAATTTTCCGAATCTTGGCTACTTGCTCCTCGGCTTCCATTATCATGTCCGGTCCGAACAAGCTTCTTTCTCCTACTTGGACCACATCAAGGGGGTTCTCGCACCTTCTCCCATACAATGCTTCAAAGGGGGTTATTTTCAAGCTTGCTTGATAGCTATTGTTGTACGAAAATTCCGCGAATGCTAGGCTTTGCTCCCAATCTTTTCCGTAGGTAAGTACACACAGCCCTCAACATGTCTTCCAGTATTTGATTAACACGTTCCGCCCGGCCGTCGGTTTGTGGGTGATAAGCTGAACTAAAATCCAAGCGTGTGCCCAAAGCCTTGTGTAAGCTTTTCCAAAACCTCGAGGTGAATTGTGTTCCCCTGTCCGATACTATGCGGCTAGGTACTCCATGTAATCTGAGTATATTCTCAATGTATAACTTTGCTAGTCGGCTAGCTCGAAAATCAGTCCTCATAGGGATAAAATGTGCCACTTTTGTTAAACGGTCCACGATTACCCATATTGAATCATGTCCCTTTGGTGTCCTTGGTAGCCCCACTATAAAATCCATGCTTATTTCATCCCATTTCCATTGGGGTACTTGTAGTGGTTGGAGTAGTCCTGCCGGCCTTTGGTGTTACGCCTTTACCCGTCGGGCACGTATCGCATCGGGCGACATAATTTGCGATATCTGTCTTCATTCCATCCCACCAATACTTTTGTTTTAGGTCCATGTACATTTTGGTGGATCGCGGGTGTATGGAGTATGTTGAGTTATGAGCCTCGTCCATTATTAAGTTACGAAGTTCTTGATCTTGTGGTACACATATTCTATCTTCAAACCATAGCTTTCCTTCCTGGTCAACTCGAAATCCTTTGAGTTCCTTTTTGCTGCTTTTCTCCTTGTAGCTTCGTATTCCTTCGTCCTTGTCCTGGGCTTCTTTGATGCGTTGCTCCAGTGTCGGTTGTATTTGTAGCGTATTCAGCGTTCCTTGAGGGATTATTTGCAGATTTAGTCGACGTACTTCTTGCGTTATTTCCGGCCTTCGGTTGAAAATAGTCATATGGTGGCAGTGGGGCTTCCGACTTAAGGCGTCTGCGACTACGTTGGCTTTTTCTGGGTGATATTGTACACTTATATCGTAATCCTTGATTAATTTCAGCCATCTTCTTTGTCTTGGGTTGAGGTCGGGTTGGGTGAATATGTACTTCAGGCTCTTGTGATCTGTGAATAGCTCGCATTTATTTCCAATCAGGTAGTGTCTCCATATCTTCAGTGCGTGTACCACAGCTGCTAATTCCAAATCATGTGTTGCATAATTTTCTTCGTGCTTCTTTAGTTGTCGTGAGGCATACGCGACAACCTTGCCGTCTTGCATTAATACACATCCCAGTCCTTGTCGGGACGCGTCACAGTATATCACAAAGTCTCGATGAATATCGGGTAGAGTGAGTAATCGGAGCTGTCGTTAGTTTCGTCTTTAATTCTTGGAAGCTCTTCTCACATGCTTATGTCCATTTGTACTCCTTTCCTTTCTGAGTTAACGCGGTCATGGGCCTTGCGATCTTTGAGAACCCCTCGATAAATCTCCTGTAGTAGCCTGCCAATCCAAGAAAGCTGCGCACTTCCGTGACGTTGGTAGGTTGTTCCCATTCTCGCTCTTTGCCTTTACTTTGTCCGGATCTACTTTGACTCCATCGGCGGTTATGATATGTCCAAGGAAAGCAACTTCCCGTAGCCAAAATTCGCACTTGCTAAACTTTGCATACAACTCATGGGTTCTCAATTTGCTCAATACTGCTCTTAAGTGCTGCTCGTGTTCTTCGGCGTTCTTTGAATATATGAGTATGTCGTCTATAAAGACTACGACATACTTATCCAACTCTTCCATGAATACTTTGTTCATGAGGTTCATGAAATATCTTGGGGGCATTGGTCAATCAAAAAGGCATCACCGTAAACTTCGTATTGTCCGTATCGTGTTACAAATGCTGTCTTGGGCACGTCACTTAATCGGATCTTCAGCTGATAATATCCTGACCTTAAGTCTATCTTAGAGAAATATTGGGCTCCTTTAAGTTGGTCAAAGAGGTCATCGATCCTTGGTAGTGGGTATTTATTCTTTATAGTCACCTCGTTTAGCGAGCGATAGTCTATGCACATACGCATGCTCCCATCTTTCTTCTTGACAAACAGTACGGGCGATCCCCATGGTGATGAGTCGGGTCTAATATATCCTTTCTCCTCAGAACTCCCGTAATTGTTTCTTCAATTCTTCCAGTTCATTTGCTGCCATTCGGTATGGTCTCTTCGCGATGGGCGCTGCTCCAGGAGTAAGTCAATGATGAATTCTATGTCTCTGTCAGGTGGCATTCCTGGTAGTTCCTCGGGGAATATGTCCTGGTACTCACATACTACGGGCACTCCTTCGACTGTCGTTGGTTGAATATTGCAAACCATTGGGGTGGTAGTGGGGGCTCGTGGGTGGCACTTTATCTTTATCCCTTCATGATTGGTCAGCGTCACTGTCTTGTCACTTTGCAAGATATGTTGCCTTGATGCTTAGCTAGCCAATCCATTCCAAGTATCACGTCTAAACCTTACGTCTTTAGTACTACGAGGTCCGCTAGAAATCCTGCCCGTCGATTGAAATCCTTGTTTGAGGGCATTTAAGGGTACATTGGAGGATTGCTCCGGGTACGAATCAAGAGAGGAGTGGGGAGTAACACCATTTTCAAATTATTTTTAGAGGCAAAACGATCGAAACAAACGAATGCGATGCACCGAATCAAACAACACGGTTGCGGCGGCGGAGTTCACGAGAAACTCACCGCATACCCACATCGATGTTTATCTCGTGCTTCTTCGCATTCACGTGGTTTTACACGGCCTTGTCCAAAGTTTGAGGTGTTCCTCCGGGGTTGTCCAGAGTTCTGAGGTGTGGAGCGACCTACTCCCGAGGCAGCGAGCTTGTTACTAGCTACGGACCGGTCGGGGCCGAGTTATAAGGGCCGAGGGGCATTGGGCAACTCTGTGTCCTGGGCGGCGGCATCCGAAACAAACTTCGATGTGGCGTTGTTGTTGCTCCTCGCTTGGTTGGTCCCACTTCTTTGTTGCTATAATTGTTGTTCTTTGTTGTTCTTTGTTCCTAAAATTGGAAGCACTTTGGACCGTATTATAGCTTGGCGTCCCGTATTGCATAGGTGCTTTGGCGATCTTAAGGGTGTGGGGTTGTTGGTGCGAACCGTTGGTTCCTTTCGGTTTTGGCGGGTTTGGTGAGCCATAATTTTGCGCTTCCTTTCCCTTTCTCAGGCGGTTGTGTTCTTCCTCCATTAGGATGACCTTATTCATTAAGGTGTTGAAATCGGGTATATATTCCCCGATTGCCTTTTCCCTATACTTGAGCTTGTAGTCCCTTAATGAAGCGTTTACATTTCTTCTTGTCGGTATTGACGTCTTGGTGCATAGCGTGCCACCTGCATAAATTTATGGATATATTGTGGGGCAGTCATGGGACCTTGACGTATATTGCGGAACTCCTCCTCTTTTATCTCTTTGATGCCGCTTCGGGGATATGGTAGTCACGGAAATACTCCAGAAATTCCTGCCATGTGATTGCTTCGGGTCTTCTACAAAGATCCTCGAAGGTTTTCCCACCATTCTCCTACCGGTCCCCTGTGAGTTGGTGAGTGGCTAAGATCACCTTCTCTTCGTCGGTGGCTCGTCTGGGCAAGAAGCTTCTTGGTAATGGTGCGCAACCAATCATCTCATGGCTAAGGGGTCATCCTCGGCGCTGTCAAAAGTTGGTGGGTGTAGCCTCATAAAGGCCGTCATTTTGCTATGTTCATGCCCCTTGTCCCAATCGCCTTGCGAGGTTCTCTAGTAGTCTTGTCTGTTTATCCATAACTTCTGCTAAGGTTGGTGGTGGGGGAGGGAGTTCTTCTTCCTCTTGGTCTTCATCTGCGGGTTGCTCAACTTCATCCTCGTTTTCCTCTTCTACTGGTTGTTCGACTTCTTCCTCACTTTCTTCTTCTTCCTCCAGTACTGGTGTGTTTGTCCTTCTGGGTTGCCTTGGCCTATTGCCTTGCCCTCGATTTCCCCTATTTTGCCTGCCTCTAGGTGGTGCTTCTTGTTCCTCGTTCTCAACATTTGGTCTTCCTGCGGCACGTTCACGGCGTTCGCGGATCCTATCGACCTCCTTTCCATCTGTTGCTTATGGAGCAGCAAGGATGAGAAGTCTGTCTCGTAGGGTTAAATAAAAGAAGGACTTAAAAACAGACAAGGTAAGGAAAACACACAACATCACATTATATTACATCACACAAACAGTTCACACATACAATGCTGAGGGCATCATACACATCAACTGCTTAGGATGATATAACGACTCGATCGAACCTAGAGACTAAGCGCATTACTACGATTGCCTGGGATACATGACTCATCCTAAGCGCTTTTATTCTACGACTAAGGACAACTACTTGACTTGTCATTACTACATCTTCATGATTTGCATCTAGTGGAGATCCCGAGGTGCGGTCTTGCCCTTCTCGCGGGTCACCTGCTCCTCTCGCAGCTTTATGAGCTCATGTGCAAAACTCTCGAGACGGTCCCCGCCCGCCTTCCCCATGATCCTTAAAGTTCTCTCCCACTCCTCGGTCTCAATAGTCTCATCATCGGTCGCGTGACTCCATCGGGTAATATCCATCCAAGCGATAGTGTGGGCGCTGCGGGTCATATGGTATCTCCTCCTCAGTCATGTTGGGGCGTCCAAGGTACGCCCTCCTATTGCGCCTTGCTCGTCGGGGGCGCCTCCTCTTGGGTGGTCGCTGTAGTGCTTCCTGTAGTTCCTCCCGACAGCTGTCTAGCTCACGCTTCAGGATGGCCTTCTCGTGGTTGGACTTGTATAACTCTATGGTGGTTGTGCCAAGTTCTCCTCTAGTTGCTATCGGCTTGGCAAGTAGATCCGACGCCTCCTTCTGCAGGTCTTCATAAAGGTTGTCCAATGCATGTAGATACCGATGGTGGATACTCCTGTACTCGAGGCGCCTGTGGGTTGACTCTCTCAAGTCCCGAACCTTAAGACACCAGGGTTGGTGTGGTCTGGTTCAAAGACGGGGAAAGAATCGGGCCGGTGTGTGCTCAATGTCCTCTTCAAACAAATGACAAGTACTCCATAAGTGCCTTGCGTGCCACCTTCCTCGAGCTGCATCATGGGTTTCTCTTCCATAGTTTACGATCCACTTCTCGGGAAAGCCGAGCATTGCGGGTGTCCGGAGATGTTCACATATGCCTCGTACTTGGGTATGCCCTCCTCGTCGTACTCTCTGGCTGTAGTACATCGGGGGAGTGGTGTAGCCCAAGCGTTGAAGCGCCTCCCAAAGTAGCTGCGGGAATCCTCCCACCGTCAAGCGGTCCGAACGCTCCCACTGCCGTCCATGGCTGCAACAAGTTCCCATAAAAAGTTAGAAACATATTTTGCAACACACATGTATGACAACAATGGTGCATATAATGTAGTATAAAAGTCGGTAATTATCTTGCTTAGCATGGGGTTCCTATGCGCGCGTTCCAAACCTAAGGCTTCGTCCCCACGGTCAAGCTTCGGCTCGATACCACTCTGTCGGCCCCTCATTTTGAGAGTCCAGATATACCTGTATTTGCGCCAGGATCACGCACAAATACGTCCCATTATACACGAAATGGCACCAATGATTAAAGAGAAAAGTTCTCGAGCTTTATTGATATCGATTAAAGGGTTCTACATCGTTAGGGCATAGCCCTTGGGTTACATATAGAATGACTAAGGCCGCAAGGTGTTCGGCTTTATTACAGGGTAGATTCTAAGGCGAGACTAATTATTCTAGCGAAGCGTAGCAACTACTCCACAGGCATCTTGAGCGTAGTCGAAGCCCTAACTCCTACGATCCGATCCAACGCGTCGGGGGTCCTTACGTAGCTCCTAGACATCAGGGTTCACCTCCTCTTCATAGTCGCGATCATCTCCGAGGTCGTAGTCTGCATAGCAAAGAGGGGTGAGTACTTACGTACTCAGCAAGTCCCAACTTCTTGGTGGAAAAGAGTGATGATAAAAATTAGGTTGGGCCTAGTAGGGTATTATCCTCCTCACTAGTCCCAGGTTAGTCCATTTCATAATCACAAGGTTTTACGTTATCTCATTAATCATATAATATTCTAATCATAGCGTCCCATCCCGGCATTTGTCCATTCCAAGGACGTGGCTATTCGAATAGATTCTAATAACTCTGCAGAGGTGTGACGTAACCGACCAATCCATCCGAGATTAAGCGTAATCGTCCCCCGTAATAACGTTGACACGCATACACCGCTTCTCGAATAAATCCGGTAGTCCGCCGAAGTCCACGGCGGACCTCGGTAAATCAACTTACAACCAGGATCATGATCAAGGTATATCATACCTCAAAGATACGTAGTACGGCGGAAAATAATTATACATCGAGTGTTATTACAACACCGGTTCCAAATATGTTACATGAAAGTATTCTTTATTTCAAACTACAATAACATAAGTGTTTTTACATTACCAGTTTTATTCAAGCCTCCCAGTACAAGCAAGGTGATGGAGTTATAGATACGGCCAAACCCGATGGCCCTTACTCATCCACATCATCCACGTGGATTAAAGCACGTAACACAATAATCCTCATAAAGCGGGTCACCTCCGCAACGATGGGTAAAACCCCGAGTACTCAATTGTACTCCGCAAGACTTACCCGACAGGGGAAAAGAAAAAGGTTTCAAAGATATCCCGACTAATATGAAAGGAAGGTTTATTGGCTAGCAAGCTTTGCGTAGAAGCGCTTACTAAACTTGATCCTTATTTCAAGTATTATCAAACAACTATACTTTAACTATCTAAATATACCCTTGCATTGACTACGCCATTTTGTATATTATAACAAACAAATCTATGAATTGAGGTACCATAATATAGTCCTTTTAAATCTCAACATGTAGTTATTCTTTCTTAACTACGTCTCTGGGTCAAGTATGAGTTTCTCACTATCCGGAGAGACGGCGATTCGAATCGATTACACCCACTGGGTAAAGCCCGTATCACACACCCTCGCAAGCGGACCAAAAGCCCGCCGAAGTCACTTTCATTCACTCTATTCGAAAGATGGAATTGAATCCGGTTGCAAAGCTCATGGTATCAAGCGTCTCACAAGTCGTGCCTGCTCAGCCCGTAGCCCGTAGTCACGCAGGGTCTTGACCAATACCCTATCCCCGTCTGCTCGTCCCAAAGAATGCATTCAGCGGTTCAAGAACCACCTCGAATAGGCTAATCGGTTTCACCGTCGAAACGAGTTATTCGGGCGGTTATGTGAAGGTACGCTTCCATCTCACACCTAGATCCGTAATACGGTTCGGTCCTTAATCGACACGCACGGAAAACACAATCTCCGTCCGGTCTTCAATTATTATTCATCATATGATTAAGGACATCACAAGTATCAACCTCGGGTTGCGGATGACAGGAATCATCCGACTTCTAATTATCTAAGCATGGCTAAGCATCAACTATCTACCAATACTAGTAGAGTAAAAAGGGTGTATTTGAGTGGTCAAGGCATTCATGCGACAACGGTATCACGCAAATCCTATAATGTACTGTATGAAGTAAAGTAATTGAAAGTAAGTAATTGTATTTTAAAATAGAACAGGTTAATAGAATGCTCCGGGGCTTGCCTCGGCGAAAAGTAGAGGGACCGTGGTTCGGGCACTCCGGCCGATGGGTCAGTGGTTCCTTCTCCTCCTTGGTGTTGCCTCCTGCGGATCCTCCTCGATCACGGTGTACTCGATTGTAGGTTCTCCTTCGGATCCTATATGAATGTATGTGTTGCATAAATACCAAGAATGCATATAGAAGGCATGATGGCAAAGATGTCATGACATGAAATGATGCGTGATGCGATGATCATGCAAATGGTAATAATGGAAAGCTACATAAGGTTCCATGTGTGCAGTTCTCTTTCTCTGATGACAACACTATATTATCAGAGTTGTGTAAAAGAAGCCACACAGTACTTGTTATCACATTTACTGAGTATGTGTATATCTCTTTTTCTCGAAAGCTCATTTTAATTACTACAAGGAACAAACATTATCTACTAACCAGCATATTAAAATTATTATTACTAAACGAAGAAGATGCAGTGGGGTTCATGATCCAAGACAAAACAAAATAACATAGGAAGTCATTCACGCATCACATGGTAGTGTTTTCTTTTAAAGGTATATAATGCATATACATGTATTTATATACCTTCTAAGAAATGTGCCATGAAATAATAGAGTATATATGAAATAATGGAAATACTTAAAGGCTAAATAGTACCTTATGAATCTAAAACAGCAAAGCATGAACTTAGAATCTTCAAACATCACATACATGAAATCATACCCTTTTCTTTTTCTCTTATTTCTAATTTTAGAAATAATGATTTTATAAAACATCTTCAAAATCTTCTCAAACTTTTTATACAGACTGGTACTATCATGAAATGAGTGTAAAATAATTTTCATGATTTTTGGATTAATATTTTATTCTAGAAAAATCAATGAATGTCCATTTATTAATTAAAAGGGGTAATTTTTGATCAAACCAAAATAGCTATTTTTCTAGGTTTCATATTTTTCTCACATAGATTCCATCACAGGGAAGTCACATAAAAATTTTCATAATTTTTGGAGCTTTAATTATTTTTCTACAAAAAAGACAAATCTGAGCACTATTTGGAATTTCAAATAAAAGTGAAACAGCCAGCGCACAGTAACCCTTCCCCCACAGTGCTACGGTGGCTGACAGGCGGGCCCCGCCGGTCAGCGCACAGTGCCTCCGCGCTGACCGCGGCGGGGGACGCCCGTTGACCGGCGATAACTCACCGGGCGGTGAGGTCGCCGGGCGGCGAGGTCTTCACCTACGTGCTCGGGGTGATCCCGCGCATCACCCTCGAGCGGTTGGTTAGACTCGGCAAGCATCACGGCGAGCACCCCATCGGCCATAGCGGCACGGCGGCGCTCGGCTCACCCAACGGCGAGCTCCGGCTACTCCTCTGGTGATGCTACGGCTTTCATCTACTGCGATTCATCACAGTGAACACGAAAAACTCCTAATCGATCGACTGAAACACCTCTATGCACTTGACCGCTACGATGGCGGCTCGGCAGGGCAAGGCTCGCCGGCGCGGCATACTCCGGTCATGGGAGCATGGTAAAGTTGCAATTAAATGCTCATAGAGCATCACCCGACTATCATGGACACGGTGCTCACGTTATCAAGGCTAGAGATGATGCAAGGATAGTTCGTCGGCGAAAAAGACGTCTCCGGCGGCGCAAGCTTGATGGCGTAGCGTTGTTCTGGCGTGGTCTGCATAGTTGAGACAAAAATATCGAGTCGGTCATGATCTAGGTGCCAAGGCGAACTCAAAACACCAAACATCAGGATGGGGGGCTCACTGGACTGACTGGTCGACGGTGGGATCAACTACGGCGGCGCTCTGGCCGGCCGCGAAGGAGAAACTCCGATTCCGGCGACTCGGTTGATGGCAAGCGATGCACGAAGGTTCGGTGGATGCGCCGAGAGATGGCGAAACTAGTGTTACGTTTAATTGGACAGTGATCAACTAACGGCGGCAAATTTTGCGGATTCGTGAGGCTCGGTCATCGGCGAGGAGGAAGAAAAAGAAATGCCTGACGACCGGCAACGGCTATTTATAGGCAAATGCCGTGCAACTCGGAAGATGGTCGTGGGGCTTCACGAACCTGTCCACGTGACTAGGAAGGCATGGTTGCACGAGCAAAACACGGGAGGTCGATACCGTGTCGCCGGTGAGCAGTGTGGCGGTGGATAAAATCGGCGGCGAAGCCGGGACGGCCGGTGGCACTAGTAGGGCACGACGGTATGGGCGGGGACGGGTCGTTCCGCCAAAGACTGGACAACGCGACGCAGGCAACAAAGCCAAGCACGGCGTGGCAGCGGCGGCCAATTGCCGGGCGGCCACAAGCAGGCCGACGAGAAGGTGCTGCTTCTTTGTCGAGCCACCGTAGCCGACCCAAACCGCCTCTTTCTCCTCTCTCTAACTCTCTGCTCAGTTGATCAATTAGCAAACCAATTCCACCGTTGTGCTCTCAAAAGTGTGGACTACAACACTACTTAAAAGATCATAGTCTAATTCTTATCAGATTGCAAACTGTAAGGTGCTGAACAATCCTAAAAACAAACTGCACACTTGCATTCAGTTATATTCAGCTAAGCAGGTGATTAGTTGCAGCATTTAACACTGTTTGGTATTTAATTAATGACAAACTAGGCAAGATCAAACCCAACCAATTCCATGGAATCAAAGTACAAACTTTGTACTAACTAATGGTGAACTGGATTCCAGAAATTGATTTAAGAAAAATAAAATTACATAGCCCTGAAAACTGAACTTAATTACTGAAATCCAGGACTTAGAAAAATTCTAAGTTAGTTGCTGATTTTAATTCAAATTCAAATTTAAGGCCACTGTTTGAGCAATTTAGGATGGGATTTAGCCTTAGGCCCTTAAATAAAAGTTGTTGCATATATTTTGTACTTCAACTTTTATTTAGGGCTTATAGCCAAAACTGAACAAATCATATACTTACATACTAAGCTACATAGCAACTTGATAAAAGGCATATTGAGCATTATCATCACATGTGAGCATGTTTAGGCAAAAAAGTTGTATATAAACCCTATCTCACATAAAATTCTAAACATTTTTAAGCAACCTTTGAGATTGTTAACACTCATGTATGTTGCACACATAGAAACTTGTGATAGCTTTTGCTTCCAATAAAATGCAAAATGATGCTTTATGCACTAATGCAAATGCAATGCACTTGATTAACATTTAGAATGTTACAGCTCCTCCCCCCTAACAAAAATCTCGCCCCGAGATTTCGTAGGACCTACCATTGTTCATAGAAAGTTGGGTAATTGGTACGAAGAAAATCCTCTCGCTCCCAAGTGGCATCTTCTTCGGTGTGGTTGCTCCACAAAATTCTATAAAACTTTATAATTTTACTTCGAGTCACTCTTTTCGGTCTCTTCCAACACTCTGGTTGGTTCTTCTTTATATGTAAGGTCTGATGCTAATTTAATGTCATCCAAGTTGACTTCTTCCATTGGCACTCTCAGGCTTCTTTTTAATTGAGAAACATGGAAGACATTAAATATTGCACTCATGTGTGGCGGGAGTTGCAAAGCATATGCCACTTCTCCCTTGCGGGATAAAATTTGGAATGGTCCCACATAGCGAGGAGCTAGCTTCCCTTGTATACCAAATCGATGTTCACTTTTGTAAGGTGAAACCTTTAAATAGACATAGTCACCAACATTAAAGGTTATTGGCCTACGTCTTTTGTCAGCATAACTTTTCTGACGAGATTGAGCGGCTTTAAGATGTTGTTGGATCTTTTGGACCCGTTCCTCGGCTTGTTTCACAAAGTCAATACCATAGTACCTCCTCTCCCCGGGTTCGACCCAGTTTAAGGGAGTCCTACACTTTCTACCATAAAGTGCTTCGAATGGTGCCATGGACAGTGATGCAAAGGCTCCTTGCTGTGACTGCATGCAAAGGACTAGAGAATGTTACACTAGTGAAGCATGGACATGTCCAAGACAAGGGGTTTTGGGACTGGGAAGTGGCGGCAAAGCTGGTAGAGTGCTAATGGACAGTGATGAGGAGAGGATTGTCTTAGGCCTTGTTTAGATGCATACAACTAAAGTTTAGCTAGCTAAAAATTTAATGTAAAACTTTAGCTAGCTAAAAGTTTTCCAGCTAAACTTTAGCTAGGGTGTTTGGATGTTTTAGCTAATAGACTCAGCTAAACTTTAGTTAGCTTTAGCAGGGTTAAAGTAGCTAAACCCAGCTAAATTTAGCTAGTCCTTTAGCAAATTTGTTTGGATGTCTAGCAGCTAAATTCAGCTAGCTAAAATTTAGTGAGTGTATACAAACAGACTCTTAATGAGGGAGATGAAGAATCCTTCCTCGACGATAAATATATTTCTTGGATGAATTCTTAGACATGTTATTACTGCCATCTTAGCTAGTATATATAGGCTGAGACTAAAGTCTGATTGTATCGGTTTGATATGACTGTTTACGATCATAAAACTTCCCTTTACGTTGTTCCTTCATCTAATCCAAATCGTAACTTATCTTGATTTTTCTAAATACATAACTTTTACTACATATCAATATATAG
>JADLZL010003811.1:0-91650 GCA_015844335.1 Chrysopogon serrulatus | reverse complement strand
TATTCCATGAAAAAACTGGTTGAAAAAGTAATTGCGCGAGGTAGCCCCTTTGGTCGCGCCAGCACAACCGGGGCGTGGCAGGAGCACCGCGGTCACGCCAAGATGCACCGGGCGGACAGGCCTGCCCTGGCTCAGTTGACTGGGCTGGCGTGGCGCCGCGGGCCGCCTTTGTCACGCCGCGTGACCTGGCGCTGGCTTGCCACGCCAGCTAGTCTGGCGCGAGGAGACTTAAAACCCACCCCTGCCGAGCCTTCCCTTCTCCTGCCACTCACTTTCACGGTCTTCAAGGCTGGCGTCCCCTTTATCAGAGAGGCGAAGAACCGTGAGTAGGAGCTCTCCTCTTCCTCCCTTTTTTCTTTTTCTCCCATTTTCTCTAATTTAGTGATATTGTGAGTTTTAGCACCAAGTATTTAGTCATTGAGGTAAGTCTCCTCCATCCTAACATGTTTATTTTTTGGTTTGCACTGTTTTAGTTTACACTTTGCTATTCTCTAGACCTAACTTTGTCTTTTTTGACTGGTGTGGTTTTGACAGCTGTGCCTTAGAGATAGTGTTCTCAGACTGATACTTGGTGCATTTATATTGTGGTTATATACTTGTATCTTGTGGAAGTTGTTTGTGTTATAGTTGATATGGACACTGTATTAGAGCTTGCATTCATCGTGGTTAGAGAAATAATGTAATTTATTAGTTAGTGGTTTTGACAACTATGCCTTACACATGATATTCTCAGATTAATACTTGGTGCATTTAGATTTTGGTTATATACCTGTGTTAGGGTTGTAGTTGATATGAACAATAATTAGCTGGTCTTATATAGGTAGGTTTTTTGGTACGGATATGGTAATCATGCAATTAATTAATTAGTTTGTGATTAGAAGTATGTTATTATTGAGTATGTCTTTTACATTGTTTGAAGGTTTCAAGTGACATATATGTTTTTGTGATGATTCCTGTAGTTTATATGGAAGTATTAAACCTATGTTTAAATGTTTATAAGATTGTGATGGTTTTATATAAGATTTTATAATAGAATCAATGGAGGTTGGCGAAAAGGATCCGTTTGTGCACCATCCGGCGGTGCATGATGACATAGATGCTCCATTCGAAGATGGTGATCCGGTCCCCAAATGTTTTTGTGGTGCACCGGCGTATGTGAAGCAGTCGAGGCATCCTAGGTCTTCTGGGCGGGCCTTTTTTTGTTGCCCATTGCGACAACACCCCCCCTCGGTTGGAGGTATAAACGGATGTGACTTCTACCAATGGTTGGATGGTGATGCTATGTTAGATAGACGCATCATGTTTTTTCCTTACGACCCATGGAAGAGTTTTCCATATGCTGAGTTTAAGAGGTGGGTGCCTCCCCCCTCGAATCCTCCTCCTATGAGTGCTATTGAGCAGTGTTTTGCGCGAGCTGAGCGGCTAGAGAATCCTCCTCACTGCCACTGTGGCAAGGTTGCGGTTCTCCAAGAACCAAGCAAGGATGGAATGTTCATTCCATTCTTCCGTTGTGGTCAACGTGACTGTGTAAGTATTCTTTCCACATTTGTTCTTGTGCATGTCATATGCATTTGTTGAAATTCTAACACAATGGTTTCTACTGTTTTCTATTTCAGCGTGGATTTCCAGCTTGTGACTTCGACGAGTACGTCTATGGACCTAGATCGCATTGGCCCTCTGAGGAGGAGGTTAAAGAGTTTACTTTTTCAAATACATGGCCTTGTTTGAAGATGCCGGATCATAAGTGCAAATGTGGCATCAAGGCTCGCGAAGGAGTTGTTCCTTCGGAGCTAGGGTGGGGCCACTACTGTGGAAATGCTTTCGGAGGCCCAAATGAGTTCCTCGTGAGTTTACTTACTTATCAACTTCTGTCTTGTTTTTTAATAGAATTTGTGAACCCGTATTATGTGCTCACTAATATATATTTGTTCAGTGGGAAAGACATGTGATGGAAGATTTTCCCGGTCATGGAGTGTTGTGGGCGGAAATCTACGAGAACAAAGTGCGTTCTCCTTATATGAATGAAAGGCAGAGGATTAAACTGCACAACGCGAGACAAACATGCCGCATGAAGCACGGTATTTTAGGCCCATCCATTGCCACATGGAATATGCTTGGTGATGACTTTGACAGAGCAACGGACAACAAGTTCAAGAGAGTCGGTCGACCGCATGACAGTGAGGAGCTCATTAGGTTTTGGCGCACGAACAAGGAGCGCTACGACTTCATGGATTTGGAGCGTAGGAGGGAGATCAATTTTTTTCATCGTCAGAGATTGAAGAGGGAGGACCGTTGGCGTGTGCAACATGGGCGGCCACCTAAGAATATGTGTCGTGAGCTTTGTGAGTAGTTTGTGTGTACCGATTGATCCATAGTAGTGCATGTTATCCTTGGTGGTGTTTAACATTGTTCGTTTACTTGCAGTTCCCGAGTCGCCACCTAACGATGGACATCTTCCGGCCCCTAAGGAGGATGACGACAACGGCGGCGACGGGCGTCTTCCGACTTCGACTATGACCCCGACGCCAAGCCCGAGTGGACCGCCCAAGACTACGATGACTACTACTAGTTTTTCCTATTGTTGGTGCGCGGGATGCCTTGGACTTGTTTGAGGAAAGGCAGCTTTTGTATGTCCTGTGATGCTATGGCGCTTGCATGAACTATGATGCGCACTATGAACTCTGCTATGTCCTCTCGTGTTGAACTATGAATATGCTATGCATTTGCATGAAGAACTAGGATGATATCGTCTCATGTAATGCTATGTTTCATGTGAGCTTATTCGTTCTAGTAATCCAGTGAAGCAAAAGTGTTTACGTATATGAAAAAAAGAAAAGAAAAGGGAAAGCAAGCTGCAGTTTCATACCTTGAAGTTATATAGTTTATCGGTGATTATTGAGCTAGAAACTTGCACCCAAGCATGTTTGTAGTAACTCTTCGTCTGGTTGACCACTACATCAAAAGAAGTCATAATAGTGACTGGCGACGGCTCGAACGAACAGAACAGAGGCAACACAAATGCTATGGCACTTATGTTATGATTTGCGTGTCCAAGCAACAGAAGCCCCTGGCGACGCCTAACGCTCGAACGAACAGAGTCCCCTGGCTCTTACAGGTTGGAGGGATTTCCTTTGTGCGCTTGTCACGCCGGCCACCTTGGCGTGGCAGTGCCTGTCACGCCGGCCAGCCTGGCGTGACTAGCCCCGCCAGAGTGTGCCCGTTTCCAGTTTGCGCAGCACTGTAGCTTCACTCGTCGCGCCGACCAGCTCGGCGTGACAGAGTGAGATTGTCACGCCAGTATCGACGGCGTGGGCATAGTCTGCCACGCCAGCTGAGATGGCGTGACAAGCTTGTCACGCCAGGTCCGTCGGCGTGACTAGCCCCGCCAGGGACTCAGCGCACCCAGTTTGCGCTGTACTGTAGCTCGCGTTTCCGTCGCGCCGGCTAGATCGGCGTGGCAGGTTGTCACGCCGCCGACTCCGGCGTGACAGTGCCCTCCTGTCACGCCAGCTGGCTTGGCGTGACAAGGTATCTGCTTGCACAGATTCGTGTGCTCCTTTCTGCTCCCTTTCTGCCTTGGCAACACAGATTCCATATGAGACACATAAGCCACAACACACATACACAACATTTCATAAAAATACCAAATCACATAGACATTCACATAGTCCACCACACTCACATTCATATAGTTTTAAACGAGATAAACATAGTCTCCACACGACATAGTCCACGACACAATCACATAGTTCTTGAAATAACAATGACATAGTCTCCAAATCACATAGTCCAACGACATCGTTCTAGAGTCCATAACATGACAAGTTTTCAAAACAACTTCCTAGCCATCACGGGCCGGGCGTGTAGGGGTTTCGAGTACGACGCTGCCTTCCTGGGTTGGTGGGAAGGATATTTGGAGTGCCGATGTCGGAGCGGTCACGTGCACGTCCTCGAACGTTCCTTCCTTGGCCACGTTGGCTCGCTTGGCTAGAACTCTACATTTATACCATACAAAGGTAGATGAATTAACATTTTTTTAGAGATGGTCAATTTGTGATATTGTGTAGCTAAAGATGTGGTCATACTAACCTCTGGTTGGGTGGCGAATGGAGCATCTTGCAGTTGAGAACCCGTGAGCTCGTCGGGTTCATATGGGGGATCATCAGGGTCTTCTTCATCGTCCCCACCTCTTGCTCTCGAACTCTCAGGTATGTCAAAAGCCATTCTTGATCTTCTGAGAGAAGGTTGTTGTGGCAATTGAACATCTCCAGGGTTCATGCAACTCAACCTCCGAGCGATTCGCCGGCAAACAGTAGACACCCTCTGCATCATTTATACGGGTGAAGGTTGCAATAAGATCTTAGATTTGTTAGAAATAACATACAATACCTGTGCAAACACTGCTAGGGTGTTATTGCCCTCTTCTGCCGCTTGTCCAAGGTACACTCCTGCCTCATTTGATAGCTGACCCATCTGAGTTGCCTATAGTTCATGCAAGTTGTGAGGTACAATTATTAGAAACTTTGTTGGTAACTCATTTGATAACTCGCAAACTTACCACATAGTTTTGAAGTGGAGCTCTCTCCGGTTGGATACCAACCCTTGTCATAGCATCATATGGGTCCTCATCATCACTTTCCATTTCACTAATGGGAATGCTTGACCAAGGGGGGTGCACATGGATTCTAGTTGAGTTGTGGAGATAAACCAAGTACTGACCGTACTCACGGGGTAGATGCCTAGCCCCATTGTCTGGCTCCGTCCTTGGCCTTTGCTCCCATTGCTGCACGTACTGGGCATGTTTTGTAAGCCAGTTGTTTCCACTGAACCTTCTCCTCCTCGAAATGCTGGAAGATCAATACAAGTCATATATGGAATACTTGTTGATTTCATCGAAATACAAGTTATGTTGGAAACTCACTCGTGCAGTGCAGGAGATGTACTATCACCTAGAATAGGAAATTGTTGTTTCCTTCCAAACTGACGAAGCACTCTATCAGGCATGTGGTGCTCGACCACATAATAGAGGATCATCGGTACATTTGCGCGCCACAGGCCTTTCTCAGCTTCAACATGTGGAGGCACTTGCAATTGAATAATCTCTTCCCTGTCATATGGACGCCATTCAACCTACAATGCATGGTTCGTATTTAGTGTCTATCATCATCAAAGTTTATTAAGACGAAGATTGGCTATTGCATTGAGTTTGGGTGGAAACATACCTGATCTGGAGTTAGGACATCCAAATCATTGGAGTATTGCACGTAGCGACGCTGTGGCTGTCCACGCACGGGCTTCACTCCCTTCCAAAGGTAGCACACTGGGGGTCTGCAGTCACCATGTGGCCAAGCCTGCACAAAAGCAATTTATAAAGAAATAGTTAGTAATACACAACGGAAGAACAAACTGTAACAAACTAAAGGAAAGTACTCACCGGCACACGTGCTCTATGCACCCTCCCTATGGGAATCCTCTCCCAAATCCAAACTTGAAGTAAGTATGTGCAGCCACCAATGTTTGAACTTGGCTCCTTCCTCCTACATGCCTCGCATAGCTGCCGGTATAACCATGCAAGAGTAGCTGAACCCCAGCTAAAGCCATTGATGTTGTCCCAAGGCTGATTTAGCTGTGGAAGGACCATCCAGGACACTGTGTTCCCAGAAGCATCCGGGAGTAGGAAGCTTGCCACCATATGCCACATCCAAACCCGGGCATACCTCTCAACAACATCGTCACCGGCAGCCGGCGGACACATGTCAAAGCGGTCCCGCAACCACCTTGAGCTGACACCCGAAGTCTTCTTCTCCTTCGTCCCCTCCTCCGGATCGGGTGGACGATGCCCGGTGTACTGCTCAACAAGATCTTTCCATGACTCTGTCTCGATACTCCGGTCACTGGCAGACCATCTATCCGAAGTCCCAAAATGTAGGCAACATCTTGTAGTAGCACGCTCATCTCACCACAAGGTAGGTGGAAGGTATGGGTCTCCGGACGCCACCTATCAACCAGAGCAGTGAAGAGGGAGGCATCCATGTCTGGAAGTCCTTCATTGATTACTCGAGCTAGGCTTAAGAAGCCAGCCCTAGCAAGGAAAGGGGCGTAACGCTCATCCCACGCCAACGGTCGGGTGGGTGGCGGGGGACGGAGGTACGTCAAATCCTAGTACATAAACATAAAGAAAACGTCGGTTGTGCAAATAATAGGAAAACTATAGTGCTATGACCAAAAATATATTTTCATCTTTGAATTACCTTGCCCTCATCCACCAGCAAAGTGTGCTCGGTGGTCCCCAATCAATAGCACTTCTGCGAGAAAGGGGTACTGCGGGTGAGCCATCCCATGTCGAATACAAAATACAAAAAAGTTAGTCATAATGGAAATAATTATGAAATGCAATTACAAAATAAAAAGTACATTTGGTACCACTACTTAAACTATAAAACCCTATAACATTAACAAACACCATTACCCAAAAGGCAATGACAAACACAACTAGAACATAAAATTGTAAATATGTATGCTAAAGCGTACCCTATACCTGAGCGGTCCCACTAGTGCATTCTTTGTCTCTAACTGCTTTTGTCTTCCTTCGTTTGCTATGGGTCGCGGAGTTGTGTCCGGTTTTTGTGACATTTCGAGCATCGGACCTTTCCGGTGCCTCATCAAAGTCCCCACAACCATACATATCGTCACCATACCCATTTGATGCATCCATGACTCCTCTAAGACGCTTTTTCTTCCTTCTACCTTTCTTTATCTTGAGAAGGTCCGGGTCCGGAACAAAATCCAACCCTAAATACTCGGGCCACTGTGTCGGATCTAAATAAGGCTCGAAACTAGATTGCCATACTTTTAGAGTTTGGGAGTTCAAGTACAAAGGACTCATGAATTTGGAAACCTCATGGTTGACTCCCCTAATTTTACAAGCGGTGATGACATGTGAACAAGGAACATGAAACAGTTGTGGAATATTACAAGAGCATTCAGCTTTATCTAGGTCTACCCTATAATTTCTACCACCATATTTTTCTCCACCAGGATTGGTACCTCCAGCTGACCTGATATTGTAAACAAGCCTAGAGGGGCCAAATGCTTCACCCACTTGGTTGGATGCTATCGTCTCAGCCATATCCAAGTGCCTTCTACCTGATTTACCCCATTTGTCTTTACACACATTAGTCGTGTTCCAAATTGACAAAGTATTCATTGCACTTCCTGAAAGAGTACTCAACAATCCCTGAAACGGGGACAGCTCTTATACCCTTGAACACTTTGTTGAATGACTCTGAAGAATTGGTAGTCATCACGCCATACCTAAGACCTCCCTCATCGAAGGCAAGAGCCCACTTGTCTCTATTAGGCAGCTGGTCTCGTAGCCATGTCTTAGCCGGAGCATTAAGGACCTTTTTCAACTCATCAAGGGTTTCTTCAAACTTTTCCTTAGTCCGACAACCACACAAAGACTTCAACTTCTGTACAACTTCCTTTTTCTTCTGCCGTCTCCATATATTGGCAGCCAAGTGCCTCATGCACCAACGATGCTCCAGAGGAGCACATCCTTCTATTTCCTCCCTTGCCGCACTCAATAGTCCATGATGACGATCAGAGATGAGGCATATCTTACGTGACACACCCAAAACATGCTTCCTCAATAGCTTCATGAACCAAGACCAGCTATCATCGTTCTCACTCTCGGCCAAAGCAAAACCTAAAGGAACAAGTTGGTTATCGGCGTCCACCCCGACAGCTATCATTAGAACACCCCTATACTTGCCTGTTAGGAAGGTGCCATCGACAAGCACTAATGGACGGCAATGCTTGAACGCCTCCACAGATTGGCCAAAACACCAAAACACTCTTTGTAGAGTGGGTCTTGGAATACCGTCAACATCCGTGACTATGCGACCGGCATAATGGTACCATCGAAGTCCCGGATTGAAGTGTTTCATGGCACTTAGAATCCTAGGGACTTGGTTATAAGCCTCCTTCCAATCTCCCCAAAGCAACTCTATAGCATACTGTTTTGCCCTCCATGCCTTGGAATACTTCACTCTGTAACCAGTGAACCCAAATATAGCCTCGACAATCGTTGACACAGATGTATCGGTATCAGCCCTAACAAGGCCAACTAGCCGAGAACCAAGGTAACGAGCCGTGTTTTGGGCATGCACACCCTTGGGCTTCGAAGAGCGACAAGTGTGTGGTTGCTTGACATTGTGAATCTTCCATTTACCATTCCTCTGCAGCCGAGCCCATACTCCCCAACCACAACCACGCTTGCAAAGCACCGTGTACCTCTTTGTTCTTGTCGGCGTGACTCACATAATAAGGCCTGTGATACCTAACAGAGTAATCCATGAGGAAAAACTTTAGATGAGCCATCGTGTCAAATACCCTTCCTTTCTTAATCTCCACTTGCCTCGGTCTCACCTTCACCATCATCTAACAACGTCAATCCCGTGTCACATATGGCCTCATCAATCATACTAATGTCCATACAATTTGCCACTGAGGGTACCTCCACATGAACTGCCTTCAGCTGCCTAACTTCTGTTTGAGTGTACTCCAGCCGCAAATACCCATCACATCGCTCGGGTAACCCATCCTCGCAGCAATCAATCTCCTCCTCGCTGCTAGGGTCTGACCTATATTCATCCTCTAACACCACATCCGAAGAACTAGGGTTAGATGTGAGTTCATCTTCATCATAGTCTTCATCCTCCGAACCTTCGGATATGTCAACGATATCGGGTCTTTCATATCCAAAGTCATCGTCCTCAGCAAACAGATCTTCATCAAAACCATCATCCAAACCACCAACCGATTCAAACGGTTCCCCTTGGATGACATTCTCAATAGCCGGGACATCGACTTTGGCACCACAACCTTCCTCATTTGGCCTAAGTGTCTTCTCCACAACTATCTCCAAGCACTTCACACTACTACCCTTAACAGCTTCTATGTAGTTGTTCCAATCAACTACAGACGACAACCCAATCAACACATAGTGTGGTCTTTCTTTCCCACAATCAAATCGACCTCTAAACCTTAGTGGCCACCCAAATCTTTCACGGCAGTGCCCAACCAGACATTCAAAGCTTGGAGGTTTACTAAAGAACTTCACTTCTTCATGCATGCTTTCAAATTCACCATTTTCTTTCACTTTTCCACCACAAAATATACGTACTAACCGTTCCATCTACAAATTCAAGGAACAACAAAGTAACACCATCAATAGCTACCCATTTTATAACCAAATCAACTAAAATCACCGCTACAAAACTCTAAAAAAATTAAGGCCATGACCGACCAAATAATAAACATCCTCCATGCAATATCTACCTACGTCCATGCAACAAATAGTTACCATCCAATCCACTGCCACATTGTATCATCAACCGAATCTACGAAGCAAATCTTATCAACACACGCTAAACCATTTCACAAATCAATCCTTTCTCCAAACCCTAGACATCACAAATACACATGACAAATGAATGGGAACAAGCACAAGAAAGACTACCTTGATGATGCAATGTGGGAGCAGAGAAGTTCGGAGTTGGAGGAGAAAAGCACCGCCGGCCACCGGGCCACCGGCGCCGGCGCTCCGGCGGCGGCCGGCCGCCCTACCAGCGCCTCCTCCCTTCCTTCCTGCCCGCCCTCCGGGCCGGGCCGCAATGGAGGAGGGAGGGCCGGGCCCGATGGGGTTGAGGGATGGAGGAGGAAGGGAGGAAGGGAGGAAAAGGGGAGGCGGCGCGATGAACAGGCGGGCGGCGGCGGGCTGCTCGGGCTGGAGAGAAAGGAGAAGAAGAGAGAAATGAAGAAGAAACCGTTCGGCGTCCAAAGTTAAAACCCATCACGCCCGACCCTCCCGGCGTGACAAGGCATCACGCCGAAGTCGTCGGCGTGGCGGGGGGTGGGTCCCAAGCTCCCACTACGCCAGCCCGGGGGTAGTTGGATCTTCAATACATACCCGTCGCGCCCCCGGAGCCCCGGCGTGACAGGGGTGGGCCCCACAGCCCGCCACGCCCGCCCCCGGTCAACCCCTACGCCACGCAGTGGGGGCTGTCACGCCACATGCGCCGGCGGCGTGGCGAGCGCCGTTGTCACGCCCGGCTAGGGCTGGCGCGACCAAAGAGGCTATCCGGTGCAAATACTTTTTCAACCAGTTTTTTTTTGCAATATCTTTAATTATGGGATTAAAAATAAAAAAAAGTCCGCCAATTGTCAAACCAGCTGAGTCCTTTAATTGTTCTCTAGTACACGCGCGACGACGATGGAGCCCGTATCCCAGTGCACATTGCTGCGGCCATCCTGCGATGCAATGCGGCTGCCCTGCTGCGGCGATCGATGAATTGACCGCGCGCTCCGGCTTCAGCCGTCCGGCGTCCTCGGATTCCTTTGGGGCTTGCTTGACCCATCTGATACGCTACGCAGCGAGCGGCACAGCGCGTGTGTTCAATGGCAGGCAGGCACTGGAGCCCTGGACCCGGCCTACGGGCCTAGCCGCCTAGCTCAGCAGCCTGAAGCCGAAATCAGGATCGCAAGACAAGAAATAAATTCCGGCAGCGGCCCAGCATGCATGTGGCGCAGTGAGCATCGAGCGCCGAACACCACCGCCCCACCGCGGCTCGTGACGTCCGCCGCCGCGATCGATTCCAGCCACGACGGTCCACACAGCCAGGCAGCAGCATCCCGGTCGATCGCAGTATAATAATAATGTTTGGAGCTAAGCCTATAGGCAGCCGCATGCAGCTGGTGGTGTGTCCAAAATCCAAACGCACGCCCGGGGACCGGGCCGGGGCTGTCGTTTACAGCCGCGGCCGCGCCATGGTGGCGACAGATCATGGTCCATCCATGGATGAATGCTCCAGGTTTGCAGAGCCACCGCGCCGCCGAGATTCTAGTTGGAGACCTCCCCTCATTAAACATGTGGGACTTGACCTGCCTGGCGTGTGGTACTGTGGCGCCGCATCGCATCGGATTCCAATTCCAATTCCAACTGCCCTGCCCATGACGCGCACACGTTGCTGGTTCAGTTCAGGGCAGGGGCAGGGCAGACGAGACGACCGAGCTGGAGGGCCGGCGGCGGCATGCTGCCGATCGTCTTCTTCCCCTGCCCAGCTTACAGTCACCACCCACATGCGCGCCGCGCCTTGCTCATTTCATTTAACAGCTCAGCTCAGCTCACCGTCGGTTCGGTTAGTTCGTTTCGCCGCCGCTCGCAACAGCTGCATCCGCAGTTGCTGCGCCAACCAACCGCCAACCAGACCAGCCTGAGCAGAGCAGCAGCAACCCAGCCAGCCAGCCTGAGCCAGGAATGGGGATCGTATCCATCTATCCAACGCCCAAAAAGAGCCACACGACGCGGCATCTACCTTTACGAATTTCGTACACTTGGCAGGCAGGCAGGCAGGGAAAAAGAATTTAATTTACTCAGTAAATGTCGTAATAATAGTAACGGTAGCAAGGCAAACAATAACGCATTCATTTTGTACACTTGAATCGTCCCGATGTAGTACTACCATAGCATGGGACAGCAAGACATAGCCGGCGAGCCTGCTACCCGCGCAGCATGTACGGCGAGAGAGAGAGGGAGCGGCCGGCGGCCGGCGACGACGAGACCGGTCGGTCAGTACTCAGTAGGGCCGGACGCCGACGTAGTTGCCCGGCGGGTCGTAGTTGCAGGTGATGAAGGTGCCTCTACCATTGTAGCAGGTGACCATGGCGCATCCGACGCGCCGCGTGCTCCGCCACATGATCTGCGTGTAGTGCCCGCACATGCCGCCGTTGCAGCTGTTGCTCCAGTAGTCGTAGCGCGGGCGCTCGGAGACCCACGCCCCGACGGCCTGCGCCGGCGCCCACCCCGTGCCGCTGCCCCAGAAGAGGTTCTCGCCGTAGGGCCCCGACGAGTGCACCAGCGCGCAGTCGCCGCGCCGGGACTGCGCGTACCACCGCGCGTACGACGCCACGCGCTCGTCCCACACCAGCGGCGGCAGGCCCAGCGACGCGCGCGCCGCGTTCTGCGGCGCCAGGAACTGGTACGCCATGCCGCCCCCGCCGCCGCCGCCGGGGTAGTAGTACGCGCTGGCATTGCCCGCGCCGGCGAGCAGGACGAGCAGCGCAATGCCGAGCACTGAGGCTCTGGGACTGCAGCTCGACGAACTCGCCATGGGAATGGGACTCCGCTCCGGGAGGCGACGCTGATTGGTGAGCTGTGTGTTGTACTGCCCTGCCGGCTGCCACTTCCTCGCTCGCCCGGGCGCTTCGTATATATATAAATCCATGGGGCCATGGATGGAGAGAGGGGAGGTGTTGTTGGGTGTGGGGTGGGGGGTGACACGAGAGCCATGTTCGACGATGATTAAGGCGACGGCATAATACGGCTCGGCTCCTTGTGGAAGGTCTACCTAAACAAAACGCGCCTCCGGCCCGGTGTTCAGTTAGCGCCTAGCATAGCAAGCAGCTGCTGAATTAGAATTGGAATTGGAGTTAATGGCACGCGTCGATCCATCCATCGATGGATCGATCGAGGAAGAACCGTTTGATGCTCCTCGAAACTATTGATTGATTGATTGGTTTGTTAGTAGGTAGCTCCTGCAGGCCCCAGTGCAATTGAATTCTGCTGCCTAGCTAGCACTTGCCTAGACAATTGTTTCACTGCTTTTTGGCCAGATTTCCGGACAATTTTCTTTCAGCGAGTGGCCTTCGGATGCGCCGAGTTTGTGGTTGCCGAATGAATGGTAAGACGAATTTGTGGTTGCTGAATGAATGGTAAGATCAATCAAGCAGCTAGGCTACCACCACGAATTCGGAATGCCATTCTCTGTTTCCTAGAGCAGTGCCAGTCATTCCCGGGAGTAAAAGAAGGGAAGGAATAAATGACTGTAATTTTGCTGGAAAAATTAGAGCGCTGGATCTGCGGCCGGAACCATGATGACACTGTATTATCTCCATCGAGACCTGTAAATGTAGTAGAGCAGACGCCTCATCGCTTCGTACTTTCCTTCATCAAAAGAAAAAGGAGGCCCCTCTTTACAACTCAGGCCATGTTCGGATCCCACCAAAGTTCCAAATTTTTCCACTCTCTCTCCATCACATCAATTTTTACCCATATATATGGAGCACTAAATATAAGTAAAAAAAATAACTAATTACACAGTTTAGTTGTAAATCACGAGACGAATCTTTTGAACCTAGTTGGACCACGATTGAACAATATTTGCCAAATAAAACGAAAACGCTACTATTCATCGGATTGCAATTATTTGCAATCCGAACGTGGCCTCAGCTTTGCTGTCGAAACAGTGATATGTTCCACATACACATAACACAAAGCAGCTTTATCTAGCCTGGAAACAGAAACAATTGCAATGTACTGTACGAGTGATTCCACTGATCTTATCTTCCACAGGAATACAGTTTAAAAGCACTACTACTGCTCGTGTGCAAGTATCAGTCTGAATTGGCATTGGAAACACATTGCACCTCCAGCATCTGCCGTTTCGGATTGGAAGCGTGTATATAATCAGAGAGAGGCCAAGAAGGTCGCCATGGTCAAAACGCAGCTGACCCCGTATTTCAAGTTATCAATCATCACAACGTTGCATTCCATCAAAACATGCCATTTCTTTAAGAACTAAGCAGGCACTGCTACATCATTAGTCAGAGTAATTAAGGCACACTACACTACTAGCAGCGATCACGTCTGGAAGCAAGGTTTCCGTTTGGTGTGGTGCGCGGCGTACCTACTCGAAGTCGAAGAAGAGACAGAAACGTGCCAATCACTGTCTGCCAAGGCGGACGCCGCCCAATATGCGCCGAAACAAGAGGAGTCGGCGAAGACTTTTTTCTGGTGCCGCCACCGTCCCCTGCACAGCACACTAGCACAGCGAACGAGTATGACAAATTTGACATTCTTCTGCAGCTGGTACTGGTACGGCTACCTATCTTGTTCTTGTGTGCAACAAGTGCCTGCTAGCTATTAATATGTAATGTAATATGATATGATTAGTACAGATCATTTGGAATATATCGTTGCAGGGTTAGGAGAAAACAGCTCAATGCTTGCTGGGTGTTGAAAATTTAAATTGCACCACAGGAGTCGCTGGGCGTGGGGCATTACCACATCATTATTATATATTTCCTGCGTGCCTGCGGAGAATATATTGTTATGATTAGCAGGCATAGGGTCCATGGAAGAGTAATTAATTAATTAATATACTAGACAAAAGAGAGAGTCTAATCTAATTGATGCCTCAAACGCTCCAAGTGCTATCTTTATTTTTGGCTTGTCTGTTAATATAAGTTAACCTGAGACTTACGTTCGAAAAAATAAAGAAGTTAACCTGAGAGGCTGAGACTGGCCTGGAGTGCTTTGAATTTTGACAGGAAACAAATGATAATGACCACAACAGTCATACTGTTAACAATCGGAGGCCTATGTTCATCACAAGACATGCTATAAAAAAATAAATTCTAAAAATTCTCACAACAATGAGAAAGATCAACCATCAATTTGCATTGGTAGACTTTAATCATCATTAATAATAATAATAGATATGGGTTTAATATGTTTTATAAAAACATCATCAACCTCTCCGTAGCAAAACGATATCAGTAACATATTCCATAACGATTTTTCCTGTACAGCTCCCATTTAAGTAAGCTGGAGGATATTTATGAAGTATGCTGCACATATGCTTGATAACTTGACAAATGCAGATGGAAGTTATGTGCTCACGAAACATCAAGTCACGAAGGATACATTCGCAAAGAATCATTCAGGGCTGTATAGCAAACGGCAGATGTTCACTGCAGGAAAAAGGATGGATTCCTCTGTCAGTTCCACAAGTTCCCTTACCAGACATATGCAAAGAACTAAAAACCCGGAATGTTAATGTGACACACAGATTTCAGTCCACGATCCTAACAAGGATTCAACAGGTATGGAGACAACCAATTGTTTGCTTATACTTAAACTGAAAACAAAGCACTTAATGCATCATGTCTGCCATAAGCCAATGCACCAATAGAAGGCTCATCATGGAATGAATGGATCCCAGTGTTCTCATCAGTCATCATGGTACCGGTGGTCAGCCCATAGCACGATCTGAAAAGACACAATTAACCATACCATAGCTCAGATTCCAACAAACTGAGTCGTGATATTTCAAAAATTAATGTGATTGGGTTCTGCTGTGATGTGTGCTTTTGGGATTGGCCATAGAAGAGAGTACAGCTGTACAGGAAAAAAATTGTCTCAACAGTATCTAGCCAGTTTCAAGTGCTATATAAAAAGTTAAGACACTGGCTTGGATCATATTAGATTTGATAGCATTCATAACCTCGATTCTCTTGAGTATCCAATCATCCACATTTTTTTTTGTGACAAATTGCTGAACATCACAACTAAGCAAGAATGCTGTACAGGGCTACTAGGAATTACCTGGAGTGCAGATGCCAGCACTTGTCCTGACGAAGATGACGCCGAGGCCCTCCGCGAAGCCAACCGCAATTACAAATTGGGAGCGAAGCGCAGTTGGTGGTTCAAGGGGAAACCGGGCAGAGTGTTGAGTTCCAAGACCCTGCTCTGCGTCCATGCCGCCGCAGTTCTGTCAGAACCTGTCTCCCTCGACCACAGGTAGAGGCAAGACCCCCGCACGCTAGCGAAGCCCAGACCACCGCCCATCGCCGGCATGAGGATACCGTGACCCTGGTGCGCTAATGGCGGGTCGACAAATGCGAGTTCCCGGCGACCCAAGTCGTATTCCACGATGGTCTTGCTCTCAAGAGTGGGGAAGTAGACCCGATTTCCCACAAGCGCGACGGGATCCATCGTGTCCATGTCCGCGAGGTCATCGGGGTGTTCAGCGTAGGCCGCGTCGCTCCAGGCGTCTGTCTCGGAGGAGTAGACGCGGGCGTACGTGGTCCCGTCTTCGTCGGTGTCCACGAATGCGATGAGGAAAGGCCCGCCGTGGCAGTCGAGGTGGTCGCAGTCGCAGCCCCCTTCGCGCGCCGCCGCAGCGCAGAGCACCGCCAAGTTCCAAGAGTAGTTGAGCGCGAACGGCATGGCCAGACCCCACCGCTTATCCGTGACGGGGCTCCATACGAGGAGGTCGTAGTCATTCTCCTCGCCGGGGACGTTGGTGAAGAGGATGCGGCCGTGGCGGGCGTCGCGCACGTAGTAGTCGGCGTGGTCGAGGGCGCGGGGCCGGAAGGAGGTGGTGCGGACGAACCGCGAGAGGAAATAGAAGTGGCGTGTTTCCAGCCAGAAGAGGAAGCCCAGCAGGGGAGGCACCCCGTGGAACGCGCGGTAGCGGCGAAGGAAGGCCGGGTCGGTGAGGAGGCGGCGCCATGGCTTGCGACGGCCGAGCAAATAACGAGGCGCCCGGGTCGTGGGGCGGGGCGGAGGAGGATCTCGGGGATGAGGTCGCCGGGCGGATCTAGCGGCGAGCGGACGCGCAAGGTTTTCGCCGGAGGAGGAGGAAGCGCGGCCATGGTTGCCGTCGCCGCGGCGTTTGGGGCTGGGGATTAGAAGTTAGAACAGGGGAGAGGCGGAGAGCCGACTGCTGCCGGCGCCCGAGACCTCGAACGCTTCAACAATCAGTTCGAGGACGCCCGCAGGCTAAATCTGCTGGCGCGGTGGCCACGTTTGTCTGTCTGTCTGCCTGTCTCCAACACATTTTGGCTTCCATTGTATGCAATTGCCATTCCAAATTCTGAATTTGCCTTTTTATTTCATCCATGTCCTTCCATTATATTATATCCAAACAAATTTGAAAAGAATAATGCAACCGTAATAAATTAAAACCGAGGGGATGCACATTATTATCCCCATAAAAAGTTTTGTCGTGAAGAAACAAAGTAAAAAAAAAAATTGGGTGCAAGTAATCAACATGTGGCAATGTGGCATGCACGACTTGCTTGTCAGTTTTGTCGCAAAAAAAAAAAAGACTTGCTTGTCAGTAGGGCCTCATCCCCACGTAGTTGCCAGGCGGGTTGTAGCTGCACACCGCGAACGTGGACGTGGCGCGTCCCCGGCCGCAGGTCGCCATGGCGCAGCCGACCGCCGTGGTGCCGCGCCACACGACCTGGGTGTAGTGCCCGCACGCGCCGTGGCCGCCGCCGCCGCGGCAGGAGTTGGTGGACGGGTCGTAGAGCGCGCGCTCCCGCCGGACCCACGCGTCCACCACGGCGGCGGGGGTCCAGCCGGCGCCGCCGCTCCCGCGGAAGAGGTTCTCGCCGTAGGGCCCGTGCGAGTGCGCCAGCGCGCAGTCGCCGCGCCGCGCCGCCGCGTACTGCGACGCGTACGCCGCCAGGCGCTCGTCCCACCGCAGCGGGGGCACCCCGACCGCGCGCCGCGCCGCGTTGTGCGGCCCCAGGAAGCTCGACGCCAGGCTCGTCGTCGTCTTGGCGTCGGCGGGCGCGGACACGCCGGTCAGGACGACGACGACGGCGAGGAGCAGCGCCGCGGTGACCGTGCCCGCGAAGGGGAAGCGACGACGAGACATGTTTGTGTGTGTGCTGAATCGATCAGCTCAGGTACTTCTCCTGCGGCGTGTCGCTGTGCGAAGTATTTATACGAGCTTTTGCGTACGAGAGTTTCTTGTTCGGGTGAAGAACGAAGATGATGCCAGCGGGGAGAGTAGCGCTGCTCATATTCTAGCAAAGGCAGGGAGCAGGATGAGGAGGTCCACGCGGTACGTCAAAGAATGTGCGTCCATGTTCATTGTGACATTTTTTCCCATAAAGGATAATAAAATCCAGCCTCTACATCCGAGGATGTACATAGCCAATTATTACAACTATGAAGACAAAAAAGGTAAGCACGGTTCTACCATCATATAGTGGTACAGACTAAAGCAAACGATAAAAATGCTTCCACCCTTTATTAGAAAATTCTAAGGCAATTATCTCTAATTTCTTGCTTATCAAAATGAAGGTGTCCCCTGGCCTGCTCATCACGCTGCAACCGGGCCCGAAAACATAGCCAATATGCTCCTCCGAAAATAACCTGCATAATAGAATTAGTTTTCAAGTACTATTATTAATTTTTTTTTAAAGAAAAGCAACAATGTGAGTTTGTGACGTACAATACTTTGGTTGGCGCTAGCTGGATTCGATGATTTCAGGGACGGCGATGATGTTGAATGGGATAATAAAACTTGGTAAAAACAACGTAGAAGCTAGCCTCACCTGAGACCTATTTTTCTAAGTTTCGATACCACTCCTAGACGTTTTAGAGACTTTCAGCACCTAATTTGAAGACCAAGATCGTATCTAACTTTGTGCTACCAAAAGTTTCACGTACGTATGAAGTTCAGAATTAACAACCAAGTACTGAATGAAGTTCACAATCGAGTACTTTTAACTAAACAAACACATTAAAATCTATTAGAAACGGGATCCGGGACCAAAAACAGTGATTTCCAACACTGAATGATTTTCAACTTTCTGTGGGAAAACGAAAAGGTTGTATCTATAAGTAATTCATAGGTAACTACAATCACTTAGAAGTTAAACAACCTAGGAAAAAAGTACTTCACTGATCCATCACCTAAAAATAGTCATGTACAGTCCTAGACCAAACATGCTAGCAGAACATCTCGAATAATAGTTTCGCTATCCAAACTCTTAAGGCCTTAACATGTATGCAATAAAAATCACCATCTAATAGTTTCTCTGTTTAGTGATATACTAAATCTCTTGCTTAATTTATCTCAGTTCAGTTTAGGGTGACAGTGACATATTGTCCATCCTATATTTTATTTGAGATGGGAGAATCTTGGAAAAAGAAAATATTTAATGAAGAACCATTTTTGTTAAGACACACCCTATGGAGATTAAGTTCAATTTAGAAGGGCTCTTGGATGTGAAATCTAATCATCCTATTTTATTTGTGGCTTAAAATTAGAGCAACATGAATTAGTTATATCACTTTATGAAATTTCTCAGAATATGTGGTTGTTGTTGTTATTTTCTCTATGAGATTATGAAGGGCTATGTTTTTACATGGGACAATAGATTTTTCTTGAAGTATCAATTCATTGCAAAATTTTCGTTTGAAAAAAAATGTCAAAACAAGTCGATTACTATACTGCATGCACATGGCTAATCCTAACATTTGGTCTTAGAAGAACTCTGAGAGACTTTTTATATTTTTTTTCTAATTTATAAATAGCAATAGAGATTTTGGTGAAAAAAATTTCCCTCCAACAACCTCTTTAATTGGAACTCTAAATATAGACATTCTCTATCCTCAATTTTTGGCTAGGCAAAGATGGAGAAAGAGGTTGACTCTCTAGAGTGCATACAAATTTTACGCAAGATGTGTAAAAGCTGTTGCAGGGTACAAGACAAGTTTTACTAGAGACTCTTGAAAATGCCGTTATATTGTAGTCTAGATTATAAAAATTTGGATGCTCATTTTCTTGGGTGTTTTATATCATGGAGTATGAGCACGCTTCTACTATTACAACAAAAAACTGGTCAACTTAGGTACAATTAATGATGGTTACTCTTGGATGTTCATTCTTAAGTGAATTCATTGAAATGTGAGTCAGCAGTTTAGATTTCAGTTTAGATCTATATATGTCTTGATTTGTATGGTTTGTTGGATCCTAATAATTTGCATGTCTTTCTTATGATTATGATATATTTTTCATTATTTAAAAGATGTAATAAACCTAATCACATATTTTGTAGGCACTCTTAGTGCATGTGTGTACTTATCTCTTTTACCTAATTAAAAATATACATAGCCACTTCTATAGCTAGAGGGAGAATAAGCTTTTACTAATTTGGGGGCTATTAATTTATATAGTTTCCATATGTTGCCACAATATTCTAAATAGTTTATACCAAAGTATAGTGGAAACTTTATTTGTTTATGTATTGCCTTAAAGAAAAAAAAAATTAGATTTATATATCATTAGCCTGTGCAAGTGGATAGAAAAGGAACAAAGTGAAAAAGTACAATTTAATATTAGTTTAATGTATGGAGTAGTAAAATATAATGCATATATTTTTTTTTAGATTATGTCCTGTGCGAGAGCACGTGTTGATGGATTAGTGTGCATATAACTTATTCAGCTTCTATGAATTTCAAGTCAAGAAATAATATTTGTCTCTTTAATTTATTATTGCATGCAACAATAATGCGCTACTTCTATTGTTGTTGCCCTAGCTAGGATTTGCAGTGGGGGCATCGCGTCAAACGGGCGCTCCTTGTATCCTAGCAGTCCCCGCTCGGATCAAGCTCGCAGCAGTAGCATGCACGATATCTCCTTGGCCCAAATCACAAGCACGCACGCGCTTGACGCAAAACACGAGGCTGCATAGTGACACGGGTGTCATCATCGATCATGGTAGCTTTATTTGGCACTTTTGGGCATCTCCAACAACTCCTTAAATCCACTTGCTATCCTTATAAATTTGGCAAAACCATAAAATTTTCTCTCCAACAATTCCCTAAATCCACTTGCTATCTTTACAAACTTGCTATCGATGGGTGCCGCACGCGGAAGAATATGCGCGCGGAGCGGAGTTGCTATCGCGAAAATTTCCTTCGCCGGCCGCCTCCCGCGCGCGAAAGCCATCCCCCGGCAGCCTTCTTCCTCTCCCGACGCATCATCTTCCCCTCCGCTCGCTACTCCTCTTCCCCTCGCTGATTTGAAGAACCAACCTGTGGAACATCTTCCCATCCGCTCTGTTGGGCTAGGGCGCGAGGAAGTTCATGCCGCGGTCGTGACTCGTGAGGAAGGTGACGCCGCCGGAGGTCTCGGACGCCCTGGTAGCGACGCCCAGGTCGCGACGCCCAGGTCTCGGACGCCCAGGTCGCGACGCCCAGGTCTCGTCCAGCAGGTACCGTTCTCTGTTCTTTGCCTCATCTTCTTCTTTCAGTTAATCGCCATCTGCTAGGGCTGCTCGGGTTAGGGTTCTAGTTGTCCCGGTACTACAGTTTCGCTGCTTGCCAGCTGCTCTGATGGATACTATGCCGATGATATTGTGCCGCTGTTGATCATGGATTGTATGCCGTTGCTAGCTGTTCACCATATTTAAATATAGATGTGTACTGTACTGTTCTGATGGATACGCTACTAGTATGAACTTACTGTTCTTGATGGATTGTATGCCGTTGCCTGCTGCTCTGATGGATACGCTGCTAGTATGTACTGTACTGTTCTTGATCTGAGATTGTCATGCTTTTTTGTTTATTTTTTGTAAATTGATTAGGATGGAAGAAGGGGAAGATTTCTTGTCGAACATTCTCTTCAATGGAGAACAGGTTCATGTTCCTGGTTTGGACGAGATTATGCAGAAGAAGATTCTCGCGAGGCATGCTGAAAATTAAGTTTAGTTTTCGTGCAAACAGTTAGTGAATTATGAGCTATTTACTTTGTTCAGCTCATCTCTTATTTATCAGACCCTACAAACGTTAGTTTGTTTCATCGAAACCATTATCAAAGTTTAAGTTAATGTATCAGGTTTATTTCAGTGTCCATATATCAGGTTGACCTTATTTATATTGAGTTCTGAAATCATGGTGGATGTGCATGGTACTGTACTTGTATGTTGGATGGATTTGCATGCTATTGTACTGCAACTGCGAGGGATGGGACAGAGCAAATGCTGCCGATGATACTTGGTTCTGCTGTTGTTCACAAACTGACAGGACAGAGAACATGTCTGACGATGCAATATTCAGTCATATGGCAAGAGCACTAGAGATGGTAATTTTTCAAGTTTACCAAGTTGGAATAGCAAATTGTTGGAGAGCTGGTCTTTTTTCACTTGCCAAATAAAATAGCAACTTGCTAAACCACAAGATTTAGCAAGTCAATTTTACAAAGTTGTTGGAGATGCTCGTAACTCTAATTGAATGGCGACCTGTAACGACAGCGTGCTTATATCAGTGCATAATAAAAAAAACACGTGAGATACTATGCAATCATTCTGACCTCTCCGAGCCAAACAGCTGCCGCCACCTCCTCCCTTGAAGGGTCTCGCTACGAGTCCTCGCCGCCGCCGGCGTCACCGCTGGTCCCCCTCCCTCCTCCTCCGGCATATCGCTGGAGGTCGGAGGGAGTGGGGATCCATTGTTTTCTAGTAAGTTTTTTTCTATTAGATTGAGTCTTTAGGTTAGGGTTTCTCCATGCCAAATTTCTTGGTATTGGAGATTTATCTCTTCCTCCTACTCTTCGCCGGTAACGGCGAGGGTGTGGGATGGAATCGTTTTCTCTATGGCGGATATGTTAAAGATGGAGGCGGCATTCACGGCATCAGCATCCTCATCGACATGACGACATGGAGACGTGTGTTTCCAAACGGCGGCATCAAGGCGGAGATAATGCCGTCGCCATGGAATAATTTTCTCCGGTCCCTTCTTCGTTTTGTTGTGGTTGGATCTGGCCACGATGAAGGACTAGTGAGAATAATTTTTCAGATCGATCTTCCTCATTCTTCGATTGGCGAAAAGAAGAAAAAAGGAAGACACAAGGAAGAAGAAGAAGTTTCTCAACTCCGTCTGCAGGAATATTGGCTGTCCGTTAGGCATCTACTGTCTGGCCGAAAAAAATTGTTGCCGAGTATTTGTCTGTGCAGTCATCCATACAAAGCGTCAAATAGGTTTGGTTTTGAGATCTGGAGCTATTCACAGCGTGGGTACAATTTAGATGAATTTCTGGATATTTGTGTAATCCAGAGGAATTGTAATATGTTGATGTACCCAGCTATCATCTAGTATAATTCTTCTTTTGTCGCAAAAAAAATAAAAATAAAAAAAACACGTGCAACGTGGATGCATACACCCACACCCACTGTTGGCGGGGAGTATTGTGCCTAAGGGGAGCGAGTCTGTAGGATGAGCGGAGGTCCCCCGCTCGGCCGGGGGTTCAGACCTCCGCGCGAATCTGGGCCCCACCAGAATCTCTTCCTCTCCAACTGAGCCAGTTAGTGAGACGAGTGCTTGTATAATAAATGCTATTGTTAAATTTTTACCAACCCTTACAACAAAGGTTGAGTCCTCCCTTTTATAGGTGAGCCCCGGCGACTCCTCTTTGGACTATTACATATCTGCCCACCAAACCCTAGGGGTAGTTTTGGCCTAGCTCTAACCGCTATTTTTTCTCCCCCGGGGGCAGCATGGACATCTTCCCTTGTTCCAACGTGGGCCGGGCCACATCTGCGCCTTCATCCTTGCCTTCTTGGCGAGCTTTGGGCTTAGCCGGGAGGTTCGGACCTCCGGCCGCGCCTGCTCTTGGGGGCGATTGGTTACCACTCTTTGGTAACCTTCGCCTCCCCGATCTTACTCTCTGCCGGAGGTGCGGACCTCCCGCGCGCTCTGCTGCAGGGGCGGTTGATCACCACTCTTCGGTGACCTTCGCCTCCGGGTCTTGATCTGCCGGGAGGTGCGGACCTCCGGCCCTCTTCCGCGGAGGTTAAGACCTCCGCCTTTTTTTCTCGGAGGCCGAGCCCTCGGACTTCCCCTTCTCGGCGGGCTCCGCCTCCCGATCTCACACACGGAGGTTCCCTTTCCCCGAAAGCAAACAAAAAGAAGCTGGAAATAGCAAGTGAGAGGCTCGGAGAAATCTCACAGGGGACCTTCGTCGTGGAGCGGAGGTTGGGGCAGAAATTTTCCCCCAACATTTCCCCCTAGAGCACTTGGGCTAGCGCAGGTAGGCCAACGTCCTCTGTAGCCTCCTGCTCCTGTGGCGGAGGTCCCCCTTCCCCCCTTTGGAATTCCGCGCGCCGCCCACGTGTCACTTGCTGATTGGTGCGTCGTGCGACGTGACTTGATTTGACGGTTTGTCTTCCGTCTCTCGGAGGCCCCCCCCCGGCGCCTATATAAAGGGTGCTCGAGCCGTGTTTGCCGTACGCTCTCTTTTCTGCTTTCGCTTTCGCCAAAGCTGTGGCTTCCGAGTTTCCTTCGCCTCCACTTAGGGTCTCCTTCTCGGGTCCCTACTCTCGGCTTCTTTGCGTCAGAGCCAGCGGGTGGGCGCGCCGTTTTGAAGACTGCATGGTGGATAGCGCGGAGGCTAAGGAAATTGAGGATAGTCAGGATAGTCTTTCCGGAGTTGAAGCTTCGCTGTGCGATTTAATACCTCCGAGTCCTTCTCTGGAGATGGCGGGCAAGAATGAAAGGATCACTTATGAGATTGGCCGGAGCATCGTCAACAAGATGATGATTGACAATATGGTGTCCGAAGGTTGGTTTGAGAAGGACAAGGTAAAACTTCCTGGTTTGGAGACCGTTCCTGATCCTCCGAATAAGGATTATGCGGTTGTTTTTCGTGATTTCTTTGTTTGTGGCCTTCGCTTCATTCCCCGCCGGTTTTTGAGGGAGGTTACGGATGAGTTTAACGTCCGTTCATCGCCTTACTCCAAACGGTATTGCCCAACTTAGCAAGTTTGCACGGGCTGTGAATCCTACGGCGTTACGCTGATATTGGCAGCTTTTGCCGATTACTACGAGCTGCGAAACAGAACAAGAAGTTTGAGGGTGCGATTTGTCAATACGGTAGTTGCTCCTTCTTCCCCGGCGGCGAAAGCGGGTTGGACCTAGGTGTGAGCTGTCCCTCTTGTCGAGAAGAACAAGTGGGACAAAGATTGGACTTTGAACTGGTTCTACGTCGGGACTCCGTGTTATCTTGTGGAGGAGGATGACGGCAAGAAGGTGACCCGGTACCCCTTGGCCTCGGTGATGACCCCTATGGAGCCGCGGGTACTCTATCCCCGTCCCGGCCAAGTTTACGGCTTCTCATACAAAGATGTAATCGGGCCTTCGCTCTTGCGTGCGGGTATTCCGGAGGTCGCGACCTGGTGGAAGAGATGGTGGCGGCCAAATGCTGGCCGCTTGCGAAGAGCGGACCTTCGTTCCATTTGGAAATGGTTCAACTTCCTGTTTTCGGAGATGCGCGGGTGGTGTTCCGTTTCCTCGGTTTGGTTTGACGCGCCCGGCCCGAACAAAACCGACGCCTTTGCCTCGTTCGAGTTGGAGGCTAATGTTTATGAGATTGTTGGGGAGTACTCGGACAAGGAGTATCTTGCCCGCGGACGGAGGCCGGGGAATATGCCCCGCTTGAACCGTGTTTTTGGAAGAGATGGGCGTCAAGTATAGAGATCACCACATTACTGCGAAGCTTATTGCCGCGATCCGTGGCGGGGAAGGCTGGCTGCTGCGGAGGTCCGCCCAAGCGATGCCCCAAAGCCTGCAGGTCGGAAACGACGTGGGGCTTCCTCTGGTGCTGGTGCGGGTCGTGGAAAAAAGCTCCGTTCTTCTGCACGCAGTGTTGAAGCTTCAGAGCGTGTGGAGGCGTCAGAACCTGCGGAGGTGTCTGCTGGTCGGGCTGCATCCAACGGTTCATCTGGGTCATCTGCTACCTCTTTGGCCCGCCATGGGCGTGGCGATGAAGCGGAGGCCTTGGTGCAAGCTCCCAAACTTCCAGAGGGGCGTGCCTCTTCAAAGAAGGCGCCCGTTGAAGCCGCCGGGGCGTCAGCCTCTGTTGCTCCTTTTGCCAGTGTCCTGGGTGCTTTCTCCGATGATTCGGAGGACTCGATTCATGCCGATGCCGGCACGGGGGGGGGAGGCGAAGGTTTCTTCTCGGGAGGGGACGCCTACGTCTGTGGGGGCTTCACCTCCGCATGTCGGTGGTCCGGTTCCGGAGGTTGCTCCGGAGGCTCCGCAGGTTGCACCCGTACCACCGCAGGATCCGATTGCGCCTGCTCCTCAGGCTGTTTCGGGAGCTTCAGGTGCCGCGGCTGCTGATGCTTTATGTAAGTTCCAACTCCTTATTTATTGTTCTTCCTGTTCATGTGGCCTTTTTATGACCTTATTCAGTGGGCCTTGCCCAAGTACTTGCGAGGGATAGCGAAGCTGCTCCTGATGTTGATATGGGTCGGATAGGCCTGGATCAGACCTCTCAGGTGCCTCCCCCCTTTGCTGGTACTTCGTTTGCGGGTTTCGGCGGCTCCGGCGAAGGTTGGTGCTTTGTCCTTGTGCTTTTGGGTTGTTTATGCTGTTTATTATGTTGTATAACTTTGGTTCAATCGTCGTTTCCTTTGCGCAGCTGATTCCATGCAAACCTTAAGTGGGTGGAGCTCTGCCCTCCATAGTCGCACCGGCCCGGCTTGGAGGTTTGATTTTTCCTTTTGATTTTTGTCTGCGTCAAATATTTTTTGCTTATGCCCTGAAATTTTGTTTGGCATTAGGTGGCACTCGCAGTACTTGGAGCGATTGGACTACTTGACCTTCTAAGGCTGAACCTTGAGCAACCAGAGCGTGGTTCGTATTTGGTTTCATTGGTAGTTTGATAACTTTGTATCTCCTCTTGGCTGGTTTATTTGAGCCTTCGCTCTTCCCCGCAGAGTCATCACATTGCGGAGGCCATGGAAGCTCGATGCTCACATGAGGTGTTAAAAGCGAGACGAGGCACTTGGTGCCCTCAAGGAGGAGGTTGAGACTCGGGTGCCGAGAAGAAGACTCTTACTTCGATCTTGCGGAGCTTCGCCCGGATTTAAGAAGGCTGGCGAGGATCCGGAGCTCAAACTTAAGTCCTCGGAGAAGAAACTTGAAGATGCCCAGGCCGCCTCTGCGTGTGTTGGAAGAAAGGCTGAAAAAAGGCTAATGACGTTAATGTCAACCTTCGCTCGGAGGTAGAAGGTGAGAAGCGGGCTGCGGCTATGCTTTGAGGAAGCAGTGGAGGAGCTCCGAGGCGGATGATGCGAAGGAGGCGGCTATTACTTTGGCTAGTGCCTATTCTCGACGCCATCCACCACTATAGCGGTGTTGTTCCTCCTCCGCCTCGAGGACCCTTCTACCTTCGCTTGTCTTTGGATTGGATGCGTTCCGCCTCTCGCATTTTCCTAAGTTCGTTGATGGCATTGCGGATTTCGCACCGTCTCTTGCGCCAAGAATTTTGTGAATGCGTTGACGGAGGTGGGGTGCGAGCACCTTCACTTCCTCAAGGAAAGCTACATATAGTGACCCCAAGGAGGTTGTTTGGTCTAACCTCCGTATGCCCATGCGTGTTGTGCGCGACTTCATGCGCTATTCTTTGGAGCCGTTTTGGTCAAGCGATTATGCACGCATGTTGGTGAGGAGCGCAACGCGGAGGTAACTTTGATTTATTTTGCTTTATTTGTGTGACTTTTACTTTTAGGATTTTAATGACCTCCGCTGCATTGTTGTGGCAGGCGAGGCGGAGCGGGCAGCCAAGAGGGCGGAGGCTTTGAAGGCGTCGCAACCGAGTCTTCCAGCGCGCCGCTGGTGAGAAGGTTTGGCGAAGACGCGGAGGTGGATGCCTAGGCTCAAGCTCAAGTAGATTTTAACTTAGGGATGATGAGAGGCGGCTTTTGCTTAGTCTTTTGTTTTAACTCTGAATTGCCTTTATGCGGTGACCTTGTTGGGGCCTGCGCAAGTGCTTGATGTACCACCGCTAACTATGATGAAGGATGGTGTTTATGTTAGCGGTCGGATGCTCGATTGCTGGCCTGATAACAATGTGAATGAAATGTTTAAGTTTGTCCTTGAAGAGCTCGGAACCCCTCACAGTGATTTTGTGCGTTCTTTGGCGTGGCGGGGGGGCCCGATTCCCGCCTTAGTTCGCTTTTCGCTTTTTGGTTGGGCTACGTTGTAGCGTTGTACCCCTCTTGCTCGCACCTTCGTGTGCCCTCTGTTGTAATCTTTATGGTCATTGTTTATGTAATGAATGTTGTATGCTTGTAACTTTTTTGAATCATTCTTTCTTTTCTTTATTTTTGGCATTCTTGCCTTCACAATTACATTCACAAACACCACGTATATTCTCCGGTCATCCGTATCCCGCCGGTTTGGTGGTTGCTTGTGATCAAGTTGTAGCCGTTGTGAACTCATGCTTGGCCCTTGTTGTTCCGCTTGGACGCAGTCTTTGAAGCCGTGCTTGCGCTTTGCATGTTTTCTCTTGCTTTAAGACCTTCGCACAAACACCGGGTGCTTGGTCCTCGGTATGTTTAGTTGGCGCGGTTCCTCATTCACCCTTGGGCTCTGTCCTCCAATCTTTACAAACTTTTGCACGGTATCTCCGGCTAGCGGAGGCTTTGTTTGGTGGGAGTTATTGAAGTAGAGCCTTCGGTTTCGGGGGGGATGTTACAAGCTTTTTGCGTGGTATCCCCCTTCATTCTTGGGTTCTAGCTCGGCATGGTGTAGTGCGCTATGCTGATTACAAGTTTTTGCGTGGTATCTCTTTGCTTTTGTTCTTGGGGAAACACACCTTCCATCCTCTCTCCTCCCTCTTTTCTGTCTTTCCCCCGAGTGGTCGGAGAGGTGGCAATTGCTTGGTTTATATATGGCCTTGGCTCATAAGTATCATTAACTTTTCGGTGGTTGAGGTGGTTGCCTCCTGCATTTGGTCCGGTTGTATGGCATTTCTTGTGGTTTGGTAGCATTTATTAAGGTCACGTGCTGTTTGCAAATTATGGTTGGTTATAGTGGGGGTTGTTTCTTTGATCTCCAAGTTGCTGCACCGTTGGTAGGGACTTTTTCAGTCTAATTTTATAGCGGAGATTATCTCCTTTGATCACCCGATGCCCGCACCGTTGGTAGGGACTTTTTCAGGTTTAATTTTATGGCGGAGGTTATCTCCTTTGATCACCGGTGCCCGTACCGTTGGTAGGGACTTTTTCCGGTTTAATTTTGTAGCGGAGGTTATCTCCAGGCTTTACCCGAGCGATTATTTGCCGTGGAGGTCCGTTGGGCATGCTGGCCGTGCCGGGCTTTGCCCAATGGTCCTCTTTCTAGCTAAGTCGTTTTGTCGAATGTTTGCTTTGCCTGTCATTTGGCGGCTTTTTCGACTGTTTGCTCGTGATGTGCTTTTTGTTTTTTCTTTGGGGGAACCTCTTTATATTTTTAGAGGTTATTTACAAAGGCTCTGCCTCGTTAAAAACCTCACCTCCGCGAAGGAGTCCCCCACAGGAGGAAAAGAGTGCAGGCCTATCGCCAAGTGGCGAGAAAGGAAAATTGGAAATTTAAAAAGCTTCTAATCTGAGGGAGCCTTCGCTTATAGTTCCGCGGAGGTCCTCTTACATCGATGTAATATTTCCCGAGATTAGCGGTGTTCAGGTATGGGCGGAGGTCCGTCCTTCGCTTGTCTTCTAGTCTGAATGCCTCTACGTTCGTCGTTTGTTTGGCTATGAAGGGTCCCTCCCATTTTGATTTGTAGCTTGCCTCTTTGTGCTTGCATTTGGCTTCCTTCGCAAAGCACTAGGTCTCCATCTTCAATGAGCTTTTTTGTCACATTCTTGTCTCTCCATGCCTTGGTTTGATCTTGGTACTTTATGATGTTGTCGAGGGCCTGCGGCCTTTGTTGTTCTATCCCTTCTTTTGAGCATGCTTCTCCCACCTTGCTACTGGCGGTTGCGGGAGGCTTCCGTGTTTTAACTCTTCTTCAAGCGTCATTGCCTCTTCCCCATACATAAGTTTGAAAGGGGTGTATCCCAGTAGTTCGGTGGATCAGTAGTGTTGTGTGACCATACCACCCTTGGTAGCTCTTACGCCCATTTTCCTTTGCGCAGTTGAATGCAGTGTTTTTAGAGATTCTTTGAGAAAGATTTCTCTGTTTGCCCTTTCGACGCCCCATTTGATTACTCGTAATATCTTGATGCGGCGAGTGTTGTGCCTATGGATTTGCGGTATTCTTTGAATTTATCTCGAGTCAAACCGCTTTCCGTTGTCTACGGTCGGGACCTTGAACTCGAATCTGCATATTATATTTTGCCGGAAAAAAACTTCCCCGATCGCTTCGAGGTTATTGATGCCGGGGGTTTTGCTTCTATCCATCTTGTGAAATATTCCACGGCTACCATTTGTAAATTTGAATCCTCCTTTACTGGTGGTAACGGGCCTACCAGTCCATTCCCCATCTTTGAAGCGGCCTTTGCGCTATTTACGTCCGCCCGATCTTGCTCGATGTTGCTAGTATGTGCTTTTCAACCTGTTTCTCTAGCGGAGGTTGCGGGTTTGCTGATTTGCTCGTAGAAGGTTCCCTCGGGCATTTCCCAGGTTATTTCTTTGCTGCCTTCGCTATCTCGTCCGCCTCTGTGTTTTTCCCCTTGGGATGTGTTTCGGGGTGAACCCACGGAACTTTCTTTCTAACTTTCGTACTTGCTCAAGGTATCTTGTTAACGTGGTTCTCCGGGCACGGTATTCTTTCTCGACTTGTCCCGCCACAACCATTGAGTCTGTTTTTCACTAGTAGCCTTTGGATCCCCAAGGCCTTTGCCTTGTTGAGGCCTAGGATGAGTGCTTCGTACTCGGCGGCGTTGTTTGTTGCTTTGAAGTTCAAACGGGCTGCGTGCTTCATCTTTGCTCCGGTTGGGGATATTAGCACCACCGCTGCCCCTATGCCATTTACTCCCCAAGCTCCATCTGTGAATAGTGTCCAAGTTTGTTCGAGATAGGTTATGTAACCTTCGCGGCGAAGGTGTCCAATCTGCCATGAAGTCCGCCGATTGCACGAGATTTGATTGCCGTTCTTGGGACATAGGCTATGCGAGATTAAGATAATTACGTGGCCCATTTTCCAATTCTTGGAGGCTTCCTTTGTTGTTGAGTATCTCTCCTGGGGGTTGTGTCGAAGGTACTATTATTTCATGGGCTTGGAAGTAATGCTTGAGTTTTCTTGAGGCGGTTAAGATGGCGTAGGCCGGTTTTCCGCTTGAGTATAATTCAGCTTGGCTCTGCCGAGGCCTTCAAAACATAGTACACCGGCTGGCTTTGGTTCCTTTGACCTTTGAATTCTTTTTTCTGTGCCAAGACCGCCGCACCGACCGCGTGATCGATCTTTGCCACATATAAGAGTAATGTGGCGTCTTGCTCGCACTTTGTGACTTTCGAGTGTTGGCTAAGTATTTTTGAGGTCGTCAAAGGCTTCGGACCGATCTTGGCCCCACCGGACTTTGTCGGAGGTTCGAAAGTGCTTTGAAAAATGGTAGGCTTCTCTCTGCCGACTTTGAGATGAACCTTTGTTGAGCGCTATTCTTCCCGTGAGCTTACGCACTTCCCTTTTGGTAGTTGGTTACGTCATTGCTAGTATTGCTGCGTTTTTTCTCGGATTTGCTTTGTGATTCCTTCCGGCCCTACAATACATCCCAAGATCTTGGCTTTGCTTACTGCGCGAAGACACACTTCTCGGATTTAGTTTTAGGCTGCACACTGCGGAGGTTAGCGAAGGTCTCTGCCGAGTCACCGATGTGCTCTTTCTTTTCTTTGCTCATGACTATGATGTCGTCGACATATGCGATGACGTTTCTTTGAAATTGGTTGCCTAGCACTTTGCTTGTCATTCTTGCGAAGGTTGAGCTGCGTTCTTTAAGCCTTCGGCATTCGAGGAAGCGGTATGTGCCAAAGGGGGTTGTGAAACTTGTCTTTTCTTCATCCTCTTTATTGAGCCAAATTTGATGGTACCCCGAGAAACATCGAGGAGGGAAAATCTTACGCAAATTGCGGCCCCGTCCAGTGGAAGTATCTATTCTTGGTAACTGAACGCATCTTTTTTTCTCGCATGCTTTGTTTAGGTCTCGTGAAGTCTATGCACATCCTCATCTTGCCATTGCTCTTGGGTACTAGCACAACGTTTGCTAGCCCGGTCAGTACTTGACTTCCCTTATTACCTTCGCGTCTAGGAGTCTACGCACCTCCGCTTTAGGCGCCATTATCCTGTCTTCGGACATTTTCCTTTGTTTACGCTTTTTTTGGTCGGGTGCACGGGTTAACATCTAAATGGTGCTGTATGATATCTCCGGATACCCCCAAGGTCCTCGGTGACCACGCCAAGGTGTCTTTGTTTTGTCTCGGGGCTTCCATCGGTTCTTTTTCTTCTTGCTCGCCAAGTTTGAGGCTATTGTGATTTTTCTCGGGCTTGGATTGTTCCAAATAGACTGATTTTGTTGTTTTTTCATCTTTCCTTCCGACTTTGAAGCTTGTTTTTCCTTTGGGCATGTCCGGAGGTTCCTCCTGCCTCGGGCCATCTGCTTCCACGAGTTGACATTTCGCTTGAACGTGTATCATTTTCTCAATGTTTCTTGCTTCTTTTCTCGCTTCCATGGATTGTTATTATTCCATGCAATGCTTGGTAGCTTCATGCAGAGGTAGCCCATGTGAACCGCTACTCCAAACTTGTTAGTGAAACCTCCGCCAAGAATGGCGTTGTAGGGGTAGTTGAGGTCGGCGACATCGAAGGTTATGTACTGCTACGGCGTTGCTTTGATCTCCAAAGGACACCGAGTGCTATTTTTCCTAGTGCCTCCACCTTTCTTCCTCCGAATCCAACCAAATGGGATTCCGAAGGTTGTAGTTGGTTTCTACCGAGCTGCATTTTGTCAAAGGTACTTGCGAACAATATAAAGCGAGCTTCCGAATCCACTAAAATCCTTTTTATCTCCCATGCTTTGCGATGTTTCTTTGTTATCACCATTGCGGCCGTGTGAGGGTAGCTTTCTAGCTTTAAGTCTTTCTCCGTGAAAGTTATTGGCACTCGGACCATTCTTTGCTCTTATGGGGCCCCCCGAACTGCCACGTTGTTTACCCGGCGGAGGTGGTCCTTTTTCTCGCTTTTTGGTTTGAAACTCCATTGCCGAGCCTCCGCCGATTGGAAGTATATGGCCAATGGTTGGCGGTGGGTTATGAGGGTTGTCTTCTTCTCCGGGTTTGGCTCTTGTTTTGTTTGGGTCGAAGGTCTGTATTTGTAGTTGTGGTTGGAGTGGCGGAGGTGGTGGTAGAGCTTAGAGGCTCGCTTTGTGGTTGGCTATCTAGGTAAGTTATGTTGGGCGGTCTTGGGTGGTCAGTAGGTGGTGTTTGCTCTAGCCCTTGTATTGGTTTGGAATTTGCCGTTGGTCCTGCATGCGGAGGTGCCGGGCGCCATGCGTAGGTGGCTTGGGAAGTATCTTTTTTGCTAGTGTTGAGGGGTGTATTTGAGTACTTGTTCGGGCTGAGTATATCGGGCAGTATTGGTTTTGCCAGTTTGGTGCGGAGGTGTGATTGACTTCCCTCGGTTTGGTTTGACGGTGTGTCCGCCTCTTTCCTCTTCTTCATCCTTTCCCGGGTTTTCCTTTGCTTCCAGGGCGGTCTTTTGTGACATGCCCTTTGTCTTCTCCATGGAAAAAAAAGATGCGGCTTCTTTTTTCATTGTTCTTTGGAGTTGCCGTTCCCAGTTCCTCCCCGAGTTACGCCTTGGGTAGTTTTTTGTGGGCTAGCGGAGGTGCTTGAGCACCCGATTTGTTGGTTTAGCCGAGTTTGTTGATCAACGCTCATTACTTGCTTGTTTTGGTCTTTGTTCTTTGTTTGTAGCCTTTCCATGAGTTAGAGGTTTGCCTGTTTGTGTTTTGGGCTTGTTTGTATTGATTTTGCTCCTCAACTCTCTTCCTGAGGTCGCTTGTCGACTTACGATTTCTCAAACTTCGAGTACAACGCTTCCATAGTTTCGGGTTTTTCTCTCTAGCTAGGTGCGGCTGCGAATGGACCGATCTTCGATCCTTTGATCTTTGCCTCCTCTATTGCCACTTCTTCGGTACATTGGGGGCCTTCGCCTTCAACCGCACAAAAGCGTTGGTAGTATTCTCTTAGGGACTCGTCTTTTTGCCGCTTGCGGTGGAACAGTCCGATCTTTGTCGGTGACTCGCTTGAGAATCCTTTGAAATTGGTCATTATCTTGTCGCGCGAGGTTCTCCCATGAGTAGATTGAGCTTGACTTGAGCATGGAATACCAAGCGAGTGCATCTCCTTCGGTTGCAATGACAAATGACTTTGCAAGGACGTGTCGTTCCCCCCCTCGCGGAGGCTACCGCCCTCAAAGCTCATGATGAACTGCCTAGGGTCGGACTTCCCATTGAACCCGGCAATGTGATTGGCTTGTAGCCGACCGGCCATGCCGACGTCTGCTGCCCTTCCGACAGTGGTGATTTTTGGTCCACCGGTCGTGTTTGAGCTGTCCCAAAAGAGATCGGGGATGGCCCCTGGATGGGTATACCTTGCTGTGGCTGCGTGGCAGCGAAGGTCGCAAAAGCTGGCGTCTGGCCAGACGTCCCCTCGTGTGCTTGTGCCGTTAGCATGCTTTGTATCTCTGCTTGTAAGATCGCCATTTGCTTGCCTTGCCTCTGCGCGACGGCTGGGAAGTTTGGGCTGCTCTCGTCTTTGCTGCGAAGGCTGCCGCGACTCTTTCCCTCTCTCGCTTGCAAGGCTTGCAAACCGAGCTTGAACTCTCTGCGGCTCTTCCTCTTGCGCCTGCATTTGCCGGTTACGGCACTTGATCATTGACTTGTTCTTCATTGCCTGCGGAGGCACGGCGGTATTGTTCTCTTCGCGACTTGCTCTGTTTGGGGTGTCGGGGGATCCGCGTAGGTGCTGCGCACCGCTCTTCTTGGTCTCCCTCTCGGGGTACCTCCGCCAGGGGGCGCTCTAGTTGTTTTCTTTTTCCTTGGTGGCATGTTTGGCTTTTTGCTGGCTAACCACGGTGGGCGCCAATGTTGGCGGGGAGTATTGTGCCTAAGGGGAGCGAGTCTGTAGGATGAGCGGAGGTCCCCCGCTCGGCCGGGGGTTCAGACCTCCGCGCGAATCTGGGCCCCACCAGAATCTCTTCCTCTCCAACGGAGCCAGTTAGTGAGACAGTGCTTGTATAATAAATGCTATTATTAAATTTTTACCAACCCTTACAACAGTGCTGAGTCCTCCCTTTTATAGGTGAGCCCCAGGCAGCTCCTCTTTGGACTATTACATATCTGCCCACCAAACCCTAGGGGTAGTTTTGGCCTAGCTCTAACCGCTATTTTTCTCCCCAGGGGCAGCATGGACATCTTCCCTTGTTCCAACGTGGGCCGGGCCACATCTGCGCCTTCATCCTTGCCTTCTTGGCGAGCTTTGGGCTTAGCCGGAGGTTCGGACCTCCGGCCGCGCCCTGCTCTTGGGGCGATTGGTTACCACTCTTTGGTAACCTTCGCCTCCTGATCTTACTCTGCCGGAGGTGCGGACCTCCGGGCGCGCTCTGCTTCTGGGGCGGTTGATCACCACTCTTCGGTGACCTTCGCCTCCGGGTCTTGATCTGCCGGAGGTGCGGACCTCCGGCCCTCTTCCGCGGAGGTTAAGACCTCCGCCTTTTTCTCGGAGGCCAGAGCCCTCGGACTTCCCCTTCTGGCGGGCTCCGCCTCCTGATCTCACCTGCTCGGAGGTTCCCTTTCCCTGAAAGCAAACAAAAGAAGCTGGAAATAGCAAGTGAGAGGCTCAGAGAATCTCTGGGGGACCTTCGTCGTGGAGCGGAGGTTGGGGCAGAAATTTTCCCCCAACACCCACACTTAAACTTCAAGCTACCTGTGGCGTACAGTACATACAATCTGCATGGCAGAGCACTAGAAACACTATAGCCACCACGCACACGAAGCCACCATTGCGGCATATCAGGGTTGGTTAAAACCCACTCGACTTTGGGAGCACTAGAGAGTTCGGAGCATTTGGCTCATTCTCGTGACGACACGCGTCGTTTCATGTTTTACGAAAACGCCTTCTATGTTATAGGAAATCAACCCGCAGTCCTACTGATTCATCCAGAACAATTAACATTTTACGCGAAGAAGGCAACGTTCCAAAGTCGTATCATTGTTTCGGAAACACCCTTGCAACTGTCTAGAAAGCCCCCCACTCCCACTCAGCACCGCAGCGTGCCCCAACCTCCCGATTCCTCACTCCTTTCTCTTCCTCTCCTCTCTTCCACATCGGCGCTTGGGTGGCGCCTGAAACCCTAACTGCCACAACATATTCCCTCCGCTCCCCTCTGTGTTCCTGCACCAGCGTCCCGCCACCTCTTTCCTCCTCTCCATTCTTTCTCGCTATGTTGGTGGAGCGCATCTGGACTGTGGAGGCGGCGGCGAGGTGTGACATATCGATGAGGAAAGCAGCCCTGAATTTAGCTTCCAACCATCCTAGGCCTTATGCTCTGCGGCCATGGACGAGGCCGGAACTCACGGTCTCACCTAGATCCAGGCGTTACATGAGGATCCCAACGGATCTGATCTTGGAGGTACGACGGTGGTGCCAAGATCATGCCTCTTTCTCTCCTGCCCCATTAGTGTGATTTCGTCTCCTCCACTCCCTGCAATCCCTTGTTGGTGTTGTCTCCAATGGCACCTTGCAGGTCCGTGGTGCCGGTGACAAACCTGCTGATGACGGGCAAGAAGACGTGCGATCGTACCTGTGATGTGCTTTCTCGCAGTGCGATAGTCTTCAGCTTTCTTGTCCCCTATTAGCTGCTCCCATAAGCCGGTTGCTGATGTGGTGCTTGGTTCCATCGATGCAGCAATTGAGCTGCGCTCACATATTCCGTGTACCATACATTGATTTTAGGATCATGCTAACTGAAATGTACATTTATGTCTTGAAAACAATCTATTCATTTGTCTTCAAATAACTCACTGATTTATGCCTTGAAATAGCTGTATTATGATTTAGTATGAGATCGGCATATGTTTTGCCATTTTCCTTCTTCCTGATGAACTGATTCCAGGTGTTGGTCGATAATAGCAATTGCCTGGGCCAGGCCACTGGGCCACTGGCCATGTCGTTGCCAAATTTGGTTGTGTTTAGGTTGGATTTTAGGACCGATTGTCAGTTCAGCTCACCCTGTGCAGGTTCTCTTTCTATCTTGTGTGCTGCATCTCCTGAACAGCATTTGGAAGGTTTTTGTTTTGGTTTGATGTAGTGTGTTTGTTCCAAGTCTTTTTCCTATGCATATGTGCCTCGTACGAATGCTAACCTAACATCTTTGTTCATTGTACAATATTCTTTATTTTTTTAGATAAAGAAAGTTTATATCCGAGATAGAATCGCACCAATTATTACAAAGTTAAACCACGGTATATGAGAACAAGCACACAAATGTTCACACCGACACTGAGAGATAACAAAAACAAGAATAAGTTTCTGACTAAGTATTACCAATAAACCTAGTTGATAACCATTCATTGGATTTTAAAAAATACAAAACTGACGTCTCCAACTCACGCCGTTGCAGTCTTACCCATTGCCGAAGCCAGTGAGTTCCTCTAAATAGTACGTGCAAAAAAGTTTTCGGTCTACACTTGTCAAAAACCACCTCATTTCTTGTTAACTAAATTATCCAGCATAACACAGTTGCTGCAGTTAATAAGAATGCATTATAATTGGCATCCCCTTTTAGACCAATTATTAAACAAATCGCCTAAGTTATGTGGAGGCGATAAACCAAACATTAAATGCACAACACTCCACAAAACTTGGCATAATGACAGTAAAAAAAGAGGTGATGAATACTCTCTGGAGAATGACAGAAGTTACAGCTCAAATCACCATTCTAGTTACGTATGGCTAAATTATCTTTGGTTAAAATGACTCCCCTTTTCAAATACCACAAAAAAAATCTTTATTCTTGAAGGTATTTTGATTTACCAAATATCTTGTGACACCTTAACCCCATTATCAATTAGCACAGCATAAATGGATTTAACCGAAAATACTCCTGATGAATGTAAAGGCCATACAAAAGAATCATGTTCCCCTTGTAAATTTACATCAAGTAAGAATGCAACAATCCTGTTCCAGCCCCCAAGTTCCTACCCACCAGATTGCGGCGGAAAGAAACATTAAGTGGAACCGAAGTCAACACTTTGACAACTGAATCTTGCTTTCTTCGTACTATGTTAAACAACGAGGAGAATTTATCGTTGAGTGGTTTGTTACCTAGCCAAGTATCCACCCAAAACCGAGTATGTGACCCATCCTTTACATGGAATGAGCCATAGTTCATAAAAACCTCCTTTACCTTCATCAGTTCTTTCTAAAAGTGGAAATCCAAAGACTTTTTTGGAGCATCCTCCTAAGGTTTTATTCTTTATATATTTGTTCTATAGTAGTTCTTGCCACATCCTTTCCTCATTCATCAGCTTAAAAAGCCACTTGCTTAACAAACACTTATTTTATAATTCCAAATTGAGAATACCAAGGCCCCCTTAATTTTTTGGTTGGTATAAAACTTCCCATTTAGTCAATCTATATATACTTTCATTTGTGGTGGTCACTCTGCCAGTAGAATCTAGATCTAAAACAATCTATTTTTTTTCAAGGAAAAAAATAGCCCTTTTGCCGCTATAGCCCGAATAGCTTGAAAAAAAAATTGTGCCGCTATTTGCGTTCATACACAATTTTGCCGCTAAAGTCCGCTAATTACGGTTTATAAAACGCTAAACACCTTGGCCTTAGCCGCTATTTAAAACATGGATTTTCTCTAATACTCCTTTGGAAATTTCAAAAAAGACATCATAAACATCGGTAAACTAGAGAGCATGAGTTTATTAAGACTAGCATCGTGGGATTAAAACTAAACTCTTGCTCTATAGTTTGCTTCTTTGTCGAGTGCTTGAATCATAATATTTAAGCCTTTTACCATGCTGCTTCATTACAGCCTGCTTCTATATATTCACTCTGCCGCAACAAACAAGACGCGAAGGAGTGTTACGAGGAAGAGGTGACCCTCTCTACTAGAGTGTCTGTTTACATTTTTTACTTCAATTAGTTGTTGGGCTTTTCCTGTTAGTGTGTTTAAATTGCAGCGATCGATGCTTAGTAGCAAACATGGATTCCTTGATGAAAAGGCGAAAGTCATTTTGTCTCCAGTTACTGTAGCCAGCTCTTTTATTTGTATATGTTAATCTCCACCTGCTGCTCGACATCTCACGTTTGGCAGTCAAAAACTAATTGCAGTGTTCTGGTGAACTATGCAGCTGCAGACATAATTGTTTCAGAACCCAAACATAAATTTTCATTTCATTTATGCCTTAGCTTCTAGGTACATGACGCTTGCTTCATGGTATCAATATTATCCTGTGTAGTTAGGGCATAATTGATTTGGAACCCAAATGCTCACTTTGGAACAAGATACAATTTTTGTTATAGTAAAAAATTATGATATGAAAGATGTGCCAGATTATTTGGTGCTGATATTGCGGTTGTTGTAACAATCTCTCTTTTATCCTCAGATTTTAGCTACTGCCTAATTGTAAGTTCATAATATACATCAAATGTGGACAGTAGCTTCTGTTCTACGAGTCATTATATTGCAGGGCGCCCGAAGGGCGCCTGATGATCTAGTGCCCTTCATCATTGATGTCTTAGCTTGTATAGTCACTCCTGTAGATTGGATCGCAAAAGAGAGGCCACGCCGTATCCAATACACAATGAGCTATATGTACTACATGCTCATTTTACTACTGGAAACTTGAAATTCCCTGACTAACGTAAGGTAAAACTGAAATTACCCTGTCGAGCTAGCCCTGACGGTAAAAAATTTCATAGCGATATTTTTACTTTTTATGACCATACGTACATTTTCATGCCGATATTTTTATTTTCACTGACGGTAGTGCACCGTGAGGGAATTTCAAGTTTCCAGTAGTGTTTATATAGCCGGTTGTTTACACAATTTAGGTAATATTATTAGGATTTTTATTTGTGCAGAAAAGTTACACAATTTAGTTAGGTAATTAGTATAAAAAATGAAGTATATGGATGGCTAATGTAAGAAACGGCATGTATAACGCACAACCCATTGTTCGCAAGAGTTCGAGATATAAACGCTCCTGGCTGCATGCACTTGCAATAAATATTATATACTGTATATATACTAGTGGGGAAGGCCCGTGCCTTGCACGGGCAGCTATATATGGGGTGGCGCTGGAGCAGTGGAAGGGATAAGGGTAGCATGGTTTGCCTAGTACGGGATAGTTCCAGAGGTCAGACGCGTGAACGTCATCAGATCGGAGGTTGTGGACAGACTTCAGGATCGGACGGTGTTGGTGGATTAACTGTTGTTAGAACAGGAAACTGAGTCAGGGCACTGTTGTGCTACAGGGATTTGTAAGAGGGAGCATGGTGTACAACTTTAAGAGTATAATGTAGATACATGAATGTGTGGAAATAAAATTAGTATTCCATGGGAGATTGCCATGCACGCATTACATACATGGCTTTCCATGCAAGCAAGTAGGCCCGCACTACTGGCGTATGTTGGCCTTGGTGGGCAGAGGACGAAGTGGAGGCCCCGTCAGGGATTCAGGCATTGTTCATTCATTATTAATTGTCGACACTAAAAAATACGCTTATACTTTGTCATATATAGACAGATAAGTGAAAATATGTCACTGTTAACCCATGACGATTGAAATAAAAAGAAGACCATGTATCACATGTCATATATTTGCTAGACCGGAATGAGCCATAATGGATTAGTTATCCGTCTACTACAATCAGACACCAAACTTGGATCCAAAAACCCTAATGATGAAAAAGAACATCACAGGTTACTGTAAAATCGTCACCGTATTAACATGAAGCACATCTCATAATACACCAATCATACAAACAAATATTGATTCTTTCATTATTTTGTACAAGATATTACAGTAGACAAAATAAAGGATAATTCTATTTGAGTAAGGCTACTTGTCTGTTTATTATTGCATGCAAGAACCATGTGCTATTTCTATTGTTGTTGCCCTAGCTAGGATTTGCAGTGAGGGCATCGCGTCAAACAGGCGCTCCTTGTATCCCAGCAGTCCGTGCTAGGATCAAGCTCGCAGCAGTAGCAGTCGATATCTCCTTGGCCGAAATCACAAGCACGCACGCGCTTGACGCAAAATACGAGGCTGCAGTCATTATTCTCATCTAATGACACGGTGTGATCGATCATGGTAGCATTGGCACTTATGTTATTAGTAACCCTGATTGAATGGCGACCTGTAACAACAGCGTGCTTATCAGTGCATAATAACACGACATGAGGTTCAAAAAAAAAAAAAAAACACAACATGTATATGCACCCATGCACACTTAATAAACTTAGCTTAATATCTACAACTTTACCGTATCTCTCTCTCCCCCCGTGAATTAACCTCGACCGTGCAACAGCTGCCCCCAAGCTTGCATGACTCCCAAGCCTACGACGCCCAGCTCCCGGTGCTCCCAGCCCCCGCGTGTTTTTGCCCCGCCGCCTTCTTGCGCGGGCCCCACGGTCCGGAGCCCCACGGTCGTCCAGGTGATGTGTTTTTCTCTGTCTCCCCTTCCTACAGTCTGATGACTGCCGGGCTAGCGTGATGCCACAAATGTCAGCACGTGCTCAGAGCCATGGTGCAGGAAGGGCAGACTGCCGGTATGGACCATCTTAGAGCTGGCGTGGAAGATGCAGTCTTTGTCCTTAAATTCGAATTTGGTGCCTCTGCATCCACCCTTTCCACCTCCATGCGACATGGTGGTGGCCAGCAAGGTCCCAATACCTGTAAGGGCATGTCCATGCAGAACGCCCGCAATCTGTTCGTCACAGGTTTTCTATTTTGCCCTTTCATTTATTTTGAGGAATTGTTCATATTAAGAGCTTTTCTCCGGAGAACCTCTTCATAAAATTTGCACGAATCTTAAAGCGGCCAGATAATTATTTTTAATTTAATTATTTCATAATGGTCTGGTCGGGCTTAGCCCTACCCATATCCAAAACAAATGCAAAGGGCCGGTCGATTCCATTTGATTTCATTATTCATGCGAACGGGCAGTGGTCGCACCGACCGAGCCTACCTCCGTCGACCGCCGCGCTGCCCCTGCATTTCGGCCACTTTCTCCTCCTGCTCTGCCATGCTACAGCACCGCCTACTCATCCCCGTGCCCCTTTTTTCGTGTTTGTTCTTTGTCCAAACGTAAAGAGATGGCGGCGAGCCGGGGACTGAGCGCGAGCGTTCCGCACCATGTCCGGCAGCCATCCTGCTCATCAACGCAACGCCTAGGCGGCGGGAGCAGCGTTGCGGCAGGTTGAGAGCATGCCGTGTGTAGCCAGTGGCCAGTCCGCTCAGGGCCAAGGAATGGAGCAGTCCAAGCCTCTTTGCATTGCCGCCTCCTGTCGAGAGGACGGTCCGTCCCCGCGCCGTGCTGTGATTGAAACGGGGTGGGCATGGGCCAGATTAATTGGGAGCATGGATAGTGTTGGGTCCTATAAGACCCATGGCTTAATTAATTAAGAAGGATTTAATTAATATTAAGTTACTTTAAGATGCGTGCAAATCTTTTTTGAAGGTCCACGGGAGCATAACTCTCATATTAATTGGGGATAGGTTGGACGGGTATAGACTACAATTACTAGATATGCTTTGTGCAAGTTGAAACCTAGCTACGAAGGATGGCATTAATTTGTCATGGCTCGCAAATATAATATAATCTTTGAGATTTTTCGTTTGCAGGTGGACACATTGTCTTTTTTAGCCATATATAGTGCTACAATATTTTCTCTACGCACTCAGTGATATGCGTTCAGTCATTACAAACCAATTTTGCCACACTCTATTCAGGGGTATTTGATGTTATTAAATTGACACAATTTCAGTGCTATACTCTAAATTGGTGTGGTCCATCAGTTGCTATTTTCTCTTTTTAGCATAGGTTTCACTTGACAAGATGCTAAACATAATAAATACATTCCAATTTGATCATGTGTATGACATGGTTATTGGTAATTTTTTATTACCACTGATCAAGTATCATTGTGGTGCTAATTCGTTACACATGATGACCTCAAAAGTCAAAACATTTTATTCAGGGGCTTACATAACTTGTGCACTGGGTTATGATGGTTTCTGCATATAACATATATAAACATTGTTTAGATTTTTGGCTCCCACATGTAGTGACCATGATACTTCAAGTTACTTTATCTTGAGTTATTTCAGGAACCTTCCACATTCTTTTTTGTGTCTCCTCTCCATGGATTATAAATCGAACACTTTCATAAATTTCACCAGGCTCTATAATGTCAGTACTAAGAAGGAACATTGATGTTCTTATAGATATTGTCAACTTGGAAGGGATAATTATATCTCACAAGTAGGATCTATATTTGACCCCCCTGAAATTGTTCTTGTTTTTTTGTATATTCATTAGAGAGGTAGATGTATTTCCATTATCTTCAATCTCGGTTTTCTAGGCACACACACAAGACCCATGCTGGAAATATGTGGCTATGTGCCGGCAGTGCCAAATTGTGCGTGGGTTTTATCTTTTGTATTAGCCCTTAATTATGTTTGCCTCTATTGATTTAATCCAATCCAAGTTCAACTGGTGTTGGTTTTCTACGGAGGTTTCTTTCATATACACCGCAAAATAAAGCTATTGCACATCAGAACGGACATCAGTTGTGATCCTTGGAGTGTAAGGTAATGACTATTTTGTAATCGTTAAATTATTATCCTGTGGCGGCAACACGTGGCCATTTCACCTAGTGAACAAGAAGATAAAGATCAATTGTGCATATAGTACTTACAATCTGCATGGGAGAGCACTAGAAACAGTATAGCCACCACGCACACGAAGCCACCGTTGCCGCACAACCCCTTCATCATCGATGGCTTGTACAGACTCCTGTAGATTGGATAGCAAAGGAGGCCACGCCGCATCCAATGCACAATGGGCTGGTACTACATGCTCGTTTATATAGTCGGCTGATCACACAATTTAGGTAATATTAATAAATGAGAAGTATATATTCATAAAAGGATTTTTTTAAAAAAAAAAGCTACGGTTAACAAAGGTTGATTATGTTATGAAATATTAATGTGGGTTATGAAATATTAATGTGGATGCCCATAACCCCTACCATCAAAGCTACAACTTTCTACTCCCTGCGTCCCGTAATGTCAGTCGTTTTGGCTTTCGAGGAAGTGCAGGAAAGATTCGCTATACCTGGACTTAAAGTTGTGTACAGATGCATGGAACATTGTTTGAACCTGGACATCCAAGTCATCGGCTAGAACAACGAAGAAGAATTGATGTTTAGGAGTTTACACCATCTGCTAGTAATAAAATGCGTTGCAGGTCTCCGACCCCACTTCCCCACACCACACGTGCCCGGTAATTATAATATAATAGGGAACATATCTAGCGTAAACTAATTTTTCGTGAAAATTCGTGTGAACTATGGTAAAAAGGTCATCTAAATTCATCAAAAAATTCACATACGTAGGTGATATGATGGTACACAATCCTGCAAAATATCTTGTCTAAACTCGAATTCATTTGTGAAATATAAAAATAATAAATTTCAAGCTAAAAAATTATCCAAATAATTTGATAGAAATTTGTTATTTTTATATCTTACAAACAAAATTGAGTTTAGACAAGATATTTTGTAAGATTGTGTATCATTGTATCATCCACCTGTGTAAATTTTGTTAGTAAATTTAGATGACTTTTTTTAACGTGGTTTGTATGAGTTTTTACGAAAAATTAGTTTGCACCATTATAATATGCCTTTCCCCGATGTTCTCGTCTCGGTAGTTCCGCGATCAGAGACAACCCTATTTCCCTGAGTTTCCTATCGTGTGAGCGGAGAGGCGGTTCACTGAGAGGGATGGCTTGGAGGTGGTTCCTCGACCTACCGGGCCGCGAGCCGAGAGCCGACGAGGCTGGGATCGGCAAGGGAAACCATTTCGCTTTCACATCTTCTGATTGCCAGGTTACGATCTCCTCAACCAGGTTAAGAATCTCCTCTTGTGGGTTACGATGTCTTCAATCCTTCGTGTATAGGTTCTTGCCCTATTGATTGGATCTGGTTTGACGACGCTGTTCTCCTTTTACAGTGCCATATTGATTGGATCTGGTTAATTGAGAGGACACTGTCCTCTCCTTGCTTAAACTTTCCATGAATGATGGGAACTCTCTAAAATCCTCCCTCCAGCCAGTTGAAGTCCTCCTAGTTCGTACGTATCATCAATTTCTATTTCAGTTCTGGCCGAGCTAACTAATTCAGTACATACAACAATGTTTGGTTGTTTTCGCAGCAGCCCTGTATTGCCATTGTTGTTGTCTCATGATTGAGCGCTAATGTAAATTAGAGGGGCACACTTCTTGACGAATGATTTGGTAGGTCTCACTCTTTTTAGTTGATATATTACTAATTAAATCGTGATATTTTGTTGTGATAATTCTGAGTTTTATTTATTTTCTAAATTTGTGTAAGTGCTGAAAAGGCAAATCTTCTGATTTTTTTTGTACTTTGATATAGAGCCAAGAAGATCTATGAAATAGCTGAGGAACAAATCTATGAAGAGATTTAGGTCTGGTAAGGTCAGACTATCCCCGGCCGCTCCAAATATATGCGGTTTGTAGTCTACATTTTATCATTATTTAATTGGGACGAAAATTATTATATATTCACATACCTGATTTCTAGTTAAATACAGTCTGTAGACTTTTCTTTAATATATTTAAGATATTACTTTTCTTGTCTTACAGGTTAATCATAGGCTACAATAGGTTCCAGGACGGATGGGATCTTATTGTTCTGTGAATTTTTAGTATACACAATATATAACAGTAAATTTTCACATTTTGATCCTATATAATCGTGTTGTGTTCTCCAGATTGCAGCTATTGTGGAATTTCAGAGAGCTTGCAGCTATTGTGGAATTTCAGAGAGCAGTAGGTTTTGATGTTGCTGCCCTCAGAAACGCAGAGAAACAGGGTTCAAACGTGAGTGCGCGCTAGCTAGCAGAAACGCAGAGAAACAGGGGTCAAAGGTGAATACTTGACTATATTCAATACTGATTCGGATTTTATACTCGTGACTGGGGCATCTATCTCTTGAACTTAGACTTTGGATAGGGATAGGGATAGAAAATCACATATCCCACCCTTTAAAAATTTTTAGCCATCTATTCTTCATATCAAATTCTAGTCATTCATTTATTTTCTTTTCTCTATCACACCTCTTATTTCCCATCCCAACGGAACTGGCCGGCTAGACCTTTGTGCAAGAACGAACAAGTTATTTTGTTTTGACAAGGTCTCACATAATCTGTTTTCATTTTTATTGGTAACTATATTTTCTTGGAGCGCTAGAATAAACATAGACATGTTATCCATTTAAATTTGGTTTCAAGATGGTGCATTATCTCCATCTATCTTGATTAATTGCACTACATTTGAAGCACCCTTAAATTTATTATTATTTTTAGGCCAACCTTAATTGAAAGTTTCATAGGCTACTATATTGATGAAGAGAGAGATATAGTTTTATGGGAGTAGAGATAATTTTATGAAAATAAAACTCTTATGTATTATTTCTAAAATCTTTGTGCGTTGAAAAACTGGCCTTATTCTTATTGTTTTTTACTCTTCTTCTAGTTGATTAACTTGTACTGCTGTGGCATTAGTAACCGCAGTGGCATTAGTATTCAAAATCTACAAAAGAGCCAACGGAGCTTGGGATGGAACATGTTGGATGTCCAACTGTGGTGACCGCGCTGAGCCGCTGACCTTCTGTGAAGGTGCCGACTGTGCTTCAGCAGACTCTCTCTGGTCGTGCAATTCAGTAGCTATGTAATCCCCCCGGTGTATTCAGTAGTGCAGGTCTGTGTGCTGGGGGAGTCTGAGACCCCTCGCCTAGCTCCGCCCCCGCTGTTGTTTGTGAATCTTGCTTCTCTTCTTAATGAAATACGGGCAATGGCCCGGTCGTGGAAAAAAAAAACATGTTGGATGTTGGATGTAGTCTCTTTGAGACAGCTGAGATCATGTCTTATTTGCTATATATATATATATATATATATATATATATATATATATATATATATATATATATATATATATATATATATATATATATATATATATATATATATATATATATATATATGTATATCAACGATGCCTGCCAACTCACTACATAGCCAGAACACAACTGACATACAGTGCTCCATTCTTAATCAGTATGCAAGCTTGTTTATGCAATCAGCTTAAATAGATGGAAGGGGATCTAATTCCGAGAGAGGGAGAAATCCAATCAAAGATGAAACACAGGGAAGAAGAGGTGCGCACCTGCCTGGAATGGACTGAGGATGGCCGGTCGGTGGCAGCGCGCAGACGACCGACGTGCATCCGACTCCAGCCCGCCCGCCCGACCCGTGTACGTGTGCACGCCGTCAGAACTCGGGATCCCGTGCTGCTGCGCCCGCACGCTCGGAGAGGAAAGCATCACCTTCCATTTCTCCGTGATTGCCGATTTCCCCTCCTAGGATCCCTCTCCGTCAATACAGAAACAGGATTTTCTAGATTTTCTTAATGTATTAATGTATTAATTAATTTATAAATTTTGAAATATCAACAGCTTAGATTAATTTCATATATTATATTACGTGCTTTTGCTCGTTAATTAATAACGTATGGGTGCTTTTGCTCGTTAATTAATAACGTGAAAGAAAAAGTGGCTCATGGTAATAAACAAAGAATAGATATTTGTTATGCAATAAAACATAGAAATTTTGGGATTAATTTAGAGATGGTGGTTTTGAATGACGTAGACTTGTATGCTTGCGTACGTGTATGCATGAACCTCCTGAAGTCATATCACGTGCAATATATATAGACAAAGGAAATATATATGGGGATAAAGAGAGGAATGAAATTGAGTTTACGACTAATGGACATGGTTTCTTTTAAGACAAAAAGCGATGACGTGATGAGAAAATGAGAAGCATGATGCATGAACAAAGATTTGGCATAAGATTAAAAGGATTTTGGTCAGGTAAGGATTAAAGAATTTGACTATAATTTCAAAAAATATGGCATTTGAGTTGCGATGTGGCATGCATCGATTGGATAGGAAAGAGCTTCCCATAATAGAGGTGGTCAAAATGGCACTCCAACAACGAGATGCACAGGAAGCGAACCTTGGCAAGAATAAAGGTAGTAGTATTCTTGACAGCTATAGACATAGCTGGTGGCTAGCAGTAGCAGCGATAAGGAGCGAATCATAAGATTATACGGACGAGTGAGGAGTTAGAAACTGGCAGGAGCTAGAAGATGATTTGATGGTCCCACCTGTGTCATAGATGAAAAAAAGACAGATAGGTTTTATAGGTTGCTGGTGGAGCTGAACTTCGCCTAAGGTTTAGGTGAATGTCGGCTCAAGATAGATTTTGGCATTTTCTAGGTTTAAGTAAAAAAAATTGCAAATAATATTTGAGCTTTTAAACTTTTTTTTGAACTTCGTGAAGCATACTTTAAACTTTATTTTTTTTCATAAATAGAGCAAAATCTATTCGAGGCTTAATCAAATTTTAGAAATTCTTTTTCACTCAAATAAGTGTGACCAACATGAATGCAACAATCATAGGAAAATTAACTTAGAACTTTTATAAACCATTTTTATTTGACACAATTTGATAACAATCTATCCAAAGCTTGGAATTTTTTTAAAAAATATTAAATTATTTATTTTAGGTGTGACCATTCCACGCCGGCCCAAGGGCATACGTGCAGATGAAGGCCGTTGTGGCCTCGGTGGTCAGGAGGTTCACCGTTCAGCCAGTGTGTGGGCAGCGAGCTAGCATAGATTTGATATGGGCGCGGGAACGAGGATGGTGTCGTACGGTCGTACCGCAGTGACTTCCTTCTGAGGTACTAGGACATATAGCTTTTAAGCTTTGTCCGCATTCCAAAAAAAAATTGTCACCTTAGGATTAGTTTTGTGAGATTTAGGATCATTATTACTGCATGCATGGTTCCCAATAATATCTATGCTTGGATTAAAATATTTTGACTCACTATTTGTTTCAATAATCATGTGCAGATCCTAGATAAGGGTATGGTTACCATCGATCTGGTCTATTTTAAGACAAAACAATATATATGTTCCACAAGCGCAGGTATACGTTCCTCTTCAACAAGACAATTTGTATGGTCGATCAAATTTTTGCTTCTTATCAAATTTAAATGTCCCTTGCGCAAAGTGTTTTTCCACTTTATAAACCATAATGTTGTTGAAAAAGAGGTCTATTCAGCAATCGATCTTTCTCGTCATTTTGTTTTTTGTGACAAGGTGAATTATATGCATGTTAACTAATGGCTTTCATATATATGAGAATATAACTGGACTGTTTGCCGCAATGTGGTGAACCCCAGCTTTTGTGTCGTCCGCTCAAGAATCTAGCTAGAGTGAACACCGTTGGAAGTGTTATAGTAAAATTGATGTATCAACCGTGCAAATAACGGATCTAATATTATTCTGATGAACAGTAGTGTGTATATATACATGTGGCAGTTGTATGTCAGTGACACATGTGAATCGATGCCTGTTGGTGTCCAAAGGGCCTAAACGGTTATGCTTACTAATAATGTAATTAGTACATGCTAATTATGAGATTACAATAATTAATCACTAATTAATATTTATCCTAAATAATCTCAACAGGAAGACCAAGATATTGCATAATAAAGTCATGACTTCGACAATTATGTTTATTGTATATATATTTTTCAATGCCATTATAGACCATATATATTGTCGCAAAAAAAAAAATAGACCATATATATTGACCAATAGTAATATTTTATATGATACATGCATGAAATGATGACTTCTTCGTTAAAAAAAATGAATTGACTTAACAAAGGTGCAAATGTTAATGCTTGATTTTGCATAACTGCTTTTTAGACACGTGCGCGTCGCATAAACACGATGATACATGCATATATGTAAATCTTTACACGCGGGAGGTTTGGCGCATGCAGAGGCATCGATCCTCAGCTCCTGGCCAGTACGGGATTGCCACGTGGTTGTTGCTTGGTGCCAGCTTGTTAAGCAGTGATGTTCATGTGTATGATCTACACAATTATATGCACGTATTTTCATGGTCAGCAATAAGATGCAATTATATATATTTGTTAGGTTCCTTAGGGGTATTTAATTCTTTCTCCCAAAACTTTTCACATATATATCACATTGAATTTTGATATATGTATGGAGTATTAAATATAAATAAAAATATTTATTATATAAATTATGATAACTTTGTGAGATAAGTTTAATTAGTCTATAATCTAACAATATGATGCTACAGTAGACTAGAAATGTGCTAATAAAGGAAAGCAAAACAAATTCATACACATATTCTTTCAGATAGTAAACTTCATTACTATTATACGTGGCTACTAGAGCTATAACCAATATGACAATGTGTGGGGCAATAGCAGCGCAGCGAAGCACGCTTACCAATCTAGTAGCATATGTCAAGTACTGCCTCGTCGGTGAGCTGCTATACAATGTTCGCCGAAACACAACCAGTACTGGTCATAGCGCAATCCTGCACTCCCTCCCGGACTGTATAAGTGTCCAAGTGGCTCACAATTTAGCTGAGTAATGGTGGTAATGAAAAGCCATGGTGCCGACTAAGTTTCAAACAAGCAAGGTCGAACAAAGCATATATTTTACAACTCACGGATCAATGGATCATACATAACGTCTGAGATTCAGGGTGTGCAGAGCTCGGCAGCCTGGTGTTTTGGAGCGGCCGGATTGCTTTACGAAGCCAGTATTGCCTTTGTGTTCGCCTGTTCGGCATCGGGCGGCGCTTGATACATGGTAATTTCCAGAGATAAGAATTGTCCTGCATGGAAAGTGATCCCTGCAGCCATTTAGGGGATGGCTGGGCGGAAAGTCTGCAGCTCCATTCAAGGCAATGATGAACGATTTCATCGTATGCATCTCATCCGGTCCCCACCCCACATCTGCTGTGACGTACTAGATGCTACCACTGGCCTGTGAATGGATGGATTATGTTAGCATCTACAGTATATAGTGCAGCAAAAATGCTCCAAAAGAGGATTCAGGGTGTCGATGGCAGTACAAATACGAAAATTAAATTATCAAAAACCTGCTTGGTGGAAGCGCGTTTCCAAATAATAGAGATGAGACGGAATATGCACTAGCTTGTTAGCTTTGTTCAGAGCTTTGTTCAGATGTGTTTTATTGAAGTGGCTTTTACATAACCAAGCTGCTATTTATCTCAAAGGAATATTAGAAAGTACTTAGGGCCTCTGCTAGCAACCGTTTTGTGTGTGAGTGGGTGTTTAAAGGCTATCTTACTATTACTAATTAGAGACTCTAATAAAGGCTTCACTTGAATTCATTCTCACTGGATATGCTAGAAAAAGATAAATAATATAAATTACCATGTTAATTAGAAACATTTGGCCATTCAATCGAAAAGTCTAGTTATCCATAACCAATAGCTCTATTTTGTTTTCTACAAAATTAACCACCTTTGCCATTATACACATTAAAAATGGCCTTTACTAATTCTAATTTTTATAGAGAAAAAAAAATTCTGCAAGAACTTTTGTGTTATGGAGAAAATCGATGGGTGGTAATGAAATTCGGTTGATTAATAAAATACAACTGTGGTTGATGATTAATGAAATACAGTTGTAGAGACGTTCAGTTGGCTAATAATAAAATATCATGTGAGGCCACTTAGTTACACACTTAGTTATTAATGTTTGTTTCACTTTTTTTTAATGTTTTTCATTCATCATTACATTCCAGTAAATAAACATGGAAAACAACAAACAAAGAAAGGCCTTTGAAAAGGTTTCATGATCAAGTTATTAATGTAGTTTTGATTAAGAACATAACTTATCTTATAGAACCTGGTTGAACTGATGGTCTAACTAATCAAATGCAAACTAATATATTGGGCCGTTTGTCATTAGTTCATTCTAAATAAATTTATGCCTTGACTGCATGCATATGCACCAGTGCAACACCTAACGAGTCCCACAACGTGGAAACTAGAGAGTGGTCTCCCACCATAATTATCAACACACAGATCCCTACTTGACATATTAGCAACTAACTCCTTATTGACTTAAACTAAAATTAGAACAATAGATTTTTATAGATCCTTAAAGAAAATCATGAAACATGATGTTTATGTGTGTAACAAAGCATGCATAGTATGAATTTATAGCTTCTAAATTTATAAAAAGGTTATATACATATGTATAATTTGTGTTTGGGTTTCTTCTATAATTTAATAACTTATTTTTTTTCGTTGCAATGTACAGCATATTTACTCCATCCTTTCTCTCTCTCGATTTTTCTCTTCTCTATTTCTGGATCTCAAACATGGTGCTGGCAGCTAGCGGTGCTCTGCTCTTGGTGGATTGGACCACGATATGCACCCTCCCCATCCCCATTCCAGTGGTGATAGTGGCCGACGACTGGCTATGGAACCCCTTGGCATGGCCGGCCACCCCGGCGGCGGTGGCTCCTAGTGACGGCAATTTTCCCTTCCCCTGCATGGCGCCCCCGTCGGCTGCATCCATCGGTGGCGGCGCGACTTCGCCTTCCCTAAGGCGGCGTCCCCTTCCATGACGCGAGTTCGATTTTGACCTATCTGATCCGGTCTAGTACATGTGTTCGTGATCTGCCTTTTTCATCTAAAATCATTTGAATATGCATGTATGGCTGTAGCGTAGCTATATGATTTTTGACACCCATTAATATCTCAAAGCTACTATTATTTTTTGTTTATTTTATGCTGTGTTCTCCATTATGACTTTTTCCTGTCGAACATGTATATATGTACTCATACCGTAGGTGTTTTTTTTTTTTTTTTCTTTCATTCTACGAAAGAACATGTGTGTACATGTACTACATACATTTATTAGATCAAAGATCGTATCCCCACCCCCAACAAATTTAATTATATTCCTAAGAAAATCAAACCATATTCAACTAAGATGTACATACAAGTACGTGTATATACTCCTTCCATTAGTATATATGGACATACTAAAATATATACAAAAAGTATGAACGCAAACTACTATACTTAGAAAACGTGTCCATACTTTCAAGAAAATACGAAGTCTTCAAAAGAAAAGGAGGGAGTAGGAGTGGAACCAGTAAATAGGCAACACCCAGCATATGCTCCTCTTCGATCGTCCTCTCAAATGATTCTGAACAATGATGGGACGGTCCCCCAACAGCATGCTCGTACGTCTTCCCCGGCCGAATGCTACAAACATCCACCCCAGATCTCTGCCAACATTCGCAGGAATTGTGTCGCCTAGTCTATTTGGCGTAACACAAAGTTAAAGCATCAATTCATATGCATTGTACTGTACGCATGGGAAGTTCCAATTTACTTTTGCTACGTGTCACGTTGTACCAACGGTATCCCCTTCTACTACTTTTTTGGTCCGATGGGATGGTTTTAGAGAATACTCCAATAATTTTGAAGAGCCAAACAGACCATGAAGGAAGTACAACATGTCTAGTGAAATCAACAAAATCCAACTCGAAACACTCCAAATAGAGGAAGTACAACATGTCCAGTTCAAATACACAACACACAAATTTATAGCATTTCGACGTCTTGGCTACCACATTAATCACATGAAGCAGTTGTGAGGAGACACATATCATATAATAATAGTAGGATGCCCCGCGTATTACTGCGGGTATGAAGTAGAAATATAAAGAGTTTATAATGGTCGAAACTATAAATTAGGATGTAGTAGGTCAATTGTGGAGATTGTATCACATCACCCAAATCTCATCTACCCGCACTCCCACCCCTACGTACTATACCTGAGCATCCCCCTCCCAAAATTTCATAAAATTATGCATGTTTCGGAAGACCACATGTAAACCATATGATATATAATTTTACTAGGTTTTTGCTTACAAATGGTTTAAATTCTTAAAAAAGGTGATCGAAATATATACATGTGGGGTCTTGTTTTCAAGAGTTTATTGTGAGGAACATCATGGTGCAATTGGATTTTAATTATGATATTTGGTTTAGGTGGTATAATTTTTTTCTATTTCAAAAGAAATAGTTAGTGGGAGATAAATAAGTCTTAGTGGGGGTAACTCTTTATAAGGGTTATAGATAGCATGCATGAGTGCATGACACATGTCAGAGATAATTTTACTTGATCACTTACTAATTAGAAGACGAAAACATCCCATTAATAAACTCCCCAAACAGCAAACCACACATTAAAGTACCAAATCAAACTACTACACACTATATGTTTATTTAGCACATCATCCAGTTCATAACCATAAAACTAATAAGAACCTTCTTGCTAGGCGAGGTGTGGTGTGCAGTGCATGCAGTAAGAATGTGGTAGTCGATTTGACACTGTCTCTGCCGGATCTCAAACGGCGCCGCTGCTCTCCTCTCCTGCTGTGAAGCATGAAACTCAGTTTCCGCCTGCAAAACGCTTTGGTTGCTTAGAGTAGCGAGAGATAGTAGAAAGCGAAAACGAGAAAAGAAAAGATTCATGCACATACCTGATGACTCCGCCCCGCCTTCTTCTATCTCACTCACGACAGGAAGTGGTGTGAATGAGACGGCAGAGCGGTGCCGACGGCCGCCCCTAGCAGCAGAGGCGTTGATGATGAGCTCCCTCTCGAGGTACCTAACACGCTCGTTGCTCGCAACGAGCTGATGTCGAAGTCTTCTATTGGCGTTCTCCAGGGTGCGCAGTTCATGAAACCTCATTTCAAGCTCTGAAAAAGAGCTGGCAAGCTTGACGTACCTCCTTTTATAATAATTGTACATCGCCACAAAAATGACGACCCCTACTACAAGGAGAACAAGGGAGGTAACACCGGAGAACTTGAATCCTACACTGAACCTCTCAGAAAAGGGAAGTTGCGCGAATTGAGTGCACGTTACACAACGCCTTGGGGAGCTTTGAACGGCTGCTGCTGCCATTTCAAAGTACGGAAGTTATTCCTGGAGGGAGGCCGGGAGGATCTGAAGAAGCTATAGCTAGGCGGAGGAGGAAGAAGCGGAGGAAGAAAGAAAGAAAGCGGACTGGAAGGCCAGCGTCACAAAGTCTCTATGGTGCGTATATAGCATATTAGCCGACAATCAGCTTAAAGACATGGGCCCCATACGGTGTACTTTCAGCAGGTCCTCTCCAATGATTTGCATCCACTCAAAATCTAGCCCAGCTGTGTGTACGTATATTGCAGCGAGGACCAACTATATATGTCTTCTGTGCTATGCACGTGTCGCGCGCACTCTGCATATAAGAACAAAATAGTTTATAAAACCCCATATAATAATATAACAAAAAATATACACATCTTGCATTTCAAAATCGATAAAGCTCACCACCACCAATATTGATATTTTTTAATATATATTTAATCAAAATTATTTCTCAAAAAGGTGATCAAACCTTCCAGAATCTCTTTAGTCTAGATCTAAATATGAAAAGGAACATACAAAGACATTTTAGGTTTTATAGCAAATTAATATATAACTTGAAATGTCCATCGAAAACCATAATAATACACCAATATTATTGGAAGTAACACAAGAAGATATTCTTTTAATGATTGACAAATGGTCTGTACCTGATATGTGCCCTGGGTGGCATATAAAATAAGCTTAGCACCATGTCGTCTGGTCCTTGCCCAATAACGGTTGTAGTCAATCCAAATACGATGATTAAAGAAATAGTTTCATTATATCAAGGTGCACAAAAGCCATCTGTGCTAGTAGCACAAAAAGCATTAGGCATCAGTAAATACCATGGGGACACAACAATAAGTAATTAGCATAAGCATGCAAAAAATAGTTAATTAATTAGCACAAGAGTAGAACAATATCAAATTTATGGCGTATCTATTTGTCGAGACCTGTAGCAACGAAACATCGATTAGCAAGGACAATGAGCGGTGGCGGAGGGACCAGATGGGAGATGGATCAGACTCACATGGTCACCCAAAGAGGAGGGATAGGGAGAAGAGAGAGGTGTGTGTGTGTGTGGGGGGGGGGGGGGGTGTCAGGGCGGCGAGTCACTGTGGCCATGAAATATCTAAAACTAAAAATCAAGCCAAAAATATCGAAACCAAAATTTTTGGCTATTCGGTTCCTTATTTCTAGAAACCGAATTTAACGAGACATATTTGGTTCTTTATTAGCTAGTTTACCAAATTTATCAAAATGTGCTAATTGTGAGTGTTGTTATATTATTGATTGTACTATTGTTGACTATTATATTATATACTTCGGTACTCTGCTCTTATAGTCATGTAGACGTTTATATGTTTGGCACTATAATTCTCTACGAAATTATGGTAAAATTGGTTTTGAACGTGCAATTACATGCCTCTATGATCAATTTAGTATTTTTTGGTAAATATCAGAACCAAACCAAAAATATTGGAACTGAATTTCCTTGGTATTGTTTTCCAAAGAACCAAAGTACAGAACTGATCGGTTCGGTATTACCGAATGGCCAGGCTGAGCGCCGAGGTCACTAGAGCCGGAGCGGTCGGAGACGAGCGAAAACGAAAAGAGCGAGCCATGGAACGAGAGAGAGAAGAGAGAGAGAGAGAGAGAGAGAGAGCAACGTAGCAGGGCATTTGCATAACTTTTTGAGACCTACAAAAATTTCATATAGGATATTTCTCTATCAAGATCGTTTTAAAAAGTCATATTTTAGTGCTTAATGCCTATTTTGAGGGATGGAGCCACCTCAATAAATAAATTTTTAGAATTATTTGTATGATCGCTTTAATATAAAGTCATCCCTATATTACTATAAATTGTTTTATAGTGAGCCCCTCAATTTATTCCTTGTAAAAAAAAAAGTAGGTATGACTTCTCTAACGCCCAGTTATTTTTGACAAGACCTATAAAGGCTATTACTTCGAGTTGCGTGCTTCCTTCGCACGACACAAGGCTCAGATGATACATGCAGCTTTGTGTTCGGTCAGGTGCTCCAGGTCTCTCTATAGAAACCACAGCGTTTATTGTAGATAGCTAGCTACAGTGATCCGATTGGACCATTTGACCCAACTGTATCGATTGTTCGAAGGCGTTCCTACTTCCGATACAATAAATGTGCATAAAATACCTTTCTATAAATCGTGTGGTTGGATCAATATAGGAGTCAAGGTTCTATCCACCTCTATGGAATGATAGATGCTCTCTCCATAAAACATTGAAAGGGACGTGAGCTATACGTTATAAAATGAAGTGGGTTAAAACAAAAATGATGGGAAAGATGAAAAAAAAAAAAAAAAAAAAATGAATGACGATATGAAAATGAGAAAGGAAAATAAAATAAAGATAGCTATGTGTTGATGCTCAAATTTGCTTGAATACGCATGATCATTCAACTTGATATACCTTATACATACTCCTCTATTCTGAAGGAGTGATTCCTAAAATCTCTGTCCACACGACTCCACGTCCACACCAAAGGCGGCAGCCACGATGGCGATAACTCATTTCCTCTAAACTTCCCTCTATCCCTGGTGAGCAAGGCCATCGATTACAGGGACAATCAGCTGAGTAATGAGCAGAGATCATGGCGAGCGTAATCAGCGACGGGTGCAGCGGTGGCTGGCGCGACGGCGGGCGCGGAGGCGCTGCCAGAGGCCGCCCACGGCGGCGGCGGGGAAGGGGAGAGAGAGAGAGAGCAAGAGCGAGAGTGAGCGGAGTTTCAGGTTAAATCCTAACTTTTCTTAACTGTCTCAATAATTATTGGCCCTCTTTTTATAGGACGGTTTACAAAATGCTAATGGATCTTGGCCCGATAATTCTCTCAACTTAATTTAATCTATGCTAATTGACGAAAATGACCTCGATGTATTTGGCGTCGTTATTACAAGTATCTTATAAAAATATATTATATAATAAATCTGATGATATACTAATTTGTTACTATAAATTTTAATATGTTTTTAAGTTACGATAAAAATTGAAGTTTTCATAAATGGAGGGACTAGGTAGCCTGGCAGCCCGCAGCTGGTGATTAGAAGCCTTCCCTCGTTAAACATGTGACTTCACTTGGCTGGCGTGTGGCGCCCGCACCGCATCGGATTCCAATTCCAACTGCCCCTGCCCATGATGCGCACACGTTGTTCGGCATGCTGCCATCGTCTTCTTCTTCTTCTTCTTCTTTTTTTTTTTGGAAAGATCCCATCGTCTTCTTCCCCTACCCAGTTTACAGTCTGCAGTGTCCAGTCAGTCACCACCCACATGCACGCCGCGCCTTGTTCATTTCATTTAACAGCTCAGCTCAGGTCACCGTCGATCGGTTAGTTCGTTTCGCCGCCGCTCGCAACAGCTGCATCCGCAGTTGCTGCGCCAACCAACCGCCAACCAGCCTGAGCAGAGCAGCAGCAACCAAACAAGGCCAGCCAGCCTGAGCCAGGAATGGGGATCGCATCCACCCATAAATCGCCCAAAAATAAAGAGCCGTGTCGACGCGTTCACTTGGCATCAGGCAGGGAAGTAGAATTTAATTTACTCAGCAAACGTAGTAACGGTAGCAAGGCAAGAATAATGCATTCATCTCGATATTGTACTAGCAACGATGTAGTACGAGACAGCAAGACATAGGCTGCTCCGCCATGATCGGTGACCGGCCGGCGACGAGATCGGTCGGTCAGTAGGGGCGGACGCCGAGACGTAGTTGCCCGGCGGGTCGTAGTTGCAGGTGATGAAGGTGCCCCTGCCATTGTAGCAAGTGCCCCTGCCACATGATCTGCGTGTACGTAGTGCCCGCACATGCCGCCGTTGCAGCTGTTGCTCCAGTAGTCGTAGCGCGCGCGGGCGCTCGGACACCTACGCCCCGACGGCCTGCGCCGGCCCCGACCCCGTGCCGCTGCCCCAGAAGAGGTTCTCGCCGTAGGGCCCCGACGAGTGCACCAGCGCGCAGTCGCCGCGCCGGGACTGCGCGTACCACCGCGCGTACGACGCCACGCGCTCGTCCCACACCAGCGGCGGCAGGCCCAGCGACGCGCGCGCCACGTTCTGCGGCGCCAGGAACTGGTACCTCATGTCGCCGCCGCCGCCCCCGGGTAGCACGCGCCGGCATTGCCCGCGCCGGCGAGCAGGACGAGCAGCGCAATGCCGAGCACGGCGCCGCCGGAACCGAGCTCCGGGACTAGAGCTCGACGAACTCGCCATGGGGATCGGAGGAGATGCTGAGCTGTGTGTCGCACTGCCGTGCCGGCTGCCACTGCCTCGCTCGCCCAGGCCGCTCAACGAGTTCCATAGCATCCACCTCATCATCGCCGGCGCTAGGATTATTAATTAGCAACAACGATCACATGCATGTGCTCTTTGAAGGCAACTACTTTGGCTACAAGTATGACGTCAACTACCAGCAAGTCTATTCATGCCCTGGCGCGGCATCGTGTTGTATGTCTGAGTTGTTTTCACGCAAGATTGCCTGCATGGTCACCTATTCTTTAATTAATTCAATCTTAAATTAGAGGTAAATTCTTTAAGTAATTAAATTCTAAATTAGAGGTAGACTTTTATAGTGTATATTTGTTGTATATATACGGAAGCTAGAATGCTAGATCAAAATCTTGCGGAGGGACTGACCTAGAGTTTTTTTTTCTATGAGGTACGGATCTAATTTCAATATAATCTTTATTATTTTTCTCATCTTATATCTTTATTATTTTTCACATCTTATATAAATCTTATGAAGGTACTCATATAGATTTTTTGTTCTTTTCCTTGAGGCACACAATGATCCAATATTGTAAATCTTGTTTATTATTTTTTCTTAGATGGAAAGCTTGCGAAGGGACGTCTATTGTACACATAGAGATTTTTTTTGTTCTTTTTTCTTGCAGCACACAATGATCTAATATTATTCCAATTATTTTTATTATGTTTCTTAGATAGTTTGATGAAGCAAACATATATATACAAAGAAAATGATGTTAGCCTCGTAGGGGCCGACGACGACGACGCCGCCACGCGCTCGTCCCACACGAGCGGCGGCAGGCCCAGCGACGCGCGCGCGCGCCAAGTTCTGCGGCGCTAGGAACTGGTACCTCATGTCGCCGCCGCCGCCGCTCCCGGGGTAGTACGTGTCGGCATTGCCCACGACGGCGGCGAGGACGAGCAGCGCAATGCCGAGCACACGGCGGCGCCGGTTGCGCCGGATAACCGAGCTCCGGGACTAGAGCTCGACGAACTCGCCGTGTGGGACTCCGCTCTGATTGCTGAGCTGTCGTGTGTGTACTGCCCTGCCGGCTGCCACTGCCTCCCTCGCTCGCGCGCTTGGTATGGTATATATATAAAAATCCAATGGAGAGAGGGAGGTGTGATTGGGGGGACACGCGAGCCATGTTCGACGATGATTAAGGCGACGCATAATACGTCTCGGCTCCTTGTAGAAGGTCTACCTAAACTAAACGCGGCTCTAGCAGTAGCAGCTGCTGAACTAGAATTAGGATTGGAATGAATGGCAGGCGCCAATCCATCGATGGATCGATCGAGGAAGAACCGTTTGATGCTCCTCGAAACTATGGATTGATTGATTGGTTTGTTAGCAGGTAGCTCCTGGCAGGCCCCATCCTGCAAGTGCAATTGAATTCTGCTACCTAGCTAGCTCTCTTCAATCTCCACTCATTTCACTGCTTTTGGCCAGATTTTCGGACAATTTTCTTTCAGTGAGTGGCCTTCGGTTCGGATGCGCCGAGTTTGTGGTTGCTGAATGAATGGTAGGAGGAATTTGTGGTTGCTGAATGAATGGTAGGATGAGATCAATCAAGCAGCTAGCTACCACGAATTCTGAATGCCAGTCATTCCGGGGAGTAAAAGAAGGAATGGAATAAATCACTGTTATTTCGCTGGAAAATTTAGAGCGCTGGATCTGCGGCCGGAACCATGATGATTATTCTGTACAGTATTTTAGTAGCAGCTCCATCGAGACCTGTAAATGTAATGCTGACGCCTCATCGTTTCGTACTTTTCCTTCATCAAAGAAAAGAGCCCCCTCTTTACAACTCAGCTTTGCTGTCCAAACAGTGATATGTTCCACATACACACAACACATAGCAGCTTTTATCTAGCCTGGAAACAGAAACAATTGCAATGCACTGTACGAGTGATTCCACTGATCTTATCTCCCATAGGAGTACAGTATAAAAGCACTACTGCTCGTGTGCAAGTGCTAATGTAAATTTGTCCTGCCTTGCATACCTGTGACACTGCCCTATCACTGATTTTTTTTTTTTCCCCACATGGGTTATGCTCAGTCTGAATTGGCATTGACCACAGAAAACTTTGACACATCACACCTCCAGCATCTGCCGTTTCGGATTGGATGTGTGTATGTATATATAATCAGAGTGAAAGAAGGTCGCCATGGTCAAAATGCAGCTGAGCCCGTATTCTAAGTTATCATGCCATTTCATTAAGAACTAAGCAGGCACTACTACATCATTATTCAGCGTAATTAATGCACACTACACTACTAGCAGCGATTCCGTCTGGATTCTGGAAGGTCACCATTTGGTGTGGCGCGCGGCGTACCTACTACTACTCGAAGTCGAAGAAGAGACAGAAACGTGCCAATCACTGTCTGCCAAGGGAGACGCCGCCCAATATGCGCCGAAACAAGAGGAGTCGGCGAAGACTTCTTTCTGGTGCCGCCGCCGTCCCCTGCACAGCACACTAGCACAGCGAACGAGTATGACAAATTTGACATTCTTCTGCAGCTGGTACTGGTACGGCTACCCATCTTGTTCTTGTGTGCAACAAGTGCCGGCTAGCTAATATGTAATGTATTAGTACAGATCATTTGGAATATATCGCTGCAGGGTTAGGAGAAAACAGCTCAATGCTTGCTGGGTGTTGAGAATTTAAATTGCACCACAGGAGTCGCTGGGCGTGGGGCATTACCACATCATTATTATATATTTCCTGCGTACCTGCGGAGAATATATGTTATGATTAGCAGGCATAGGGTCCATGGAAGAGTAATTAATTAATTAATATAGACAAAAGAGAGAATCTAATCTAATTGATGCCTCAAACGCTCCAAGTACTATCTTTATTTTTGGCTTGTCTGTTAATATAAGTTAACCTGAGACTAACGTTAAAAAAAAAAGTTAACCTGAGACGGGCCTGGAATGCTTTGAATTTTGACACGAAGTCAGGAAACAAATGATGACAAAAAAAAAAAATAATAATCGGAGGCCTACGTTCATCTCTTTTCAGTAATACATATTAAGTAAGCTGGAGGATATTTATGAAGTATATGCTGCGCATATGCTTGATAACTTGACAAATGCAGATGGAAGTTATTTGCTAACGAAACATCAAGTCACGATGGATACATTCGCAAAGAATCATTCATGGCTGTATAGCAAACGGCAGATGTTCACTGCAGGAAAAAGGGTGGATTCCTCTGTCAGTTCCACAAGTTCCCTTACCAGACATTTGCAAAGAACTAAAAAACCGGAATGTTAATGTGACACACAGATTTCAGTCCACGATCCTAATAAGGATCAACAGGTATGGAGACAACCAATTGTCCACGGCCACTATCTCTTTTCTTGCTTAAACTGAAAACAAAGCACTTAATGCATCATGTCTGCCATAAGCCAATGCACCAACATAAGGTTCATCATGGAATGAATGGGATCCCAGTGTTCTCATCAATCATCATGGTACCGGTGGTCAGCCCATAGCACGATCTGAAAAGACACAATTAACCATACCATAGCTCAGATTCCAACAAATTGACTCGTGATATTTCAAAAATTAATGTGATTGGATTCTGCTGTGGTGTATGCTTTTCGGATTGGCCATAGAAGAGAGTACAGCTATACAGGAAAAAATTGCATCAACAGTATCTAGCCAGTTTCAAGTGCTATATAAAAAGTTAGACACTGGCTTGGATCATATTAGATTTGATAGCATTTATTCATAACCTCGATTCTCTTGAGTATCCAATCATCCATATTTTTTTTGTGACAAATTGCTGAAACTAAGCAAGAATGCTGTACAGGGCTACTAGGAATTACCTGGAGTGCAGAAGCTCATGTGAGGAATCACAACGTCGGGCCTTCTGTTGGACATCTTCTTGACTTGGCCTGACTCGAGGTTAATCGCGAAGATGCCAGCACTTGTCCTGACGAAGATGACGCCGAGGCCCTCCGCGAAGCCAACCGCAATTACAAATTGGGAGCGAAGCGCAGTTGGTGGGTTCAAGGGGAAACCGGGCAGAGTGTTGAGTTCCAAGACCCTCCTCTCCCTGTCCATGCCGCCGCAGTTCTGTCCGAACCTGTCTCCCTCGACCACAGGTAGAGGCAGGACCCCCGCACGCTGGCGAAGCCCAGACCACCGCCCATCGCCGGCATGAGGATCCCGCGACCCTGGTGCGCTAATGGCGGGTCGACAAATGCGAGTTCCCGGCGACCCAAGTCGTATTCCACGATGGTCTTGCTCTCAAGAGTGCGGAAGTAGACCCGATTTCCCACAAGCGCGACGGGATCCATCGTGTCCATGTCCGCGAGGTCATCGGGGTGTTCAGCGTAGGCCGCGTCGCTCCAGGAGTCTGTCTCGGAGGAGTAGACGCGGGCGTACGTGGTCCCGTCTTCGTCGGTGACGGCGAACGCGACGAGGAAGGGCCCGCCGTGGCAGTCGAGGTGGTCGCAGTCGCAGCCCCCTTCGCGCGCCGCCGCAGCGCAGAGCACCGCCATGTTCCAGAAGCAGTGGAGCGCGAACGGCATGGCCAGACCCCACCGCTCATCCGTGGCGGGGCTCCATACGAGGATGTCGTAGGCGTTTCCCTCGCCGGGGACGTTGGTGAAGAGGACGCGGCCGTGGCGGGCGTCGCGCACGTAGTAGTTGGTGTGGTCGAGGGTGCGGGGCGGAAGGAGGTGGTGCGGACGAACCGCGAGAGGAAACAGCACTCGCGTTCGCTTGTTTGCAGCCGTAAGAGGAAGCCCAGCGCCAGGGGAGGCACCCCGTGGAACGCGCGGTAGCGGCGGCGGAAGGCCGGGTCGGTGAGGAGGCGGCGCCATGGCTTGCGTGACGGCCGAAAGCAAAATCCAACGAGGCGCCCGGGTCGTGGGGGGGGGAGGCGGAGGAGGATCTCGGGGATGAGGTCGCCGGGCAGATCTAGCGGCGAGCGTCGTCGCGCAAGGTTTTCGCCGGAGGAGGAAGCGCGGCCATGGCTGCCGTCGCCGCGGCGTTTGGGGCTGGGGATAAGAACAGGGGAGAGCCGACTGCTGCCGGCGCCCGAGACCCCGAACGCTTCAACAATCAGTTCGAGGACGCCTGCAGGTTAAATCTGCTGGCGCGGTGGCCACTCTTGTTTGTCTGTCTGCCTGTCTCCAACACATTTTGGCTTCCATTGCATGCAAGTGCCATTCCAAATTCTGAATTTGCCTTTTATTTCATCCATGTCCTTCCATTATATTATATCCAAACAAATTTGAAAAGAATAATGCAACCGTAATAAATTAAAACCGAGGGGATGCACATTATTATCCCCATTAAAAGTTTTGTCGTGAAGAAACAAAGTAAAAAAAAAAAAATTGGGTGCAAGTAATCAACATGTGGCAATTGTGGCATGCACGACTTGCTTGTCAGTAGGGCCTCATCCCCACGTAGTTGCCAGGCGGGTCGTAGCTGCACACCGCGAACGTGGACTCGGCGCGTCCCCGGCCGCCGCAGGTTGCCATGGCGCAGCCGACCGCCGTGGTGCCGCGCCACACGACCTGGGTGTAGTGCCCGCACGCGCCGCCGCCGCCGCGGCAGGAGTTGGTGGCCGGGTCGTAGAGCGCGCGCTCCCGCCGGACCCAAGCGTCCACCACGGCCGCGGGGGTCCAGCCGGCGCCGCCGCTCCCGCGGAAGAGGTTCTCGCCGTAGGGCCCGTGCGAGTGCGCCAGCGCGCAGTCGCCGCGCCCGCGCCGCCGCGTACTGCGACGCGTACGCCGCCAGGCGCTCGTCCCACCGCAGCGGGGGCACCCCACTGCGCGCCGCGCCGCGTTGTGCGGCCCCAGGAAGCTCGACGCCAGGCTCGTCGTCTTCTTGGCGTCGGCGGGCGCGGACACGCCGGTCAGGACGACGACGACGGCGAGGAGCAGCGCCGCGGTGACCGTGCCCGCCATGTGTGCTGATGAATCGATTAGCTCAGGTACTTTTCCTTCGTGTCGCTGTGTGAAGTATTTATACGAGGTTTTGCGTACGAGAGGTTCTTGTTCGGGTGAAGAACGAAGATGCGAGCGGAGAGTAGTGCTGCTCATGTTCCATTCCTTGATGCGATGCCTGGCAAAGACAGGAAGAGGAAGTCCACGCGGTACGTCAAGGTCTCAAGGATGTGCGTCCATGTTCATTGTGACATTGCAGTATAATAGTACTAACCTTTTTATAAAACAACGTAGTAGTAGTTTTTTTTTAAAAAAAAAAAAATCAACAGATGTGAGTTTGTGACGTGCAATACTTAGGTTGGCGCCATCTCGGTAGCTGGTGGATTCGATTTCAGGTACGGCGACGTTGAATGGTGACAAGAACGTAGAAGCTTCGAGGCCTCACCTGAGATCTATTTTTCTGAGTTTATATACCGCACCTAGACGTTTTAGAGGCTTTCATCAGCACCTAATTTGAAGACCAACATCGTATCTAACTTTGTGCTACCAAAAGTTTCAGGTGTTATCAACATCATTACCAATTGTCGCTTTAGAATTCACAACCAAGTTCTGTATGAAGTTCAGAAACTTCACTACCGAGTACTTATAAGTTATAACTAAACAAATCCATTAAAACCTATTAGAAACGGGAACCGGGACCAAAAAAAAAAAAAAAAACCAGTGATTTCCAACACAAACTAGCAAAGTTCGTTGGAGCTTGTACTTGTATTTTTCGTTTCAAAGAACGGGCAACAAAAAGACAATGAAAACCATCAGCCCATGCCCCATGGGCCATGGCCCATTTGTGACCTGTACTCCCCGCTCCACATAACAAGTGATATGGCCTACCATTCCAATGCGCTAAGCCTACTTGTGTAAGGCCCAGGTAGTCCTTGTTTTTTTTTTCTAATGCATTTTTCATTTGAAATTATAAAATTATGAGAAAATTAGTTTCTTGGAGAAAAAAGAGCTGTATTTAGTTTCTTGGCCCTGACGCTAAATGTTCTTGTACAACAGCCTACAATAGAGCCATACAGGCCTTTTAGGCTACTATACTATCAATAATTTTCCAAGATAAGATTATCCTACCGCCATAAGCTTTTCTAGAGTCCATGCATCATACGGAATATTTCACATATTTATACTCCTTAGGTCCATCAGGTTTTCCATGTGTGTGCACAGCAGAGTGGAGACAAGCACAATGGAGCAGCGCGGCGAAGCGCGCTAACCATCCTAGTTGTTTTCAAGCATGGAGTCATCATTTTTTATATAAGGTACAATCATTTTTCCCCAAAATAAAGTACACTATTTTTTTACAATTTCCCAAAATAAGGTTTAATATTTTTCAAAATTATTGCAACTTATAGAAAAAATAATAATTATGCCTATATATAAAAAATAGATTTCACGCTTAAAAAGTATTGTACCTTATTTTAGAACATTATTGACATTAGACAGTATGAAAGGCGTTACGTAAGTAAGCTAGCATAGTGTTGTCTCCTGGAAGAAAACTTTGAAATTTCATTTTATGGCTGGTCAAAATTACCTAAAAAATGTTTGTTGGTAAAGCCCTGTTTGTTAATGCTCCAAACAGGGTGGTGTAGGGTGTGTGTAGGGGGAGGGTTCTTCGTGCTACGTGTGATTCCCACTCTTTGGTGACGGAAACTTCTGCTATAAGGGAAAAAATAGGTTTAACCTGGTTTCTCTATCCTAAGGCTCGTGTGGCCCAGCGTCTCTACAGACGCGACCCCTTGCTACGGCGTCATGGCACCCGCCGCATCATCGGTACCACAGCGCACCTTCCTTGCGACCGTCCGACACCACAGACGACTTCATCGCCGTGCCGCGGCTCGCTGGTGCCATCTACTATTGGGTGCACTAGGTCTCGATCAAGCTCTCACCCCCTGTTACTCGCTTTTACTAGTGGCAAGCGATCAAGCTCTTACATTTGGAGACTAGGGGAGGGGGGGCTCTCCCCGACCCCCCTGTTGACTACCAAGATGAGAAAGAAGAGAGGGAGGAAGATCGAAGAAGGGAAATATGACGAAAAGGTATGACCACGTGCCTTTGTGGCTATGCCTTCTATCGGGGACCATTTATTTTCTCATGCAACACGAATATTAATACGATTTTACATACCCATGATTTTATCTACTTAACTCTTGCCCACATGACTCTTGATGCAAGATGAATGGTTAAGATAGCCCATGCTGCCACAAGTGCATCCGAAAAATACACTCTTGGAAGATGAGACCCTTCCCACATGTCTCTAGCAACTAGTCACACGAGCCACCACTTGAGAGGGGGTTAAAGATCTTCAGTGCCAACTTCTTTCTGTGGCATGAGGTGTCAATAGTCACAAGATATATACTCTCGCTCTATCTCTAAATAAATAGATTCTTAGAGTTGTTTTAAGTTAAAATCTTCAAATTTTTCTAGATTTCTAAAAACACCTGTCAAGGCTATATTTTTATAATATGCTCATTTTATATCATATATAGATGTTGTTATTCTTTTCAATAAAGTTAGTCAAACCTAAGATAGTTTGACTTATACGGATTCTAGGAATTGATTTATTTGGAGACAGGGGGAGTATATGGATGGAGCTTAGGTAATCTCGATCACCACGTTTCATTCGTTAGTTTGTTGCTGCAGTTGAAGCAGGTGTCGGCGAACCATATCAACCATAAGACGGTGTAGCAAGACAAGTATCAGCAGGTATTGAAACTATTGTGGTTCATGGCCATACAGGACCTCAAATGGAGACGTACGTGCCAAGTGCAGAATGTTGGCTGGCACGGTGTTGCATCAAAACTTTGCCATATGACAATCAACTAGAACGGTACGCGCAGCAAGTGCAGCAGGTCTTCGCGCCTGTGTGTGGTATATGTATTTGCGTGGAATAAATATACACCTAAACGTTCAATAGAGTACAGTACTCTCTGGCAGCATTCACAGTTGTAGGACACTACTATCATTAACTTACACATACGTAATAATAGATTAAAGCGGTGCTCTATGACAACTCAAATATATATTAGCCAAGTCAGACGTCGTCTCTAATCTAAGAACATTAATGCACAAACGTACATCCTTTTGCAGAAGAGAAATCAGTACCAAAGAGAGGAAAAAAGGTACTACTACTTGGCATGCTGTAGATCGAATAAAACGTGCTGGCACCTCATCTCCAAATTAGTGCAGCAAGAGTTGAATCACAACTACTTCATCACCTTTGTGCTTTTGGAGTTCTGTCTTCTGCAAGCTCCCTTGTCCAACTGCATATTTAGATACACTTCACTTGAGAATAGGCTTTTAAAACAATAAAACATCCACGGTCAATGAAATGTTGAGATGAGCTGAAACTCGTTAGCAATTTCAACATCGGATGGCTTGATGATGACTCCACGTCCACGTATAAGAAATAATCTCGACATCATTTAGGCTGAGCAAACTGTTACATGTTTTTTCTATGAAAGAAGAATAAATCAATCTATCACCAGTAGAGGAGGATGAACTACGTCATTACTGTGTATATTTGACATGAGTGTTCATGCTGCCTAAACAAAAAATCATATCAGAACTTTGGAAGAAACTAATTCTCTCTCCCTGGCAATGAATGATTCATTGAATTCATGTTAGAATTGTCACATGACACTTTTCAAGAAAGAATTCAATGTGAGTTTCTTCCAAAGTTCAAAGGAAGAAACTAATTCTCTCTCCCTGGCAGATGAAGAAGTTTATCGTTCAAAGGAGGAGATGAACTATCTTTGGTTATTGGGTACATTCCGCAAGTTGATATTGCCCAACCAAATAATATCTTATAACAACTATAACCACGTAGGCAAGAACCCTACTCCAGTTAAATCCTTTTTCAGTTTTCATCCCACTACCTGCTCATCTATCTCCATTAAGGTCCAATAACCTTCATTTTCACTTTGTTCTACAGTTCAATCAGTATGTAAATCTGCAAGAGAAAAGGGCAAGCACTACAAAATCTAACCTCAGCCTCATCATGTTCGAATAAACCTCTGTGGATGAAGTAATTGTTGCAAAATGAACTTCGTCCATATATCAGATGTAATTTCACAAACTTCAAAACCAAACTTCGCATATCATATATTGAAAAATTCAGGAACATATAGATGTTGGAGCCGAGGTAACATGTGAAGAGATGAGTTCATGGCAAGAAAAAAAATATCAGAGATTTAGCAGTAGGAGCACCCTAATTAAACTGCATGGTGGTCTCCAGCTAGCTGCCCAGAGACATGGTGGTCTCCAGCTGCCCCGAGACAGAGAGAAGCCCCTGTACCACAGGTAACCTCTCCTGCAACATACAGATATTGGTAGACAAACATATTCAATTATTACATGATGTTTGTATGGCATACTGATTAATATTTCGTCCTGGATGCTTTTAAAAAAATGTCATATTATGAAGAGAAAGATCTAGATGAACTCATAGAAAAAAGGTTTGAAATAAACCAAATTATTTCACAAATGGACTTTTTATTGGATGCAGCATTACCAAATATCCTGTCTTCTTGGTATTATGAAGTGATAAGGATAATAATCAAAATATGAGTTCCGTGTAGGGTGGTAAAATGGAAATGGTGAGGTGCTATCAGATTTCTTCAAGCTAACCAAGTTAACAAAAGAATATGTATTGTACCCAAAGTTTGAAATTGTGAACCAGGAAAAGAAGCACTGCACTTAGAGTCTTAGTAAGAAAAATATCATGGGATCCAAAAACAAAAATGAGTTTATTTGGTACTTACTACTAATTGTGGAAGGAAATCTTGTGTAGTGGGGTAATGAAGTTCCGTGTACATGAAGAAATACACTACTTTATACCATCTGGCCATTGTTCTTTTATGCTAGATATAATGCATGTGGAATCAGCAAAATGTTTCCTAAATGCCTTTCATGTAAAATTCAATCTGACAAATTAAGATGTGCCCAAATTAATCCAACCATATCTACAAACTTAAGAGGCATTTCATCTAGCAATTTGCAAGCACAAAATTCCTCCTGTGAGCATAAACCCAAGCTAGCTAGAAGTAAGGGGAATGATACTGTTACCTTTGATACAACCAAAGAACGAAATCCCTGCATCCTAATCACCCGCAAAAACCAAGATGGCATCTCCAACTACACGCTGGTAGAGGAAGAGAACAATGTACAGCTCGTCAACTCCAATAGTCCAATGTCCCAACTGTGCAAAAACAGATTGGATGAAAGATGACGCACCTGTAGGCTAGAGGGCATTGAAGTTGTGAAGTGTGAATCCATGGTGCAGACAGAGGACATGTAGCGAAGCTCGCATTGGCACAGTGGTACCCATGCGTTCCTTCAGATTTCAGCAATCAGCCACTGGATCCGGTGTGCTGGAGTGGGAGTGAGCTCAGACAGCAACCTGCAACGCACAAACTGGGTCAGCATCGGATGCCGGCAGTTCTGGAGGACGATGTGGTGGGCCAGGCGTGCGGAGCGGACGCAACAGAGGGGGTCGTCGTGGACGGGGTCACCGGCGGCGGAGGACAAACGCGGGGCTGAGATGGTGGGTGGTACGGTGGTGCATTGGAGGCCAGCGGTGGTGTGAGATGCGAAGGGGAGGAGGCGAGCATTCAGCAGCGGCCGCGGGGAGTGAAAGGGGCGACGAATCAGCAGTGGCCGATCTGTTCGCGAGGTGAGGACTGGCCTTACCGTGTTCCGTGTACGCCGCCCGAGAGAGGAAGGTGGCGAGGACACGGAGGCGGAGGTGGCGAGGCTGAGCAGGAGGAACAAAGGACGCCGCATCGGCCGCCGCTGACGCTCGGGTTGAGGAAGCGCCGACGCTAGGGGAGAGGAAGGTGGCCGGCGCAGCTGGCGGCGGCGTCGGGGGAGGTCTAGGGGATGCGGCAGATCCGGCCACCGAGGACGCCCGGCGTCACAGGCGGCGGCGGCGGCGGTGCTCCCGCGCCCTCAGAAGGCCAGGAAAGTGCGGATAGTGGGGAAGCGGAGAGGGAGAGGATGCGGCTGTGGAGGCGGCGCGGCGGCGGCACACCCGCGCTCACGCGCAGGCAGGGCGAGGCAGGGCTGCGAGGAGGGATGCGGGGGAGGGAAGGGAGGCGGCGGGTGAGGCGGCGGCGTTGGGGGGAGGTCCAGGGAGAGAGAGGGGGAAGGAGAGGGAAACGCGTAAACAGTGTCGCGGGTGGCTGGGAGGCCGCGAATCCTTTCCGCGATAAGGATGTACATATTCACTCCTGCAGCTAGCATCTTGAATCTCCACCCTCTTCTTTGGAGCACCACAAAGTTCCTGGAGATGAGAGGGACGATAGATACGATGCAAAGAATATACATTGATTAGTTAACTGTGGGCAAATTAATTGACCAGGAGTATTTAATATATTGATTGAATTATTACTAATTCGCATCCATATATATTATAAACAGCAAGTTCTAAGATCAATCGAAACCAAACATACATTTGCAATTATGGACTGAACAGTTTGGAAAATGCTATATATATATAAGCTTTAGAATTATACACACACAAATACGACATGGCATCAAAACCCGCTATACTCTCATTGATCATCATAACCGCCTAGCACGTAATCGTGTAGACTGCTGCTACCAATGGAGTTTCCCTGCTGGATCTGATGGCCGCCGGTCGCGCCGTAATCGCAGGCGGACGCGGTCCACGCCGAGAACTTCTCATCGGCCCCAGCGACGGCAGCGCCGTCCGGGCACTGCAGCTCCGGCAATGTTGGAACATGCCCGTCGTGCGCCAGCCCGCCCACTGATCCGTACTTGCTGTACAGGAAATCGTAGAGCTCGTCGGCATGATGATGAGGTCCAAACCCGGCGCCGCCGTAGCCGCCACCAACCATCGGGGCGCCCGAGTTCATCTCTACGCTTGCGGCGGCGGCGGCTTCAGCCTCGGCGGATGGAGAGTAAAACCGTAGCTTGGGCCGCTCGAAAAAGCCTCCCGGCGCCATGTAGTTTGCTGCCCCGCCGGCAGAGCTGAGCTGTTGCTCGTCCTCGACTGCTGCGGCGTCACCGGCGCCGGCGGCGAGGCTCTGCAGGTGGTTGACCAGATGCTGATGGTGCTCCTGCACGCTCACGGTTGTGGCCATGGCGTCCGTCGACAGCGACCCCGGGAGCAGCCTGTTGGCCTGCAGCAGCGCCTCAAGCTTCGGCCACTCCGGCGCCGCCGCCGCGACGGCGAATTGCTGTTGTCATTGCCGCCGCTGCAGCCGAACGCGCCGTAGATGCCTTGGAGGCGCATATGGAGCTGGATCCGCTCGAGAGCCGACGCACTTAGGGTTTGCGTGGCCGTCGCGGCGCTGTCTCCGCCGCTGTTGTTGTTGACGCCGCCACCGCTGGTGCTGCACATGTTGCCGCCCCCCGCGGCGAGGTAGGGATCCTGGTTCGCCCTCGCGCGCCGCGACGGCGCGCGCTTGCCAAGGAGCTTCTTCTTGAGCTTGGTGTTCCAGTAGTTCTTGATGTCGTTGTCCGTTCGCCCTGGCAACTGCGCTGCAATGATGGACCACCTGAACATGTACTCATATATATATGATCAAATTTTGTTCAGGGAAAAGAGGAAATTGAAGTACTTTTGTAAGTAGAGGCTCATGCGTGTGTGCACATGCGATGCTGTTTGCAAATATTGTGTACTGATGATATTCTTATTACCTGCTTCCAATGCTAATGTAGAGGCTGCAAATGATATGCTCCTCCTCTTCTGTGAAGTCACCGTGCTTAATATTTGGCCTCAGATAATTGAGCCATCTCAGCCTGCAACTTTTCCCACATCTCTTCAGCCCTGCAACAAATCATGTTCACACATAGTTTAGTTAATTATAAAATTAGATCAAGTTATTAAATAGGTACAGTAATCAGTTCATTTATTAGAGGGCAATGATACAAGGAAAATGACTGGCATATATATATATATATATATATATATATATATATATATATATATATATATATATATATATATATAGCCCAGCCAGCTCAGCCACCCACCACATGCGGTAGACGACGCGAGACCCAACAGATCATGCGCATAAAAAACCCTAGTCAGAATACGTACAAACCTTTTTTGTCGCGATGATGCATATAAACCAGTGGTTTGAGTGTATTAAAACATATTTGTTTCCGCATATAAATCACCCAAATGAGTAGACCTTCCATCCGACGGAGGCCGACGCAGTGACATAGGTCGACACAGACCGACATGCACGCATCCACTCGAATTTCTTTTTATTTTTTTTACGATAATTCCTCAACAAAATATCCGATTCAAAAACGGTTTTCACCATTGAACTCCTGATATTTTTGCGCACGATTCAAGATCCATTGTAAATATATTTTTAAAAACTTTTGAAATTCATAAAATTTGCACATTAGAATATAGAGTTATATGCATCCGTCTATGCATAAAAACCGTGGGTCGTCGTGTGCGTAAAAACATGGAGACGATCTCGTCCTCTCTATGAAATTTAAAATTTGAATCATACCACATAAGGGCTGATTGGATGCATACATTCACTCGTCAAGATGTATAAAAAAGTTTTGACATCGATATTGCATATAAATTAGTGGTTGAATGAATAAAAGTTTATTTTGTTACTGCATATAAACGATGAATATTATAACTTATTATGATTGAATTGGAGATGATGCAATCTTCTCTAAAATTTAAAATTTGAATCATGGCACGTGAAGCCCAGTTAAATGCATATAATTATAGGACAAGATGCATAAAAAGTTTTTAGCACCGATGTTGTATAGGAATTAGTGTTTGGATGAATAAAAATCATCTTTATTACCGCATAAAAACATCTCAATGAGATGAACATTTCTTTACACATGAATTGCACATCCCATACAAAATTCTATGACATCAAACAATACATATAGCCCTAGTCAAATAATGCATCTAATCCTTATAAACACACATGAAAGCATCTAGACCCCTAGTGGGTTTCGGTGATTAATGACAACGTAAGATTATTGTGACTAACGTGTGTTTCGCAGAAACCGTTTGAGTTAGGTCATGATAATGGTGGTTGATTGGGCAATCAATGGTATTCATGCCCCGACGATCGAGATCGTTTTCGGTTTTCAAAGGATGGACGACAAGGTTAAGGACGGCTAGTTCTAAGCGTCGTTTGGTGTTGGAGAGACACTTAGAGTAGTTAGGACTTTGTTTTTACCGTTGGCCGTACTATTAAGAGGGGTTTGAATGGGTAACTTGACCTAGATGAGTCTAGTGAGTTAGGTGTGGTGCACACTGGTTCATTCTAGTCCTAGACAGCCCTAGAATTGGCCCAAAATTCAGTTTAGTCGAAGCCATGCGAGAGGTCGTGAAATCGGAAGTGTTTCGAGCCATTTTGGCTTGACCGACGCCAGCACATAACTGACGGACGCGTCCGGTCGGTATGTGAGGTGCCCGAGTGATCGGACCCTGCCTCGGCGTGGGACGGACGCCCCGGTGCCATCAGCTCGCGGTATATGGTGGACCGGACGCCGGCGACAAGACCGACCGGACGCCGTCGAGGCGTCCGGTCACTACTCGAGAGAGGTCCGTAGAGGGAAAAATTGACGGGACGCTGCCCGGTCATGGTGGACCGGACTCGACACGCGTCCCGGTCAGTGTGACGTCCAGCGTGCAGTTAGCCGTTAACGACAGCCCGGGGCGCGTCCGGTCGTCCCGAAGACGGGCGTCCGGCCGACCTTAAAAACTGCCTCGAAATACCTCTTCGTGTGAGGGTTTGTGTGGGGGTATATATACTCCTTACCTCATTCAATTGAGGTCTCTTGCTCATTTCAACAACCAAGAACACCTTGTGAGTGCTTGAGAGTGCAAGAGCCCTAGTGAGGTTGAGAGATTTGCTAATCCATTGCTTAGGACCTCATTAGTGGAAAAGAGAGTAGCAAGTGTGCATCCACTCATCTCATTAGGCTTGTCTTGGTCAAGTGAGAGTTCTTGCTTATTACTCTTGGTGATCGGCATCACCTAGATGGCTAGGTGGCAATTGGGAGCATGGTGATCATCCGGTGGTGATTGTGGATGGCCCATCTCATCTTGTGAGCGGTTTTGGTGGATTCACCGCGTTGGAGTGACGAAGAATCATCCCGTAGAGAGCACTTGGTCCTTGCGCGGATCAAGGGGGAGCTACACCCTTGCGCGGGTGCTCCAACGAGGACTAGTGGAGAGTGCCGACTCTCCGATACCTCGGGAAAACATCGCCGCGTTCCTCTCCTTCTCTTTACTTTGAGCATTTACATTCTTGCAATTACTTCTTGTATTTACTTTGCTAGAATTGCCATGCTAGAGTAGGGTTTGGAACCTAGGGAGCAAAACTTTTGTGTCTAGAAGTCATAGAACACACATTAGGCGCTAGAGGTGAAATGGACCAGCGATAGGTTATTACCGCCGCGATTAAAATTTAGAAAAGCCCAATTCACCCCCCTCTTGGGCATCTTGATCCTTTCAACACACATGTGATACTATCTATAATGGTCCAAAATTACAACATGCATAGAAACCTCAGTGAACAAAAAATATCATAACCCAACTAAGATTACATAAAAACTAGTACTCTTACTCATCTCATCCAACCGTATAAATCTAATTGGATTGTGCCACATCACGCCACTATCATGGCGTGGAGAGGAAAAGCCGAGCCAAAATGCATAAAACATTGCTTTCCACAGGAGAAAGAGATGCATATTAACCAAAACAAAACTGGTCTGCTGTAGCTCACATCGATGCATAAAAATTGAACAACATGTGTATACTAATCGCCCCCAAAGATTTTTATCTTAAATTCATAATGTATACAAACATGCATACAAACATTTTCAATCTCTAAGAGCTGCAAGCACACAAACCAAATATGCATACAAACTTTTTTCTATTGAGCCGTCAGCGAACTACATCCCTACAAAATTTACATCTAACTAATTGAATCAAATTAAGAAGACACCAGAGCAGTCGGGAGGGTTTGTATGCATGGTTTCATAGACAAGCATAGCAGTCGGATCTATGCAGGAAGTCATGCTACAACGATCCTCTACAGTACATACAAACCAACTCGTAAGTGCATACAAACCGTGGCTTGCAGACCTAGAGAGGCGAGCGCCATACGCATCCAATCGGCCCTTATGTAGCATATTCAAATTTTAAATTTTAAATTTTGGAGAGGACTAGATCGTCTCCATGTTTTTACGCACACGACCACAGGTTTTTATGCATAGACGGATGCATATAACTCTATATCCTAATGTGCAAATTTTATGAATTTCAAAAATATATTCACAATGGATCTTGAATCGTACGCAAAAATGTCAGGAGTTCAATGGTGAAAACCGTTTTAGAATCGGATATTTTGTTGAGGAATTATCGCGAAAAAACGGAGAAGATTTAGATGGGATGCAAGCCTCCATGCATGCGTCAGATTGTGTCAACCCATATCAGCCTATGTCAGGTGTTGTTTGGTGGAACGTCCAGCTCGCGGAAAGGTTTTTATGCGGCAACGAACTGGTTTTAATTCACTCAAACAACTGGTTTGTATGCATTGTCGCGATAAAAACGTTTGTACGCAGTCTGACCTGAGAATTTACGTGTCGATCTGGCTGGTCCGCATCGGCACCGATATACTGGGTGGTGCATTACGTGGGCTTGCTTGTGCGGCTCGCTTGATGCGGGTGGTGCGGTTGGGATCGCTGGGGCTTCCCTTAACCTATAGGAAGCCCTAATTTGGTTTTGAATAATTGATGAAACCTTCGGGACTAATCATTTGTGGCTAAGTGTGTGTAGCATAAGAAAGAATGGTCCATGACAAGTGTTGGAGACATGGAGATGATCATGGTGTTGGTGATGAATACCAAAAGATGATGATCAAGTGCTCCAACTTGGAAAAGAAGAAAGAGAAAAATAAAATGGGCTCAAGGCAAAGGTATAATTGATAGGGCCATTTTATTTTGGCACTCAAGACACCATAGAGGGTGTGAGTGTATTTAGGATAGATAGCCGTACTATTAAGAGAGGTGATCTTAATGCAAAAGCGGTTATCAAGTGCCACTAGGTGTTCTTATTCCATGCATATGCATTATGACCTAGTGAGCTAACAAACTCTTGCAAAATTCATTTGAAAATGCTAAAGCACGTGCACAAGTGAAGAGACACTTTTGTGTTGGCACATGAGAGCAAGGGTTGATGGTGTTTGGGTGTAAAACCCTCCCGCCGAGCTTGCGAGGCGGGACTCGGAAGTTTTCGGAAGAAAAGAGGTCATCTAGAGGTGACCGGACGCTGTCTCGATTAGGACCGGACGCGTCCGGTCAAGCCGTGTCGTCCGGTGCATTTTCAAGGACGATCGGACGCTGGCGACCGGACGCTCCGGTGCCAAGTCCGGTCGTGTGTGCTGGCGTGGCCGAGCTGAGCAAGTGTGGACCGGACGCCAGGCGCGTCCGGTCAAGGTGCAGCGGACGCGTCCGATTGAGTTTAGACCTCTCTGGATGCTCTCTAGTGGCCGACCGGACGCTTCTGTTGGCGCGTCCGGTCACGGCGTAGGACGCGTCCGGTCGTTGTCTGACAGCGCGCGAGTGAGAGCTAGTCGTTGGACGCGAACGTTGAAATTCAAACGGCTAGTACACGTGGACGTTTATGGGCGACTGGACGCTGGACCGGACACGTCCGGTCACCCCGTCTTGAGCGTCCGGTCAGGGCCAGCGCAGTGTAACGGTTGGATGAGGGCTTGCCCCTCTATATAAGCTGGTTGGCCGGCTCTAGCTCACTCTCTTGGACATTTTCATTGGTGATACATCCTTGTGAGCTAAAGCAAACCTCTCTCACTCATTCTCTTGCTTGATTGTGCATCCATTGTGAGATTGGGAGTGATCTTAATGCATTTGCTTAGAGTTTGAGCATCTAGTGGCATTAGAGATCGTTGAGCAGCGGGATTGCCTATTACTCTTGGTGGTTGCCGCCATCTAGACGGCTTGGAGCTGCGGTGGAGGTCCGGCACGTGTTGGTGATTGTTCGTGGCCGGCTCCCGGTAATTTGTGAGGGGTTCTTGCGTCTATCCCCCGCGGAAGATTCGCAAAAGGTGACTCTAGTAAATTGCTCGTGTCATTGAGTTACCTCACTTGTGGGTAGTTGCTAGCGGCACCCGTGGAGGGTTAGGCATTAGAGGCATATTAGCGCGCGCAACACCGAGTGGTGGTCGATACAACGGGGAGTAGTGTGCCGGCAAGCACGTGAACCTGGGGAGAAAAAAATCTTTGTGTCATATTGTCTCCCTTGGTATACTTGGTGTTCATATTATGATTGACATATATATAGAGAAATTCCATCCTACTTCTAGGGAGTAGTTACTCCCATGTTAATATCTCTAGATTTAAGGTGTATATGACCAAACGAAGTGTATATACTTGTTCAGTATTTTTTGGTCAGTATTACTCAGTATCAGTCAGTATTAGCTACTGGGTGTAGAATAATATTCTACACCTAAGGTGTAGAATAGCGCTGCCGTATATATATATAGGGAAATTCCATCCTACTCCCAAGGAGTAGTTACTCCTATATTAATATCTCTAGATTTAAGGTGTATATGACCGAACAAAGTGTATGTACATGATGTATATGATCATACTAGACCATCTATGATAGTATATATGTCAAGTATGCATGTATACATAGATATGTGGTTATACTTATTTTATATACTACAGTAAGTGGCATTTTCGTAATATATTAAAAAAGTATGAGTTTCTTTTAATTTTTTTTTCGTAGGAAGATTTGAAGTATCTTAGTATGAGTATATAAACATACTCAAAATGATAAACAAGTATAAACATATACGCAATATGTTGTTTTGAAGATGGGAGTAACTACTTCCGAGAGTAGGAAAACCTCTTACTATATATATATATATATATATATATATATATATATATATATATACCACAATACTATGTATTAGATGCTACTCTAGTACAGGGACAAAACCATGCATGCATAGAAGCAAAAAGTAGTAGCAATGAAAAACCTCTAGGTATACAAAAAAATAAATCCTAGCAGCGCGCAGGATATAGGAAAGGAGCTGGCCAGATAGAGATGATGTTATACACATATATATAATTGCTGTGCATATATACGTATTAGCTAAGGCCTAGCTTATCGTTTGTTTTGATTTCATGTAATTATCATGGTTTACCGTACGCATTTCTTCATTAAGAAAGGGGAAATGGCCTTGTGTTCTTTATCACGTTGATACTCTGTCTAGCTATAGATCTCTCACAACACGAGAAACAAATAGATCAATCGATGATGGAACAACAGCTAGCAATCAAGCATCTATCCTTTCATCAAATAAAACTACAAATCGAAAATTATTGCAGATATTTTACTAGGAAGAGATATATACACGTATCTTGTTTTACACCAATCGGGGCATATTATGATACTAAAGTTCTCTTGGGGATTGATTTGAGCTAGGAGAGGCGTACTCGAATATATTGGATCTCAATCTATACAACAAAGGCAGCAGATCTATATATATACATCTTTTCAAAAAGTTTGCTTCTGATCTTTCAGAAAAAAGGCGTTTTGCTCCTAAATCGGATGAATATGGAGAGGCCATACCATGTAGTATCTATAGTAGCAATCTAGCTAGGCATCCATATTCATGCATGTTGCACCAAGCCTGACAAGACTACTCCACACATAGATAGGCAATAGCTAGCACACGGATCAGAAGGAAGCAAACAACCAAATTAAAGAGGCGCCGATCGATCGAACGAATTTCACAAACACAAAAGGATAGATGAGATAAAGACGAATCACCAATCTTCTGCGGAAGGGCGATCCAGTTGCCGCCGGTGCCGTGCTCCTCGATGTAGTCCTTGAGCTTGGCGTCCTCCTCCGGCGACCACGGCCCTTTCTTCACGGTCGCCTTGTCGCAGCACGGCGCCCTCCCCATGGCTGCGGCGGCGGGTTGCGTCGTCGTCAGCTTCTTCTTCAGCGAGCGAGCTAGCTAGCTAGCTGGATATCAAGCCAATAGCCTCGCCTCTTTCACTAGCTAGGTACAGGAGATCGTCGGAGAACGAAAGGAGGACTGACGATAGATCGATGTGAGTCAGCAGGAATTCAAGGCAGGCGGATATGGAGCGAGCTGAGGTGTGTCGTAGCTAGGCCGCAGGCAGGTGGTGTAGCAGTGGGCAATGGATGAAGCCTGCCCGGGTGCGCGCGGTGCGAGTCCGGAAGAGGCCAGGGAGGTGGCACCGAGCTTTATAGCCGCGGGGCGTGGGGAGAGGACGGGGAGGGCACGCCGCCGGAGGAGTGATCTGATGCCTTTGCTTGCCTGCCTTGTGTCAACCTGACAGTTAAACCCAAGCCAGCTTATTGGACCGAATTTGACCACTCACACCAAACCAAATTACTTGTGCGCTTAACCCATTAAAATATATTTTTTAACCCACCAATTCACCGGTATCTTATGCTATTATTTATATTTAGTCATAAACAAAAGCAAAAAAATAAATAGATAGAATAAAAACTCATTGCAAACTCTATTATTTGCTGTCAAACTAGATCAGCCCACTTTAACAGGGTCCAAGCTAAACTAGTCCAATAGCCTTCTTAGCCTGTTTTATTTTAAACCAATGCAGTCTAAAAATAAGATCAAACTAAAAAACCGAGCTTAACTCAAACCATTATCATATTAACTTGTGATGACTGAGTGATGAGACGGTTGGCAGGCTCCACACCATACTCCGATCCAAGCATATCATTGCTCATTGTTGGTCCGCGTTCATCTCACGAGCGGCCTAGCCCCCTCCCATGCACTCGCTTGGATCTTCTGTTTGCAAAAAAGAGTATGTGTATGTGTTGCTAGATACTACTCCTTCGATCCTAAAAGGAATACAATTCTAATAAATTTGTAACAAGCCAAACTTTCTCAAGTTTACTAGATTTAAGAAAAATAAGTTTAACATGAATGTAAACCTAAATTTCTAACAAGTCAAACTTTTTTGAAACTAAGTTTTATAGAAAATAATATTAACACTTATAAATTTATCATTTATGTCTAAATAAGTTTATAAAGAATATATATATATATATATATTAAATAATAATTATTATATTCCCAAGAGCAGCCGGACGGACTACTATAGTCAGTCTAGTGACTACTATAGTCTTTAGGGCGGAGGAGACCTGATCAGAGTATATAGTAAGCATATATATATACTACTATATATGGCAGAGGCTCGTTTTACTATGCCTTTAATTTGAATAACATCTCAGCCCCACTGATCGTGATCGACAGCATGTGCAGAAGTAAAAATCGATCCTTAGATAATCTACTACTAGGTAGATAAGCGCGCTTTGCTGCGCTGGTTGTATATTACCTCGCCGTTTTGGTTAACAAAATAGGTTAGAAAAACTTGGCGAATGGTGACTCCTCTAATCCATTCCGTGGAGCCTCTATACGTAGTACACATACTACTTGCCAGCTCTTGAAAGATATATTACTCTTAGAGCAGCTCCAACATGTAATCTAAACAGGTGCAGAGAAGACGGAGTGTAAAGTAAAAGAGATGCAATATATTGGATTAAGGATGTTAATTTAGTATTTGTAATAATCTATAGTCTAGTTGAGCACCCGGTACATAGAATTAAAAAGAATAGGCGTCACAAGTTCACTTGGCTAGTAGTTGTTCCTATGTATGCTACTTCATCCATTTTAAAAAAAAAAGAGTCACTTATGGTCTTGTGCATACGTCAAACTTCCGTAAGTTTGACTGAGTTTTTTAAGAAAATATTAGCTATATTTGTATCTCTAAATAAGCTTATTAAGAAAAATATATTCAATTATTAATTTAATGATACGTAATATGTATAATAAAAATTAGTAATCTCTTATATATATTTGGTCATAGTTAAAAATGTTTAGCACCTTAGAAAATAAGAATAACACTCTTCGTTGTACGCTAAGAGTAGCTAATAGAAAATAGCAGAGGACATGTTAGAAATTTAAGTTAGTTAAGAAGCTGAAGCAAAGCACCTCATGACATGCATATGGCTAGTCTTGCATCGGTGTGAAAAATATTTATATACTAAAGTTGCCATTAGCGGGACAGTAAACGCAGCAAAAGGCCACGTGATTGGCTGGTAAGAATAGTATAAAACAAAGCTACGTGATTGGCTGCAAGCAGGGACACGTAACCATCGAACAAACGATCCTGCAGTAGATACGCTGGAAGGCCACCAATCCTCCCGCGATTATAGAGTTTAATATATGAGCTGCCGCATCTGATGGTATATGAAAGGAACAAGACGAGCCAAAGCATGTCCTGTAATATATACAGAGCCGATCCGCATCCGATCCCCGGATTGTTTGGCGTGTGACAAAACCCGGATTGTCAGGGATGCTGCCTTTTCCCTGATCCCTCTCTCTGCCCTGCCTACCATTTCCACACACACACTAGTAGTTTTTTTTGATCGACGTGACATCAAATTAATCCGCCATTGACGACTCACCGTCGACCAACAACATCAGCTATAGTTTTATATAGTATAAGATATATTGGATCTCCTCTAATTGTGTCAGAAACCGTTTATTATGCGTGTTGCTACAGAGAAACACTAGCTACGACTAGACAGTAAAATGGATTATTTACCGTATAAAGCTATCGATCCGGTCACAAAAGACCTAGCCCTAGCAGCCTAGCTAGTCATGGATGTACAGTTCTTCTTCGTCATATATACTTAGTTCATACATCCATAGACTCAAGTGAATGAAAAAGCAGATAGGAAAAAGTAAACAAGAAATAATTGTGGTGAACATGTATATATACTACTAGTTCAAAGGTTCAGATCGACTCACAAATCGAAAGTGGCACATTTAACTGAACGATCAAAAGAAACGTGGAGGTCACCTGATGAGACTACCGGAGTATAGTACATGCATGCTTCCAACATCTTCAGTTTTTAGCTACAGTTTGATCGGCTCATGCATGCGTACTACTTTTGTTTTAATTTGTCCATCTTCTCCGAAGTCCTCCATGCCTCAAGCTGCCTGTTTTCTTCGTGTACCACCTAACCTGGTGGCTTGGAAATTTTGTTCAGCTATATATATATATATATATATATATATATATATAGCTTTTTTTAAAAAAAACAAAGAATTAACAATTTCAATGCCTTGTAACGTATTCCAAGGTTGGCTGCAGGTAACCATCCGGATTCACAGTGATATCCAACAACTCTAACTACCTATGATGATCATTGGATAGTGATACATACAAAACCATCACCAAGAACCTTCCAAGTGAAAAGAATTTGAGGGAACATCAAGGATTAATTACACCAGTTTATTACAACGCCTTGGTACAGCCACGAGCAGCTAGCCGCTCATTAGTCTTCCATCTCCAGCTACCTGTCTTTGAATTAGCAGCTATGACATGTCCACTCACTGCATGCCACACGCAGACAAGTGGCTATTGTGCCCCTCCTAATTTATGCACCAGGAGATACCTCCAAACAGGAAGAGGTTAAGCTGGAGAATTAATGCATGGCAAAGGCACTTTACATTGAAGATAACCACATTGGCGCCAAAATTGCCCTAATAATCCATTGACCTTATAATTTTCTGGACTAAACAACCAGTAACCATCATCAAGTAGTGTTGATCACCGGTACCGCCGACAGTGGGGCACACAACTACTCAATCAGAGGCCACTGGAAATATCTCGAGCAACGAAGAAGAGGTTAATTGTAGACTGAGGACGGGCTATAGCTTTCTTGGTTTCTAAAATTCCTTTGCAGTAGATAGACAGTGGTTGTTAAGCTATCTAGTAAGTTGAGTAATCCTTTTTTACTAGTGAAATACGATCCATAGTTTTACTAGTGAAGTTGAGCTATGCCAAACTGAGCACTCCAGGTCTCCAACGCCCGTGTTGGAAACCAGGGCACTGCTTGACTGCCAACGTTTCGATCAGGGCTCTCCACTTCTCCTCTAACTCCATCGAAATCCCTTCTCACCTTCCAGCAAGCTAGAGAAGAGAAGGTCTACGAGCATCTGCATTTCTGACCAGTACAGGAAGATGCGAATTAAATCCAAATAGCCTCTTGGTGCTGCTGAGCGTATATTATTATTAACCAAAGACAACACTAGGGCTCCTGTAAAATGACTGGTCTCACTATATGTACTCTACTTGACATGAAGTGGTGAAGGGCGAATGTTTGGATTGGCTGGTCCCAAGTGTTTTTTTTTTTTTTGACCAGTACAGGAAGATGCGAATTAAATCCAAATAGCCTCTTGGTGCTGCTGAGCGTATATTATTAACCAAAGACAACACTAGGGCTCCTCTCAAATGACTGGTCTCACTATATGTACTCTACTTGACATGAAGTGGTGAAGGGCGAAAGTTTGGATTGGCTGGTCCCAAGTGTTTTTTTTTTGTTTTCCATATAAACCACCGTGTCAATTGTTTATGTGATTGCTGTAATTCCAATGTTGATTGTTGTTGTCTGAATTCTCCTCGTTGCTCATCACAGTTGAGGAACTAACTGGTGCATTGCTGCTGCCCTTTTATCGCAATAGTATATGTGTTTTCCCATATAGTACGCTCATTATATATTGGTATGAATGAATGCAGCCTTATCTCCACATCACATATATCATTATATCATATATGAGCATATTGATTCATTAGCACTGTATATGTGAGTTTAGTTTCAGGGCAAAGCCCTGTGTTATTTCAGAAGTATAAGTATATATCCTTTTAGTCATTTTTTGAATTTAGAATCAAAGGCCATGCCAGCAGCATACGAGTTTACCAGAAGGGCATGCTTGTTTGGTAGCAATGCAGAATGTAGAAATGTAGTATCTCCCTAGAAACACATATTTAATAAAGTGATCAGAAGCCGTCATAAATTCACGATTGGGTACATACCAGAATGTAGAAATGAAGCATGTAGAAATGTTGCTGATGTATTTCCAGTAATATATATATATAGGGTGAGTTTTCTATACTCCTGGGAGTATCTACTCCTACCTAACGCCGTTAGCCATTCCCACAGAGGAGACGTCAGGGTACGGAACAGGAGGCATGGGGGTGCAGCCCGTTAGCTTCCCTAACAGGTTTTCCCATCGAGTATGCATACCAAGAAAGTGTGTATACTTAGTGGCGTGTATTAATTTTTAAATGGCTTTTTTATGAGTATATTACGGAGTGGGAAAAATTACTAATTTTAGCTGCTGTTGATTACATACTTAAAAGGCAAAAAGGAGTATCCGTGCATACACATGCTGATTATTGTATGATTACAACTTACAACACAAAATGAAGTATCCGTGCATACATGTCCATAATGAATAAGCTTACGAGCCTCAATCGTTTATAATTGAAATTAACAACCATAGTATGTATTCATACTAGTTTTCAGAAGGACGTACATGCGTTCGTATTTGAAGTATATGTATATACTTCTTTAATCATAGCATTATCGACTGATACTCTAATCCGTGAAGAATAGTCTGCATACATACTTGAATAAGGGTTTATACACATACTTTTTAGAAGTATACATGTCTATTATACATATTTTTTTGACATGCTAGCTACGAGAATATGGCTAAGCCTCCGACATGGTCGGTCATTACTAGCTTACCTTCAGAGCTGGTCACAGCTTCCAGATTTTTTCATATCATTTCAGAAAATGTAGTTCTATAACCTGCAGAAATTTTAACTTTTTAAACATCACACTTTGCTTTCGCAGAATAAAAAAATGACTTCTAATTTAGCTAGATAGCAAGAACGGACATGACTAAACTCTAAATTTGGACTAGAACACATACATATGTGTAATAATTTGCTCAAGCAACATGTATTAAGAATCAAGTGATACTCTAGAATTAATAATCGATTGAAACAATATACAAGCTTAACTATATCTAACTTGACACTAACCCAACCTGAAATACGTATCAATTGATACTCAAACTCTGAAAAGTATTTTCTAATACTCGGTCAAAGTATCAGGTGATACATTAGAATAAAAAATGTACGCAGGTATACTATAGTCTGAAAAGGCATCGACTGATACTCTCAAGGAAGTATATACTCTAAGAAAATATTTGTTATTAGTTTTTTTTTTGGTATTCTCTCAAAGCATACAAGCTTGAACTAGTGAGTATGTACGTATACCTACCAAAGGATATATACTCTGATCAAGAATAGTATCCGAACATACACTTATCTGAAAAAGGTACGGAGTATCTAAACATACTCATATATATTGGATTTACCAGATGGGATCTAGAGTGCCTTTCGTCTCAAAAATAACAAGCACTAATTCGGATCAGATGCAATCATACGACTCTCATGATCCAGTGACATAATTGAATGGAGATCAGATGTAGATTGCAAATTTGGACATGTAGTCTGTGGCAGATCTGATTCATTTACCTGCTTGGTTGGTGGCCAATCGCTCCCGGCAGAGAGGAGACGTCAGCCTTGTAAACATCAGCAGTCTTTTGTAAACATCATACTGCCTGGTGATGAACTGATGAAACGAGAGCAGGTTTTTTCCTTTCCCCAGATTAAATCTTTAGGAAATTGACATCTGCCATAGCACCTAATATGATCACATTGACAAGAATGTAAAGGGCTCTGTCAGGTAACAGGAAGAAGCAGAACTAGTAGACCCAGCAACAACTTGCCTGAGCAGATCAAGAGAGGCGCACCACCTCTGCCAGTGGGAGATGGACGCCGTCGTCGGCCAAGGAAGTGAGGGAACCACCACCGGTCGGCATGGGGAGCGGCGTAGCACCAGGGGCCACCGCCGACAGGCCACCATGCTCATGGGTTTTGGTCAAGCAGATGGGGAGCGACATCGCCGGGTGGGGAAGAAGGCACCAGTGGGCCGGGAAGAAGCTGCTGGTGGGCAAGGGATCCAGCGGCGCCGGTGGTAGGAAGGGACCTGCGCAGCCGTCACCACCATGGGTCTTGGGAGGATGTGGTGTCGTTGGTGCTGGGGCCGCCGCCGATGTAGATCCAGCGATGTCGCAGCCGAGCGCCGAGGTGGCCGCCGTGGTTGCCGGGAGGGTGCGCGAGGCGCCACAAGGTAAACCGACCACGAGGAACCCGCCGCCCGCCGCCAGCACGGGACGTGCCGCCGTCGAGGATGCCGTGGCGCGCAGGGTGCGCCGTCGCCGGGTGGTGCCATGCCCGTTGATGGGATGTAGAGAGGAAGTGGGGAGGGCTCAATGTTGCCGCCACCGGGAGGGATCCACCGGACCGAGCTGGCTGCGGTACGCCGATGGGAAGGGGTGGAGCATGGTGGAGGCTGTCGCCGCCGCCTCCATCTCGCGATCTTGGAAGGAGGGGAGAAAGATGACGGGTTAGACTTCGTTATATATGGTTGGATTAATGGGTCCGCTTTTTTAACCCGTTAGCGGGTGTAACGCCGGTGGAACGGCGTCATCCGCCTGCAACGGACTCCCCTGACGCCGCCTGCATTACTAACAGCTAGGAGTAGCTACTCCGCAAAAAATTTACTATATATATATATATATATATATATATATATATATAGAGAGAGAGAGAGAGAGAGAGAGAGAGAGAGGTAACTACTACTCTATAGCTGGCTACAAAATAACATATTCTATAGCCAGACCCAACATGCACGTCCGACCCAGCCCAAAATACACGACAGCCTCCCCACCGTCGTGGCTGAGCCGATCTAATAATCACCCATCCCCTAATCTCGTGCATTTATTCCCATATAATCACGTCACTTATAATCAGCCCGCGTGCACCGTGGTAAAACATGGACAGACACGCAGCTGGACGTCCTAATCTTCAACGATGGCGGCGGCGCCTGGTTCCATCCCCCGGTGCATGCGCAACGGCCGGCGAACGACGACGGCACTTGGCCTGGTGGGCGACGCCGGGCGCAAGGGCCGGCGAACGACGACGGCACTTGGGTCCATCCCCTGGTGAGCAACGGCGTCGCCGCTGCCGGACATTGTCATCTGGTTCCATCAGCCGCAGGTTCTGTCCCACCCGATGATTATCTCCATCCAAGCTAGCGGGCGTAGACCAGATCTCGTAGTGAGCAGGTACAAAAATATCATACAGTAGCGGATGCATCCTACGCATTCAACTTGGATTAGGACTCAATTCCATTAGAATATTCTATTTGTTTCACTGTACACATCTATTTGTTTATCATTTGTCTTTTCTGTACCACTGTACATCTTTTTATTTGAAGCCGGAATGGAATCCTCGTCCTGATTCATGTTGGCGTGTGTGCATCTTCAACCCCAGCAAGACACGTATTCAACCAGCACAGCAAGACACGTATCATCGCCGGTAAACGGAGGCGACCTAGATCTGCTGACTTCTAAGCTTCAGAAATTAAAAACTTTTCACTAATCTCAATCTTTAGAGATCGTGTTTGGTATAAGAAAAATAGAGGGCAATGTTTTCAGATTTTTGAGCGAGATAAATGTATCTTCAGTGTAAATTTCTATTGATGTAACCTACATATTGTAAATCAGGAGTACATATATGAAGGTTTTTGATAAATTGGTCACCATTTTGTAGTACTTTTCTTTTGAACCAACAGGCATGAGCCAGTGCTCGTTTTATTGACAGGAGACTCATTTTGTAGTAACTTGATTATGCCATTGATGTAAACATTTTTTGGGGTAAATCTATGAAGCAATTTGATATTTTGGTAAGTCCATGAAGCAAATTGTGGTAAATTGGCGTTGAGCCATTGTGGTAAGTTATGTCCGAGGAAAATTCATAATGTAGAATTCTTGTAAATATTGTTAATATTGTCGTAAAACAGTATTCTCGTAACTGTTATGTAACTTATAATGATGTTATGGTAATTTCAATCATTCTTATTAATTTTATTGTCAACCAAAATTCTCGTAAATACTTATATTCATAGTACCCATTTCTCGTAAATATATATTGAGCCAACCAGAAAATTTGTATATCTATTTTGTAATTGCTTTGTTAGTCCATCATGCAACAGTTGTGGCCCTCCAATTGTGGTAACTATAATATAAATTACCATCTTGAACAACTCTAAATTGGTTTAACTTAAATTGGTCTCATCATGCTTTATTCTGGTAACTACCTATAAATATTTAATATCATGGTTTGCATTTCCATTTAGTATTCTCGTAACACCAGCATGCAAGTGTATACTAGTAATAAACCAGCTAGTACATGTATATTATCGTAACCCATATACACGCTTCCATGGGCATGGCACCATGAAGGCATGTATATTCTCGTAACCCATCTATACACGCTTGCATGCATGGCAGGGGAGTGAAGAGCCGCAATTACTGCTGCTTTTGTGCTGGCTTGCTTCACGTAATTAGTGCCGGCCCGCCTGCTCAGTCAAAACGGTGCCTACCTGGTCGGATCGGATCAGCACCGGCACCTGGTGCAGTCAATTGGCCTGGCTACAGAATAACTTATTCTGTAGCCGGCTACTGAATAGCCTATATATATATATATATATATATATATATATATATATATATATATATATATATATATATATATATATATATATATATAAGTTTTTCTTCAACAATATAATTAACATATTCAGTAACGATTTTTCCTGTGCAGCAGCCATTCATGAAACTGGTTAGGTAATGTCTTTTCAGTAATACATATGAAGTAAGCTGGAGGAAATATATGAAGTAAGCTGCACATGTGCTTGATAACTTGACAAATGCAGATGGAAGTTGTGTGCTCACGAAACATCATTCAAGTCAAGATGGATACATTCGTAAATAATCATTCATGGCTGTATAGCAAACGGCAGATGTTCACTGCAGGAAAAAGGGTGGATTCCTCTGTCACTTCCACAAGTTCCCTTACCAGGCATATGCAAAGAATTAAAAAACCGGATTGTTAACGTGACACACAAATTTCAGTCCACGATCCTAATAAGAATTCAACAGGAATGGAGACAACTAATTGTCTATGGCCACTAACTCTTTCTTGCTTATACTTAAACTGAAAACAAAGCATTTAAAGCATCATCATGTCTGCCATAAGCCAATGCACTAACAAGAAGGTTCATCATGGAATGAATGGATCCTAGAGTTTTCATCATGCATGGTACTGGTGGTCAGCCCATCGCATGATCTGAAAAGACACAATTAACCATGCCATAGCTCAGATTCCGACAAACTGAGTTGTGATATTTCAAAAATTAATGTGATTGGGTTGTTCTGTGGTGTGTGCTTTTGGGATTGGCCATAGAGGAGAGCACAGCTGTACAGTTTCAAGTACTATATAAAAAGTTGGAGACTGGCTTGGATCATATTAGATTTGATAGCATTCTGCATTCATAACCTCGATTCTCTTGAGTATCCAATCATCTACAGTTTTTTTGTGACAAATTGCTGAACATTACAACGAGCAAGAATGCTGTACAAGCCTACTAGAAATTACCTGGAGTGTAGAAGCTCATGTAAGGAATCACAAAGTTGGGCCTTCTGCTGGACATCTTCTTGACTTGGCCTGACTCCAGGTTAATCGCGAAGACGCCAGCACTTGTCCTGACGAAGATGATGCTGAGGCCCTCCGCGAAGCCAACCGCAACTACATCTTGGAAGCCAAGCACAGTTGGTGGGTTCAAGGGGAAACCCGTCTCGTGATCGGACAGTGTTTTGAGTTCCAAGACCCTGCTTTGCGTCCATGCCACCGCAGTTCTGTCAGAACCTGTCTCCCTCGACCACAGGTAGAGGCAGGACCCCACACGCTGGCAAAGGCCAGACCACCGCCCATCGCCGGCATGAGGATACTGTGACCCCTGTGCGCTAACGGCGGGTCGACAAATACGAGTTCCCGGTGACCCAAGTCGTATTCCACGATGGTCTTACTCTCAAGAGTGGGGAAGTAGATCCTATTTCCCACAAGCGCGATGAGATCCATCATGTCCATGTTCGCGAGGTCATCGGGGTGTTCAGCGTAGGTCGCCTCGCTCCAGGCGTCGGTCTCGGAGGAGTAGACGCGGGCGTACGTGGTCCCGTCTTCGTCGGTCTCCACGAATGCGACGAGGAAAGGCCCGCCGTGTCAGTCGAGGTGGTCGCAGTCGCAGCCCCCTTCGCGCGCCGCCGCAACGCAGAGCACCGCCAAGTTCCAACAGTAGCTGAGCGCGAACGGCATGGCCAGACCCCGCCGCTCATCCATGACGGGGCTCCATACGAGGAGGTCGTAGTCATTCTCCTCGCCGGGACGTTGGTGAAGAGGACGCGGCCTTGGCGGGCGTCACGCATGTAGTAGTTGGTGTGGTCGAGGGTGCGGGTGCGGAAGGAGGTGGTGCGGACGAACCGCGAGAGGAAACAGCTGTCGCGTGTTTCCAGCCAGAAGAGGAAGCCTAGCAGGGGAGGCACCCCGTGGAACGCGCGGTAGCGGCGAAGGAAGGCCGGGTCGGTGAGGAGGCGGCGCCAAGGCTTGCAGATGGCCGAGCAGCGAACGAGGCGCCCAGGGTCATGGGGCGGGAGGCGGAGGAGGATCTCAGGGATGAGGCCGCGGGCAGATCTAGCAGCGAGCGGTCGCGCAAGGTTTTCGCCTGAGGAGGACGCGCGGCCATGGCTGCCGTCGCCGCGGCGTTTGGGGCTGGGGATAAGAACGGGGAGAGCCGACTGCTGCCGGCGCCCGAGACCCGAACGCTTCAACAATCAGTTCGAGGACGCCTGCAGGCTAAATCTGCTGGCGCGGTGGCCAGTGGCCACGTTTTTCTGTATGTCTGCCTGTCTCCAACACATTTTGGCTTCCATTGCATGCAAGTGCCATTCCAAAT
>JADLZL010003810.1:0-94136 GCA_015844335.1 Chrysopogon serrulatus | reverse complement strand
CACAACCCAACAGGGAAAAAAACTCAGCATAAAATTATGAAAGTGGACAAAGTCTGGTTTTTGTCCCGACTTTGCACATCAGGAGAAAGGTTTCACATGGTTGTCTACAAAATGCATGCATTGTGCATTTTCTATGTGATAATCTTTGTACTGCATCAGACCAGGCAGGCATATTGTGTGCTTACCTGATGGGAAAGTGATAGATTTTATGGGTTTGCGGTTTGCTTAATGTCATAACTCAGTTCTTATTCTTATATGTTAGTTCAATGCCACAAAAAATTTGGATATGGCTAGAAGGGTAGCAAAGCCCATGACTTTGGAGTTTGGATATTTCAGATCATTTGACCAGAAGTCAGATATGGTGGCTTTGTCCAGTCAAATTGGAGGCACACAAGCCATGCACAGTAGGTTTGACAGATAAGGGAAAATAGCCAAATTTTGCAGCCTGGCATGAACCAATCATGACCGAAGATAATGCATGGTCAACATTAGTACATAATGCAGTAGATCCTGTCGCATGAAAAAGGACACTTACCTTAAGGGTTGTAATAAGCCTTGGTTGTTCATTACTAAGCACACCGATTTCAGACGACCAAGTATCTCCATTACAGCAACAGTAGTGGCCAATGATACCACCTATAATACCAGTTATAAGCTTTGAACCATCTGAGTCCAAGCACTGATCTTGCCCTCCAGTCATTAGTGCAAATATCACAACCAGTACAGTGGCAATTGTGCTATTTGCTAGAACTTGGATCCTTTAAGATGTAAAGCGGTATAGTAAGATACACCAGCAATGTTAATTTGACAAAACTGCAGCTACTATGGTATATCTTTTATGAAGTCTGATGACATCCACATCACAAATCAATTATATGATCGAGAAAAGAAAGAAGAGTTCATTAGCTTCTGTCGTGTTTTTTTTTAGAGAGCAAAGAATATTACCAATTTGAGAATAATTTCAAGAAACCAGATTAAGCAACACATAATGTAATTTCATCAAAGCAATCGAACATGTAAAGCTTGCAGGGAAGTCCCCTAGAATTTATGACATTTTGGCTTAAGTTGGAACTGCAATTACTGTTCCACCGTATACATGCTGACAACAGCATAAAGTGCTAACTCTGAACAGAAATAGTAGTAACATCACACAACTGAGGGTGTATGTACTTGGTAACAAAACCAGCCTCCCTCCCTCTGTGCCTACGTATGTACTTGTTGTGGGCATGTTACAAGGAAATGGTGAGACAGGACAGACAGAGAAGGGACCTGTCTGATTTGTGACAGAGCATCATAGCCCAGCTCAGGCGCAAAACAGAGAGTAGCTAATTCTGGGTCAGATTCGCAAATTCACAAAAGAGAGTGTGTTGGTTACCTACCAGTTGCGCTGCCCGCCCTCCTTGAAGTCCTCCTCGACGCGGCGCTTGCGGTCCTCCCCGATCTTGGTCACCTTGGACGAGGAGAAGAAGAAGGCCAGCAGCAGCGCCCCGTACCTGTAGCCGCAGGCGATGTGGACGGCCATGACGACGAAGCCGGCGAGCCCGCCCGAGGCGTCCAGGGAGCGGCGGCGGACGGCGCGCGCGGCGATGGCGGCCGCCAGCGCCGCGCCGACGGCCGACCGGACCGCGAGGGGGGAGGCGAAGGCGTCGGGGATAGCCATGGCGGGCGCACCGGTGCCGCTCGGGGTTCAGCAGCAGTCAGCAAGTCAGCCGCGGGTCGCAGCCGGAGCCGCCGGGGGAGCGAATTTGTAGGGGAGTTTGGTTGGGAAGCCGGCGGAGCACGAGCACGAGGGGCGGACTCGCCGAGGACTCTGCTCACACTCCGCTAGTCGTTCAGCGCCCGTAGACAAGTCTGTTCGGCGTTTTCACGTGCGAGACAAATACATGGAGCTCCATCAGCCTCCATATATTTCCCTATAATAATTCTGCTCATGCTCAGTGTCAATGTGTAACGGTGTATTCTGTACTTCAATTCAGACATTTTTATGCACTGCCTTGCCCGAGGTTCAGATCAAATCAGTGTATCCTGTACTTTATCTAGAAAAAGAAATTTCTGCTTGCGCTTAGTGTGTGCATATGCCAATCAATATCGTGCCTTGTGAATATGTTATCATGGTGGTGACGTTTGGAAAGGGATAGGAATAGGGATGGAGATAAAATAGCCTTTTAAAAGCTAATATTAAATCCTAGCTATTCATTCTTCATACCTTATTCAATTCTAGCTGTTTATTTATATCCTTTTTTCTATCCCACCCCACATATCCCATAATCCAAATATCCCCGACGTGTTTTGTCATATCTTAAAGGCAAACTAAGAAGCATGTTTTTATATCCGATGAGCAGGCCTCGAGCAGCATTCAAACAACAACAACAAAAATATTGGGCTGTTTGGCTAAAACAAATCGGCTAGTTTGTTTGTCGAGAGAAAAATAATCTGCGAACAGCTAATAAGTCTGGCTGATAAGATAAATGAATAGGACGACGGCCGTGTCTGCATCCCAAGTTCCCAATGCCAAAACGTAGGTAACTTTTCCCCACAAGAACCAACCTCAAATATAGGTAAATCAAAACACATCCAAAGTGGAGGATATAGGCACAACCACAACACAAGTAAGGCGCGTGTTTGAAAATGCTCCATGAACTCTATTTTACAAACTCTACTATAGAACAACTTTTCAAAAAAAAACTAGATTATGTGGAGACCCCTTTAGATGCTCTCACAACTCTACTTTTTTCTAGAGCTAGGAGCTAAACCTATTTGGCTAAATAACATAGAGCGGAGCAATCCCAAACATCCTCTAAAAGACGCTACTAAAGACGTGTTTGGGACTGCTCTTTGAGATCTGCTCCACAAACTTTATTGTGGAGCAGCTTCAAAAAACTAAAGTTTATGAAGCCGTTGTGTTTGGAAGCTGAAACTATTTGATAAAAAAACATGGGCGGTGGCCTAGTCAAGCTAAAACTTGTCTTTGGTGGCCAGAATTTCATCATCGTGCAGTGGCCTAGCCAAGCTAAAATTTAGCCAAACCAAAATTAGTGTTTATGTTTTGGCCTTTTTCGAGTTTTGCCTAGTTGGCATATAGAAAATTTTGGATTGGCTAGAAAAATTATGAACCGCAACTATAGAAAGATTTTTCATGCGTTAGTGCTATGGCACTTGGCAAAATCTGGGGCCAAAGATCAAATTACATGTAAAATCATGTGTGCATTTTTTTTAACTCAAATCATGTGTACATTTGGCAAACTGGCATTTTGTATTTTTTAAAAAAAATCATGGAAATAAACTATGTGAATCCATCCTTTGACCCCCTTACTCCTTCCTCACTTCACCTTCCTCTGCTTCAATTGATCAATTCCACGACAGCATCTAGTTCCATCTGCTCTATCTCTAATAACGAGATTGAATTGGATTTGGGAACTTGGACGTTAGCGATTTGAGGACTTTGAAGGAGGACCACTGAAGATGGCTAGCGGAGGAGATGGTTGGTGGACGAGGTGACACTGGACGGTTGGTGGGAGGACGAGATGAAAACAAGGATGACGAGTGATGGACTGAATACTGATGGTATATTATGATACATAGGAGAAGCTTATCAATGAGCAAGGAAGGAGCTCCAACTAGGAATTAAATGGATAATAAGGGAATAATACTACTCCTATCATGTAACATAGCGCATTCGAGCATTAAAAAGTTATATCTAAGTACAAGGGAATTTAGGGGACGAGAGATAATTTTACATTAAATAGTAGCACAAATTTGATAGTTTGGTTTATAAGCCATTCTAACAGTGTTTCTCTTACAACAAATTAGTCGTTTTTATCTTATCACCTGACTTATAAGTCATCCTACTGTTTATCAATAAATCTCCATTAATCACATTGATAATAGTGTTTCAAACAAAGGAACAAAATGGTCCAGTCTTTCGTCAATACTTGAAGTGTTATTTTTCCTTTTTTTGATAGAGTGCGCGCGGTAAGCAACAGAGAAGCTAAACGCTCAAAAAAAAGGAACCATATAAATAAACAATAAAGAAAGCATAGGAAAGCTGAACTAGACATAGCAACTATGGAGGTGAATGAAGAAAGGCTGCGGTCTCGGGTCTCCAGGTCCATACAAACGTGGACAGGCCCTTGTGCTTGTGTGGCTTTCGCTTGGGTCATTTCCTCATCTATATGATTTCGTAGCGACACGAATCATCATCCTTTTAAATCCTGCGTATAGCTCCGAAATTGCATGATAAAAAGGAACAGCCATGGAAGAAGAGCAATGACCAAATATCCAAATTCTCCAAAAGGTAGCCTAAGCAGAACGAAGTTAATTAATAACACGACGTCATCACTAGTCACTAATAACAACCGTAACAATCGACAAAGGACACACAAAAAACGTCTTCCATATTTGACCAGCAAACAGCAATGCACTTCCAAATCTAAATCTAAAAAGAGCAGGACCAAGTCTTGGTCCACGAACCACGATTCACAGAATTATCGGCCTACTCCGTCCGTCCCTTTTTATTTGTCGCTTCGCTTCCCGAGACACAAATGCCGACAATTTTAATAAATAATAAATATCATCGATTAGTATCATAATTAATATCATCAGAAAGATCTTTGGATCTAGTTTTTTAACAAAATTATTTGGAGATATAAATATTGTACATATTTTTTATAAATCAAGTTAAACTTATGACACGCATCCCACGGCGACAAATAAAAAGGGACGGAGGGAGTATATATCTTCGTGCAGGGCTAGCTGCTAGACTCAACTAATACCAATCGTGATCTTTGCACTGGCAGACATCCCTCTTATGCGTCGAAGGACCACCCATCTCAAGTGCGGTGCCTGGGGGTGAGAACATTTGGATCTTCTTGCATACTTCCTCACTTAAAGAGATATCGTCAACCACATTGATTACCATTTTTTTAAGTGTCTTCTTGCACATGAATATCAGCTTCACCAGGTCTACCTCTTCGTCGGATCCTGTGAAGAAACTGAATTCTACCTCCTCGAGCAAATCGAGGGCGACATTGTCGGTCCTCAGCATCTCTTGTTGAACACAAGGGCAACGAAATTGTTTGCACAGTGACACCTGATCACAAGAGCAGTTCAGTCATGCATGATCAACTTATAAAGTATAAACAATGATACAAATGTAACATGTGTCCAAAAAATGTATACCATGAATAATTAACAATGAAAGAAAAAAACTTACTTTTGGTGCATCATGGTGGATCAACTCAATCTCCAACTTCGTAATGCCATCACATTTCCTCAGGAGATGCAGCAAGCTGGACTCAATAGAATGTGCAAGTACTTTTAGTCCCACTGTTAGAGCTTTGCTCTTGGGAAGCTTACTTGTATTCTCCAGGAATATACGGTATTGATCTGGGAACTGTCAACAGCATATCAGAACAGTGGATGAAGCTCCAGCATGAAGAGGAAAATCTATTCCCTAGGACAGATATATCATGATAAAAGAAAACAAGACAATGTATGCTTTAATTTCATCTCATGTGCTCCACTACTAGTCTACCACTACAATCTGTGTCAACCTTGAGTGTTCACACTCCATATGTAAAAGGAAAAGGTTAGATTTACATTTACTCTCTCTTAATCATATCTAGTTTGCCAAGAGATCGATTATTTTCTTGAAAAAACTGTTAAAATCCTCCTGCAAATCGTTGGGAAAAAAAAATGTCGTCATCAAGGTAATATCTATGAAAATCTTATGGAAACAATAACTAACCTGGTAAAAAGTATTGACCTTGATCAGTGAATAATGGAGTAAGTAATTAAGTTATCAGTTTTAGCTTTATTTGTTAGACGATTTGGTACATGCGCGCTCCTTCTGTTCCAAATTATAACTAGTTTTAGCTTTATCAAGTTAGACTTTTCTGACTTTGATAAAGTTTATAGGGAAATAAGTTGTATCAAATAAATGCACTATCAAAATATATTTCATGGCATATATCTAATAAATATTATTTGATGTTGTCAATATTTGTGCATGTTTCAATAAGCTTTTGGTTAATTAAAGCTAAACAACTGGCAGTTTGGAACGGAGAGAGTACATATCAGCTTGTAACATGACATGTAAAAGTAACCTGTCAACCTGCCTACAGATTGAGGTGTGCGTATGTGTTGTGTTAGTTGCATACACAAGGAGTGATCAGTGATGAGCCGTTTCCAAAATATCACATTTGTAGGTGTACTTTGTTTTGATGCAAGGCGTGCCAAAAATCTTCAGCTTCAGCTTCACAGTAAGAGAGGAATGAGGACATAATAATTAGACCCACTCACCGGTGGAATGACAAGGTGGAGGCTCAGTTCATCCGCAGCATCGAACCGCTCCAGCAGTGGCGGCATCGGAGTCCACTGCGTTACCGCCAGCCTGCGGATACGGCGGCCAGTCCCTGTGATGTGGTGCCGCGCCGGGTCGTAACCGTCGTCCCATTCTACCTCCTGCACGATTGGAGCGGCGATGCGCACTTGCTCATAATTGCATCCGTGCAGCTGCAGCCACTCCAGTCTCGGCGCAACGACGTCGAGCCTGTTTTTGGCGCCGACGACACGCAGAGCGAGCCTCTCGAGCGTGTCGGAGCGGATGGAGATGTCGCCGTCCACGTCCAGCATGGTGAGCCCGAGCACCCAGAGGCACGGGCACTGCAAGGACACGACGCGGCTGAGGTCGCCGCCGCTCACTCGGCCGAGAGTTATGCTTAGGATGCGCAGCTCCGCGAAGACGCCGGCGCCGGCTGGGGGTAGCCGGAGCCGGAAGTCGTACACGAGCTTCGCGTCGATCCATAGGGTGCTCTCAAAGATCGGCACCTCGAGCTCCTCCTCCACGTCGTCCTCCGGCAGCGGCGGTGGTTCCTTGCAGGGCAGGCAGACGTGGACCTCTCTCGGTGCGCGCGACGCGGCGAACCGCAGCCACGAGACGGCGCGGGCGGCGGTGACGGGGCGCGACATATCGTCAAGGCCGACGGCGAACCTTTCCATCATGGGCTCGGTGTACGCGGTGATGGCGGCGTCGACGGAATCTGGGGAGGAGTCGTCGTCGAGGAAGATGAGATCCGGGACCTTTGTCCAGACGCGGCGCCATCGGCTGGATAGGACGCTGGTCCGCGCGGCTGCTGCGGTGGAGTGCAGGCCGGTGAGGATGGTGACGAGGAGATCCTCGGAGAGACCGCTGATGCGGTCGAGGCCCGAAGCGGCGCGCGAAGACTCCATTAGGGTTTGTGGCGGCGGACGGCGAAGTAGTGGCGTGTGGAGGAAGGCAAAGTTGAAAAGGCGTACGTCGAAGGGATTATTTGGCAAAGTAACGAAGAGCTGTTTGCTCCTCTATGTTTTTAACATGTTTATCTTATTTTTTTATCCTAAATTAAGCATTACTCCATCCATCCAAAAAAAAACCAATTGTAAGAGCATCTCCAACGGTTTTGCAGATAGACTTTGCATTATTGTTTTTGCAAAAAAATTTAAAAAATATCTATCCAACGGTTTTGCAAAGGAGCTTTGTATTTTTTATTAACTTGGCAAAAAGCAGGGAAGGACTTACATATATGCACACATTGTCTGCGCTTGGCATTGCCGACGCCGCGCTTATTTCCCCCCACACGCGTCCAAAATTTTCTTTTTTTTATCGGTGATAATGCAAAACCATTGGAGATTAACTCTTTGGATCTTTGCCATATTCATTTGAGACTTGGCAAACTCCTAATTTTGCCAAATAAAATATGCAAAACCGTTGAAGGTGCTCTAAGATTTTTAAAAACTATATGTTTAACCATTCATTTTATTCAAGAATTTTATACATATTATAAAATAACTAAATCATTATTAAATTATCTCAAACGATGACATTCATATAGAGTCTAACAATTGTGTTTCCTTTTTGCGGACGGAGGGAGTATTTTTTTTTACTTTCAATTCAAGTTATGAAAATTATGTAGGTTAATAATATAATACTTATATTATTTATGCTCTTAAAATTCACTTTCAGAGTACTGCCATAAGAGCATCTCCAATAGATTTCTAAATATTTCTCCTCCTAAAAAGTCCGTGTTTACTGACTTCTAAAAAATATTAGAAGAAAAAAAAAAAAGTCATCTCTAATAGTTTCTAATATTTCACTTAAAAAAAATCTAATTTTGTTCCCACTTAGTTTTTTCGGTTCTTTTTCCCGGGAGTAAATCTTCGTCGTCCTGCATCCGTACGCCGCCGTGGCCTCTTCGTCGTCGACGGTGAACGCGCAGCACTAGAGCTGCTGGTTGCATGCTGCTGCACCCCTGCCGGTGGCCGCTGCTGCGCTGCAGCCGCTCGTGTGCTGTGTTGCCTTGCAAGATTTGCTTGCTGCCTATTGATTACCTGCATGGATGCGTGCCGCCGGCCAATACACAAGCGAAGACAACACATGGACGAGGCAAAGGCGACGGGCATGCATGGTCTTCCTGGACGGGACCGATGGAGGATGGCAACAATGGACGGCGGAGAGGATGAATTCGCGGCAAAAGAGGCGCGCCGATGCGAGAAACAGTATCCGCGCGAGGAGAGTACTCCTAAAGTTACGCGCCACGGGGGTAGATTTTTCTAGTGCCTAAGGAGGATGGATTAGGAGTTGTTGGAGAGAAGTTTTTTCTTATTTTGATTTAGAGAACTCCTTGAGATGCTCTAATATATAATTCGTTATGAAACTTAAAGAATTTTTTTAAATTGATGATTAAAGTTTCAATTATTTGACTTAGAACAAACCAAATATGATATCTAAAAAAAAAAGGGGCATACATGTTGATTTATAATCCAACACCAATATTTATTAACTAGTAATCATAATCACTACATGAATGAATGATGAATGAACCCTCACCAATAACGATAATTAAGTTATGTTGATGTCAATGTGCATAGCCTAAATTTAGGTCATCATTTTCATTCAAACAAATTGTAAAGATGTTTTGACTTTTCTACATATAGCTTTTGCTATGCACTTAGTGTCTAGATAATTAGTAAAAAAGCAATATATATATAGAGAATAGTCAAAAGATCTTACAATTTGGAACAGAGAGTACAAAATTTAAGCATTTTTTAGGCCACCACAGCAAGCTACATTCTCTCTGCGACTCTGCAAATATTTGGATGGCAAGCAACATCCACTGTTCCACTCGGCAGGAAAAAAAGAGAAGAATACAGTGCATGTAATCGACTGTGCATGGCAACTTCAACCATAGGGTGATCCTTCTTGTGACGGCTGTGTGGCTTCTCTTTGCTTGGCATACTCAGCGAAAATAACCCAACCATCAAGGAACTGCAGGAAGACACAGTTGTGTGAGGAGATTTTTTTTTTTAAAAAAAAATGGTCCAATAGACAATGCTTCCAAAACTGAATGTCTGACACTATACATCAGTTAACAGGGTATATATACGAAAAGATCAATGAGTCATCACTTGTTCTTTGGTTGTCATGAAAAAATGAAAGAAAAAAAATATTTTGGCATGTTGATATTTCTGATGTCCTCTACATTTAGGATTATCAGGAATATTCAATGTGGTTAATGTCTTTCATGAATAAAAAACAGTGAACTTGGAAACTAACTGCAATCAACCACATGCACTCACCTTTCCATCCATGCCTTTTATGGCCTCACCAGCTTCTTGTACAGTTGCATATTTGACAAAGCCAAATCCTCTGGAGTATCCAGATATTCTATCAGTGATTACTCTTGCTGCATACACAGTGTAGCTTCATCACATCGATATATGAAATCAGCACTTAAAGAAATATCTGAACAATAATTCAATGTATACCTTCAATGACCTGACCAAATTTAGAAAATGCTTCCTTAAGTCCCTCGGTCGTTGTGCGTTTATTTAACCCTGCATAGATGCCTCTGTTAATACTAGCATATTATATACCCACATTCCTAGTTTCGCACATGATGCGTGCATGCTGCAATGAGAACAAACAGTGAACCAATATTAATCGATGATGAGACAACACACCTTGAATTTTCCAAACCTCTGTGTAACTATATTTGAATAATATGATTATTTATTGTTTTAGTGGTGTTATTTATTTTTGCATAGTAACAACATTTATGGAGAAAAAGTAATCAAACGTCACCAGAGTTATTTCACGGATTCAGATACCACTGCCTTTTTCCTTCGATGAAGAGACTGACTATTGACATAGATTACTGGATGAACTATTGACCAAAAAAACATGTAGGAAGCTACTAATGCACTGAATCTTGCAATAACTTTAGCTCCACTTATTTTCCATATAGGAAAGTGGACTACTCAAACCAGCAGTAATCACTGGCATTTGCGATGTGTTCTGCTTCCAAGTTTACCAATACTACTGCTTATAAAAGGACAATCAGTTTGTATGTGCCCGTGCAGTATTTCTCTCGTTCAGGGTGGGTTCAGACAGAGCAAATCGATTCAGTTCGCAAGATAAATACAGCTCGATTACAACTAGTATCAGTCTAGTCCGTCAGTTCTATCAAAATTGGAAGGAACTACTGGCTCGCAGGTCTCAGACAAAAGTAAACAACTTCGCCCATTCCTAATCCTACCGCAAACATCCACCGCCTGCCAGCACAACAAGCAACTAATAAAGCGCGCAGCATAAGAATCAAAGCGAGGGTTTCTCTCGCAAAACATGCAAAAAGGAGGAAAAAAACGGAGCGAGGTTGGTTGCCTGAGACGAAGAGGTTGTTGCAGGGATCCGCCGCGGGGCGCGCGGCGGGTGGAGATGGTGCAGCGAAGGCCGACACGGAGAATAGCCGGCGGAACCCGGCACGAGCCGCCGCCGCCATTCCGATGCCGTCTCCGGAGAATCGGAGGTGAGGAGAGTGCGGCGTGACGGGGTCACGTGCCAGAATTTCAATGGGCCAATGTAAATGAAGAAGGATTGCAATGGGCCAGCCAGACCCACACGACGGCCCAAGCCCAATACACATACAAACGCTGGTCCCCTGCCACTAGCACCCCGAAGGCCCGACCCAATCGCTCCTGCCCCCCAAAACCCTCTCGATCCCCTTCCGCCCTTCGCCGGACCGGAGGGCGGGTGGCTCGCCGTCAATGGCGTCGCTGCTCCGGTCGATCCTCCGGCTATTCCAAGCGAAGGCGCCGGGGCTGGAGCTTCTGGATCTCGGCGACGATCTCCTCCGGGAGATTCTCCTGCGGATCGGCTTCCCCGCCGACGTCATCCGCGCCTCCGCCGCATGCGCCACCTTCCGCCGCATCGTCACCGAACCCTCCTTCTTCCGCCGTTACCGCTCCCTCCATCCTCCGCTACTCCTCGGCTTCCTCGATGCCAGAACCAGAACCAAATGTTTCCAGCCGGCCGAGGCGCCCCACCCCAACGCTCCTGCCGCACTCGCTTTCGCCCGCGCCGCGAGCTTCTCCTTCGAGGACCGCCTCCCTCGCCGCCACCTAGTTTCGTACTGCATCTGGCCCTGGGAGATCTGTGACCTCCGCGACGGCCGCGTCCTCCTCAAGTGCACACCTCTGTCATTTACATTCAGGGCATTGGACTTTTTGCCGGATCTCGCGGTGTGCGACCCCTTGTCCAGGCGGCGCCTGCTGCTACCTCGCATTCCCGACGACCTACTCGCCTCTGTTCAGGTTCAGCGATGTAACATTCCATGTTTCGAGGCCTTCCTTGTCCCTTCTTCTACAGAAGAGGAGGATGAGAGGTCGTTCAGAGTGATCGGCATGGCCATGACGGGTTGCAGCATGACAAAGCTAGCGGTATTTGTCTTCTCCTCGAGCTCTGGCCGCTGGAGTCTCGGTAGTACGTATGCAAATTTGGATACTCTTAATGTACCGCCAGACAGAAAGATGCTGAAACAGCCCAATCTTGCTCATGGCTGTTTCTTCTGGAAAGTAGAGAAGAAGGACAAGTTGCTCAAGCTTGACATTAGCATAATGGAGCTCTCCACATACGACCTCCCGCCTGGCCACCATGAGTGTCATACTGCCATTGCAGAGGCAGGGGAAGGAAAAGGAGGGATTGCATTGTTTAGCTGCTCACGCTCTTCTGAAGAAACATACTATTTGGATCATTACACCAGCATTATGCAATCCAAGAGCGACAGGGACAATGAGTGGCAGATGATGAGCATAATCCCACTTCCGGCCAATCACCGGTATAAGATTTGTGGTGCGGCTGGTGGATACATTTTCCTATTGGGATTTCCAAAATTCCAAGGACCGGATCCTACCGTTTGTTTATCCCTTGAGGTGAAGAATTTGAGGATTGAGAGGGTGGGTTCCGCAATGCTTCAAATTGGTATCCTGCACCCGTATTTCGGGTACCCACCACCCATGTCACCGAAAGTGATACTGAGTGGTAAGCATTTGATCATTACCTTTACTGGCTTCCTCTATTTTTGCTTTAGATGATTAGATCTGTCATATGCCCTGCTGCAGGAATAAGTTTATTATCATTAAGCTTGTTTTGGTTTTTCCACCTTTTCATCTTAACTCTTCTCAACCTTTTGTTCGCCACTGAGGGGTGTGCCATTCCACAAGTTGCATATTAACATATTTTCTAATGCTTAACTGTTCTCTGTTGTAAAATCACAGTTAGGAAGTCATTTATTTTTCTTCCCCAGTTCCCCTCTGTTGGTGTAAATTATTGTATTGTAAAGGGACCAATATGTAAGATGCAAGAGAAGAAATAGAAGGGCTCACAGTCTGGAAGCAACCAGACCGAGCTTTCCCAAACAACAACATGGTATTCAGAGCCGAAATCAGGGTTACCGGCGGCGCGTGGAGCTGAGCACCGGTGCGCACGGGTGCTGCGGCGAGAAGGCGACGGCGGCGACCTTCTTCTTCTCCGGCGCCTTTGCGGTTGGTCCCGGCGGCGGCGGTCTTCCTGGACTTGGCTGCTGCGGCCGTCTTCTTGGCCTTTGGCGGCGCATTCTTGGCGGCGGCGAGCGGCCTGCGCGTGCGCGGCTGCGCGAGGAGAAGGCGGCGGCGCGGCGGGTGGCGAAGCGGCTTGCGCGGACGAGCGAGGAGGAGGCGGCGCTCGCGTGCGGTGCTGGGGCTGCGTGAGGAGGCGGCGGTGCTCGTGCTGTGCGGGTGGCGCACGGACGGGTGCAAGCAGAGCACGAGGCGCGTGCTCGGGCAGGGGCCGGCGGTTTGAAGCAGAAGAAGAAGGTGAGCCAGACTGCGGTTTGAAGCAGAAGAAGAAGGTGAGCCTGTGGGTGCTTGTGTTGTGCGTGGCTAGAGAAGAAGGAAGGGTGCTGCTGCTGTATTGCAGATTGGTGTGGGTGTATACTGGTATAGCGAAGCTCTGGGGTGCTGTTTTGGTGCTTGAGGAAGATGGATCCGGCAAGGGAAGCAGAGAAAAAGGCAGAGGAGGAGGCAGTGAAGGATTCAGCTCAGAGCAGTGATAAAACTGGAGGCGATCCACCAGTTACCAAAAGTGAGTTGAAAAGTGAGATGATGTCTATGATTCAGGGGCTATTCGAGATGGGTGTGATTGGTCCTAGGGTGGCACCTGAACTCAAGCTGAAGCTGGAACTTGTACCAAATGATGTGAAGTTAGAAGGAAGCAAGAATTACTTGAGTTGGTCCAGAAGAGTGCAAGTGCTTCTAGGGGAAAAAGGTGTAGACCACTATCTGACGGAGGATTGTGTTGAGCCAGTGACAAGCTCAGTCCTGAGTGGAGAGTTTGGCGTGCGACAAACTCTACTATAGTGGCGTGGTTGTTGGCATCCATGTCACCCTCTGTCAGTAAAATGGTAGAGGCTATGCCCACTGCAGCACAAATATGGAGAACCTTAAGTAATATGTATTCCAAGCGAGGGAATGTGATGGTGATGATGGAGATTCAGAATAAGGCTGATGCAGTGAAACAAGGGGGGCGATCAGTGGAGCAGTATGCTAGTGAGCTGCAATATCTGTGGGGGGAGTTAGATCACTATGCTCCACTCCGTATGAGGGATCCACAGGATGCAATCGGATGTCAAGAAGTGGATAGAGGATAGAAGGGTGACTCATTTTCCTGAGAAACTTGGACCCAGAGTTCGAAAGCAGGGAGAGCTGCTTTTTGCTACCAGGAGAGTCTCCCCCATGGATGGAGGAGGCGGTGTCGCCCCATGGTCATTGAGGAGAGTAGGCTTCGGATGATGAGTGGTGACAATCCCGTGAAGTCAGCCTATACCACTGCGTGGGCGAGAGGGGTGTGTTACAACCGTGGAGAGAAGGGACACATGAGCTACAATTGTCCCCTTCCAAGAAACTATGGTAGTAGGAGTGGGACTCGAGGAGGTCGTGGTGGTGCTCATAGCGATCAAGGAGGCCGTGGTGGCCGTGGTGGTGGACGTGCAGGAGGACGCGGCAGAGGTCGTGGTGCCCCTCAAGCCCATGCTGCTATGGAGGGTTCTACCACGAAAAAGTGGCCCTCGGACTAATGCTGAGATTCAGTCCCTCACCTTAACGGAGAACAGGTCAAGCAAAGTGGGAACAATGGCAGAAGTTTAAAGCATCCGAAGCCTCCAAGTACTACTCCAAAGGGGTTACAGAATGGCCACCACCAGTCACTTTGGTAAATTTGCCAACTATGCCCACTTGGGCAAAGGTACTCGAGCACGTGCACTTGCATCCACATGTAGGCATAACATAGAATGGGTCATTGATTCGAGCTTCCAAACATGTCACCGGCACATCTAGTTCTTTTTAAAACATATATCCCACAGTCATATTCTGAGACTATTCAAACTCTGCCGATGGTACCTCCCAACCCATTCATGGTGTAGGGTCTATAGAGTGCACTCCATCCCTTCACCTATCTTCGCTTTTGCATGTTCCCTCCTTTCCGATCAATCTTCTCTCTGTTAGCTCACTTATTGATCAGTTTAAATGCACAGTTACATTTGATGAAAATTTCTGTATTCTTCAGAAAAAGAGGGCGGGGGAAAGTGATTGGGACTGAATCAGGCGTAATGGGCTGTGGTTCATCAACCAGGAGCGGGGCGGCATTGGCGGTAGCTACTGGGACACAAGAGAGGGAGATCTACTTACTTCATCGCCGGTTAGGACATGTTCCCTTTGGAAGCTTGAATAAATCATATCCCGATGTTTTTAAAAATGTGGACATAAAAAAACTTGTGTGTGATGCTTGTGAACTTGGGAAGCATACAAGGACAACATATCCTAGTATTGGCCTCCTGAGTTGTGAACCTTTTATATTAATACATTCGATGTTTGGGGTCCCCGCTCGCTTACATCTGTGAGTGGATTTAAGTGGTTTGTCACATTTATTGACCGCTATACTGTGTATGACATGGGTTTACATGCTTAGGGGTAAGCATGAGGTCCTTCGGTGTTTCCAGGACTTTCATAAGTTGGTTGAAAATCAATTCAATGCTAGAATCCAATTATCGAGAACCGATAATGGAACGGAGTATGTGAATAATGTTTTTAGGGCTTATCTCTCTAACATGGGATCATACATCAAACTACTTGTCCTAGTACCCCACCACAAAATGGTGTTGCTTTGAGAGGAAGAATCGTCACTTGTTGGAGGTAGCAAGATCAATTATGTTCCGGATGAATGTGCCCAAATATCTCTGGAGAAGCAAACAGCAGTGTACTTGATCAACCGTATGCCATCTAGGATTCTAGGTATGAAGTCACCTGTAGAGCTACTGCTGGGACAGCAAGAGTTTAAAGTACCCCCAAAAGTATTTGGTCGTGTGTTTTTGTTAGGGATCACAGATCTTCGCTGGTAAGCTGGACCCTCAAGCCGTGAAGTGTGTTTTTGTTGGATACTCTTCTACACAAAAAAGGTTACAAGTGTTGGGACCCTATTGGAAAAAAACTGTTTGTGAGTATGGATGTGACGTTCAGGGAGTTTGAACCATACTATACACAACCATGGGACCTTGATCCCTTGTTGGAGGAATTCTCTTCAGTCACTGAGGGTGACAGTAGAGAGGGGGAGAATGAAGGAGTTGATGATACTAGAAGGACGGTGATAGTTGGTACCATCCCATGTCCAGAGGATAGGCCTGAAACTCAAGAGAAAATTCATCAGGATAATGGAGGCGTTGGTGTGAGGAATGGTGACTGCGAAGGTGAAGAGATAGTCGGTGATGAGGTAGTTGGTGATGAGAATGAGGAGACAACTGATGGAGGAAATACAGAGGTAAATGTTGAGCAAGAGAAGGAACCCATAGTGTATCAGAGGAGACGGTTCAGAGTCGGGGGGCAAATTAGTGCACCACGCCCACGGCAGCCTGCTACACCGGTTCCCCGCCCCTCGGACCTCTCTTCATCAAGTGGTAATGTCCCTCCTAGCCCTGAACATGTAGAGTTACCTCTTGCACAACGTAGGGAGACTAGATCTAATTTTGGAAAACCTCCTACTCGCTATGGCTTTGAGCATCCTAGTACGTATCATGACATTGCCAACTTCCTCTCATACTCTCATCTTTCACCTGCATATAGAGCATTTGTTGCATCTTTACAAACAGTGCCTATTCCAAAGGACTGGAGGTGTGCAAAGCAGAATCCTAACTGGAATGCTGCAATGAGAGAAGAGATGCATGCTCTTCAGAAGAACAAGACATGGGAATTGGTCCCACTTCCAAGAGGGAAAAGAGCTGTAGGCTGCAAGTGGGTCTTCACTGTGAAGCAAAACCCAAAGGGAGAGGTGGACAGGTATAAGGCAAGGCTGGTTGCAAAAGGTTATAGTCAAACATATGGCATTGATTATGATGAGACCTTTGCTCCTGTGGCAAAGATGGGTACTTATTAGGACCTTAATCTCCCCGTCGGTGCGGTGAACTTTGGTTGGCCTTTACATCGATGGATGTGAAGAATGCATTTCTTCATGGTGATTTACAAGAAGAAGTTTACATGGAAATCCCACCGGGGTTTGCGAATAGTCGAACTGTTGGGAAAGTATGCGGACTTAAAAAAGTCACTCTATGGACTAAAGCAATCACCTCGGGCATGGTTCGACAGGTTTAGGAGAGCGGTCTGTGGTATGGGCTACATTCAATGTAATGGTGATCATACGGTCTTCTACAAGCATAGAGGAACGTTTATCACCATTATGGCAGTGTATGTGGACGACATTGTGATCACAGGAGATGATGTGGAGGAAATCAAATGTTTGAAGGAGAATCTGGGAAAAGCCTTTGAGGTAAAGGACCTTGGACCACTAAGGTATTTCCTTGGGTTTGAGATTGCTAGGTCGCCTAAGGGGATAGTACTCTCTCAAAGAAAATATGTCCTTGATCTGTTGACTGAAACTGGTATGCTTGGATGTCGGCCATGTAGTACTCCAATTGATAAAAATCATCAAATCAGTGCCCAATGTGGAGACTCTGTGAACAAGGAAACTTATCAAAGATTGGTGGGAAGACTGATATACCTGTGTCATACAAGACCTGATATTTCCTATGCGGTGAGTGTGGTGAGCAGGTATATGCATGATCCAAGAACAGGACATATGGAGGTTGTTTATAGGATTTTGAGGTATCTGAAGGGAACCCCTGGGAGAGGGCTATGGTTCAGGAAGAATGGGCACCTTGATGTGGAAGGTTACTGTGATGCGGATTGGGCGAGTAGCAAAGATGATAGGAGGTCCACCTCTGGGTATTGTGTGTTTGTGGGAGGCAATCTTGTTTCATGGAGAAGCAAGAAGCAAGCAGTTGTAGCTCGGTCTACTGCGGAGGCTGAGTATAGAGCAATGGCATTGAGCTTGTGTGAGATGTTGTGGTTAAAACGCTTGCTAAAGGAGCTGCGGGTGTTAAGAAACGAGACAATGATGCTTCATTATGATAATATTGCTGCTATCAATATTGCAAACAATCCAGTCCAGTTTGACCGCACCAAGCATGTGGAGATTGATAGATTCTTCATCAAGGAGAAGCTAGATAGTGGAGTCCTAAAGTTAAAATATGTAAAATCGCGTGGCCAACTAGCGGACTGTTTTACAAAGGGTTTAGGACCTAGTGAAGTTGAGCTAAGTTGTAACAAGATGGGCATGTTAGATATCTTTAGCCCATCTTGAGGGGGAGTGTTGGTGTAAATTATTGTATTGTAAAGGGACCAATATGTAAGATGCAAGAGAAGAAATAGAAGGGCTCACAGTCTGGAAGCAACCAGACCGAGCTTTCCCAAACAACAACACCCTCCCTTTCTGGTTAAGCAGTGGGTTCCAGGCCATGTTGATTGCACATTTTTCTGTCTGAAGAACTGTGTCATGCAATATCCCAAAGTGACTGAGAACATATAATTTGTTTTTTCTTTATATATAGCCATTTCATCGCTACTGGTTTTTTGTAGCTAAAGAAGGGACCCCTTGTCCCGGTGGTACCAGCTAGCTTCTGCGCCCCATACCCGACGACCTCGCCTCCATCCACGTCCAGCCTTCCTTGCACCTACTGGAGAAGAGGAGGATGAGACATCATTTACAGTAATCGGCATGGCACATTGCCCGATCAAGTCTGGCATTTGTCTTCTCTTCAGACTCTGGTGTATGGTACTACGTGGAATGATTACTTAGGAGGCTCCATACTTGATTTCCCCTGCTGTGCGTATGGTTGCATCTACTGGAAAATTATACACATACACATCAACATTTGTACAAGCTCGACACCGACGGGATGGAGTTCGCCACAGTTGACCTCCCTCCTCGTTATGAAAGGCGTGGTGTTATCATCGTGGAGGCAGGAGAAGACAGGGTTGGGGTGTTTAGTCATGTTAGGTTCAGCAATGCTGTGTGTTATGCTTTTCAGCAAAAGGAGGCAAGATTGCCGATGTACTAATTGATCTGAATTGTGAGGTGCATGTATGGCTTTGTAATGTTACAGAATTTGACGGGGACGTGCGGTTGCTGTTTTTTGACTTGGGATGACGATAGCAGCAGTCTGGACTTTTGAGATGTAAGGCGAGAAAAGATCATGTTAAGGACAACAGCCTGCAAGTTACTAGTTCTGTAGTGTTCTCCAAACAGCATTGCCGATCTACAAAAGTATATAATCTTTAATTTGGGCAGTTTGCTGTAAAATTCAGGCTTATGAAACTAAACTCAGCTACATAGGTTTTCAGTTAGAATGAGCTTCTGTCTATTCTAGCATTGTGATAACTTATAAGTATGGACTCTCAGATCTTGTTCCTTGTTTAAATCTAGTTAGGCCTCTGGTTGCGATTAGTAAGCATCCGAGACCCTTTTAAGATGTGAATGTGATGATGTTGTGTCAGTTTGGGGTTGAACTTGCCAGAGTTGAACACTTCTCATCATCAAACAATGAACTCAAAACTCGGCTAGTGTAAGGTTGGGCCCGAACCCATAAATATAAACTACTTTCATCCTAAAAACAATGCAATTCTAGATTCGAAACCGTAAGATACTCTAATGTTTGATGATCTAAGTCTATAGAAAATACCATCAACATTTATGTTGTTCAAATAGATCCAATCCAAAATATAGTACTCTATAATTAATATAAGATACGTATTTAATATCATAAATATTAGTACCTTTTGTCTAGATATAGTTAAAGTTTTTTTTAGGAAGCCATATGGCGCATTTTATTGATATGAAAACAGCGTTACGTCGTTCACTAGGGCTTTGATAGTAAAGCTAGGAGGTTCATCAACCTAAATACATGAACTTTTTATTGAATGGTTAAAACGGTTTAATTTCTATGTTTTTGTTTTCAACGGTGGGTAGACATTTGCTTGCTGGCCTGGCCCGTCAGATTGCTTACAGTCCACTAAACATATACTCCAGGCCACGAAACAAAAGTTCAAAGCTGCCTGGATCTCAAGCAAACAGCCTATCATCAAAGCCGCCACGAAGCCCACACATCCAACCTTTCCAGCCCATTCCATTCTGCACTGGGGGAAAAGGAAAATATTCCCATTCTGCGTCGCTTCTGTCCCTGTCTCTCCCTTCGGCCTTCGCCGGCAGCGGGGAGAATTGCCCGCGATGGCGTCGAGGGTTCGCCTGAACATCACCTACCCCGAGGCCGCGGAGCCAGAGCAGCCGCCGCCGGCCCTAACCAGCGACCTCCTCGAGGAGATCTTCCTCCGCGTCGCCTCCCCTGCGGATCTCGCCCGAGCCTCCGCCGCTTGCGTCTCCTTCCGCCGCCTCATCACTGACCACTCCTTCCTCCGCCGGTACCGCTCCATTCACCCACCCCTCCTCCTTGGCTTCGTCAACGTATCTGGTTTCCACCCTGTCCAGGCGCCCCATCTCTCCGCTGCTGTCGCCCGCGCTGTCGCCCGGGCTGCTGATTTTTCCTTCGACTACCTCCCTCGCCCAGCAACCACCCTATGGAGCCGCTGGCGTCTGTGCGATGTCCGCAACGGCCGCGTCCTCCTCGGGTTCTGTAGCGAGGAAGGCGACAACTACTGGAACCTCGCGGTGTGTGACCCGTTGTCCCGGCGACACCTGCGGCTGCCTCCTATAAACGACGATCTACTCGCCTCCGTCGAGCTCCAATACCAAAATATGTTCCATCCCATGGCCTCCTTTCTCCCTTCAGGAGGCATAGAGGAGGATACATCATTCAGCGTGATCCTCAGGGTGCAATCCAACACAAGGTTGGGGGTATTTGTCTTCTCTTCAGTCTCTGGCTGCTGGAGCGTCATTATGTCTACCAATTGCGACGTTCTGGGCATGAACACCATTGAGGCGCTGATTTCAGGCCGATATGCGCATGACTGCTTCTATTGGAAATTATTCCGCAAGAACATGTTGATCAAGCTCGACATGAATACTATGCAGCTTTGCACTGTTGACCTCCCGCCTGGCCACGATGACCGGCGAATCATTGTTGTGGAGTCTGGGAGAAACAAGGTTGCGATGTTTAGTCTGAATTATCAAGCAAGATGTGTGGATTATTACACCTTTTCGCAAAATGGCAGTGAGAATTCCCATGTGTGGAATAAGATGAGTACTGTCCATTTGCCTGCGAACCATAACATTGATAGCTGGTTTAAGGGTCCAGCTGAAGGATACATTTTCCTAGAAGGCAGTCCAATAGAAAATGATGCAAAGCATTCAGTGTTTTTCTCACTTGAGATTAATTCACTCAAAATTGAGAGGGTCACTACAACAAGTGTTGCCTATTATGGCTATCCGTATTTCGGATTCCCACCATCTATGTCACCAATAAGAATTCAAGGATATGGATAGGTAAGTTTCTTATCGTAAGTGTTGCCTTTTGCATTTTAGCACAACTCTAAATTATCGCCATGCGGCTATGATGCTGGAATAACATTATATTTGAATGACGTGATTGTGGTAAGAACATAGTTCATATGCTGTTTGACAATTTTCTTCCGTTAGAGACTTGCAGCCTGTTCTTGTTAACATGATTTTTCTTGTCCTTTGTATTCCCTAGTGTAACAAAGGTAAAATGCACTCAGGAATTCAGTCATGATCTGCTTGTTTATTTCACCAAGTAGTGGCCGGCCTAGTGGGTATGCAATAGCGTTGTACTATGAAAACCATTTCTCATGGAGCATCCATCCCACAATATTCAAAAAATCATGAAAAATCATGGAGCATCCATCCCACAATAAGCACTAGTTTATTGACAAGCTTTTGGTCATTTGTTTTAAATCTAGAAAGGGTATGTATGCTTGTGACTTTTTGAGGTTGTGACCTTGTTCACACATGATTAGTCTGGGTACTGTTTAATTACTAGTCTGGGTATTGTTTAATAGCTAGTTCCGGTAATTTGGCGCTTATATCTGTTCCCTCCTTGCCTCCCATCTTATGCTTATGCAAATATTGTGAACTTTGAGAAATGCTTCTTTCTATTGATCTATTTACTTGGCATGACTTTAGGAAACTTCATGTTCTCTAGTGTTTGTATTTGTGACTGTGATAGGCTCACCTGGTTGCAGCTTAAAGTTGCTAACTATATTATGATCCATTGGAGCAACTGAGCTGAGTGGTACTAGTTCTGTAGTGTTTTCCAAACAGCATTGCTGGTCTACAAAAGTATAGTAGTCTTTTGAGCAGTTTGCTGTAAAATCCAGGCTTATTAGGCTAAACTCAGCTACATAGGCCTTAGAATGAGCTTCTGCCTATTCTAGTATTGTTATAACTTATTTGGAAGCCCATATCTTGTTCCTTGTTAAATCTAGTTAGGCCGGGCTGCACTAGTCAATTGTTGGGGAGCTATACCATTTCTACTTTTGTCATCTTTTTGTACCTGCAAACTGAAACTAGTGTTGTGTAATGGTGTGTTTTCTACATCAATGCTTACTGCAGTAGATTGTCAGCTCAGTATATATAAAAAAAGCATGTTAGTGTCATATGCATCTTTACTTTTTGAGCTCAAACTTTGCATGAACCGTGAATAGTCCACCCTTCATATTATGCCTTAGCACCGTGACTGTAAGTAAACGTTTTGGATGCATTTTATTTCTGCAATGGTGGTTTCGATGTTGTAATAACCGCATCCATTCGGTTGCAGGAATAGGTTCCCATCCAGATTTGGAGCATTGGAGTGGATGCAGTCTACTGTATCTCAACGTCTGTCTTCTAATATGCTTCTGATTTCCCTGGTTTTTTTCTTGTGTCTAATGACCGGTGTTCTGAAATGCTGCTGCCTTGAGTTCCATGAATTATGTACTCCCTCCGTCCCAAAAAGAATGTCGTTCTCGCTTCCCAAGAAACGATTGCCGGTAATTTTTATAAATAATAAATATTATCGATTAGTATCATAATTAGTATTATCGAAAGATCTTTAGATCTAGTTTTTTAACAAATTTATTTGGAGATATAAATATTGCATGTATTTTTTTGCAAATCGAGTCAAACTCGTGGCACGAACACCCAAAACGTCATCCTTTTTGGACAGAGGGAGTAGGGAGCACTACGTCATGCACATGTGGTCCTATATTTCAGCGTCCATTGTGTTGTAATTGAACTTTTAGCTTTTAGATATATTCAGTTATATCTAATGACCGACCAAAAGAAATCTTGCCGTTATTGTAGAACTGGTCGTGCTGGACACGGTACAACTGATGGTTTGCTCTTTTTTTTTTTCCCCACCGTACGTACGCGGTGTAGAATTGGTTCCAAACAGGGATTAAAGGGGCTCATGGCTTTTGTTTTCACCAGCGCTGTGCTGAATCCTGGACCCTGGGTGCAAACACGGGCAGCGCGCGGTCAAGAGGGTCTGGCGCGGCCGTAGCTCAGGAGAGCAGGCGCCAGGACGCAAGAAGAGTCCCTCGCCATCGTCAGGATCCTGTGGCATTGGACGACGGCCACGTTGCTCATGAAGTCATGATGATCTGCACTGCGCGTGACCGCCAGGTGGAGGTAGGATCTGGATCGTCGTCGCCGAGAGGCCTGCTTGCAGTTGTCGGATTTGGCTGCTCAGGTGGGGGAGCGACGGGATGCTGGGGACACCGTGGCCGCCACCTCCTTCGCGCCGAGGGCGCCCACGTGGCTAGGGACAGCTGGCCACGCCCTCTGCGCCGGGGTCGTTAGCGTCCGTGCCCTGTGCCCTCCACGTCGGGGCCGGCCACGTCCTCAACATCGCTGTCGGGGCCAGCCGGCAGACCGCGCCCTCCGTGTCGGGGCCAATCACGTCCACGCTATTGGGGCTGGCTGCTTGCACCTGCGCCACGGGGGCCGCTCTGCCCGCCTCGGTTAAGGCATCAACCGAAGCGGTCAATAATTATGCTCGCCTCCAAGGCTTAATCCCAAACGCTGCGTAAGCTCAATCATGTAGTAGTGGTAGTGGTAGTAGTGACTGACCAGAATAAATCTTGACACCGTGATTTCTGACTTTTTCGTGCTAGACACGGCGAAACCTTTGTAAAGGTGCCGAGGATCTGACATTTACCACCCAAGGCAACTGGTGGTGTGTGAAAACGAGCGATTAGTAAGCATCCAAGGCACTTTGAAAACTGAAACATGATGTGTTGCGTCTTATTTTTTTGTGATGAACCTGGACAGAACAGAGCACTTCTCATCAAATAATTCAACGAAGGACACTCAAGCCTTATTTTGGAAAGAATGAAAATGAAACAATCAAGGATCGAACAACACCTTGTATTGATCATCGATATTATGAGCACCTCCAGTGTACACGAGAAACGAACCGTGGGGAGAGAGAAACACGGCAAAATTCGATTTCTACACTGGAGCCATCGAACCATGCCAAAAGCTCCAGTGTAAGGTTCGCTTTTTATCAGTGAGGCTCGTACGAAACCATAAACAAATATAAACCAGAGCACTGCTTCGTCCTTTACATACCAGCATACGAGAAAAGTATAATATTTAACTGCTCTCGCGTCGAACCAAAAAGCGAACCTTACACTGGAGCCAGTTCTCTGGTTTATATTTGTTTATGGTTTCGTATGAGCCTCACTGACAAAAAGCGAACCTTACACTAGAGCCAGTTCTGTTCACTTGAAGCGAATTTGAATGGTGCCTTCGTGGTCTGACACACACTGCTTGGTTCGGACGTAACACTGGAGCTGCCCACAGTACAGCATGGGGAAGTTTGGCAACAGAAATCCTACATACTCCCTCCGTCCTAAAATAGATGACGTTTTGGGTGTTCGTGCTACAAGTTTGACTCAATTTACATAAAATACGTATAATATTTATATCTCTAAATAAATTTGTTAAAAAACTAGATCTAAAGATCTTTCCGATAATACTAATTATGATACTAATAGATGATATTTATTATTTATAAAAATTGTCGATATCCGTTTCTTGGGAAGTGAGAACGTCATCTAAAGCAGCGCACAGCACCAGCGGTCGCAAGGACCTGGCTCGTGGCGAGCGAAGAAGACGGGCACTCAGCGCGCGCACGTCTTGCTGAGCGAGCCTCTACTCTGGCGCGCAGGCGCAGCGCCCTTTCCGGCGAGGATGGAGCGAGTCTTGCGCCTTCTGTGAGAAGAGCGAAGACGTAGGAGAAGCCCGTTGCCGCCGTTGCTTAACAAAGAACCATAATAAATATAGGACGTTTCTTCAGGAGCTAAAATTGAACAGATTTTTCAACAAATTCCCCAACCATCCATTCCATTCTGCTGCTCGTATTATACCTCACTCAATAGCCCAAACTTCGCCGGCGGCGGGCGGGGAGGGATTTGCCCACTATCCATGGCGTCGACGGTTCGCCTTAGCCTCCGCTGCCCCGAGGTCACGGAGCCAGAGCGTCCGCCGCCGGCCCTAGCCAGCGACCTCCAATAGGAGATCTTCCTCCGCGTCGCCTCCCCCGCGGACCTCGCCCGCGCCTCCGCCGCCTCATCGCCGACCCCTCGTTCCTCCGCCGCTACCGCGCCATTCACCCGCCCCTACTCCATGGCTTGGTCACCCCTTCTGGCTTCCAACCCGTCGAGGCGCCCCATCCCTCCGCCGCCGTCGCCGCGTTTTCCTTCGACTTCCTCCCTCGCGCCACCGAACGGGACCGCTGGGTGCCACGCGATGTCCGCGACGGCTGCGTCCTCGTCAAGTGCCCTGGGGAGAAATGCTTCGTCCTGGACCTCGCGGTGTGCGACCCGTTGTCCCGGCGATACCTGCTGCTGCCTCGCATAACCTACGACCTACTCGATTCCCTCGGGCTCGACAGAGGTCTTTTCCATTCCGGGACCTCTCTTGTGCCTTCAGGAGGAGGCGTAGAGGGAGGAGATCTTGCATCGTTCCGTGTGATCACTTGGGTACAATCCATCTCAAGGCTGGGGATATTCATCTTCTCTTCGGCTTCTGGCTGCTGGAGTGTCAGGACGTCTATCAGTTGGAGCGATCTAGGTTTGGACAAAATTGATATGTTCACTTCAGGCCAATTTGCGTATGACTGCTTCTATTGGAAAGTACTGGACATGAGCACGGTGATCAAGCTCGACATGAATAGTATGCAGTTTTGCACTGTTGACCTCCCGCCTGACCACGATGAACGGGAGATCGTCGTTGTGGAGTCAGGGAGAGGCAAGGTCGCAATATTTAGTCTTGTGATTCGTGAAGGGACGACATCTGTCGATTATTATACATTTCCGCAAAATGGCAGTGAGAAGACCCTTGAGTGGCATATGAGGAGTACCATCCCCTTGCCTGACCATTGTACTAGTGAATGCTGCTGCACCCATGGTCCAACTGAAGGATACATTTTCATAGAACGCGTTCTGGATGAACAGGATACAACATATTCAACATTTTTCTCACTTGAGATTAAGTCTTTTAATGTTGAGATGGTCGGTAGGACGAGTAGTCCTTGTGGCACCTGTCCATATTTTGGTTTCCCACCATCTATGTCACCAAGGAGGATTTAAGGATATGGACCATGGAAGGGTACACCTTTTATTCTAAGTCGTCTTGCCTGTTACATTTCACATACCTATACATTTTTGGGTGCTAATTGTGTGAATGAGCGATTAGTATGCAAGAACCCAGCGCAGTCTGCTTGCATATTTTCCGTGACAAAACTAGCTCATGAGATAGGCTTAAGATTGGCCAAATAAGCCTCTGTTTTCAATGAATTTCAGTCAATTCCTCTAATGTATGTCAGTATGTCCTAGGACTCCAGTCTTACTCTTTGTTCAGCCTACCTAGGGTTGGCTTCAGAAGTCAATTTGTTGGAGCTTGTTAGTTCAAAATTTTCACCTTTTGACATTGCAATGTGCAAATGATTATAATTCTTACTGCAATCCATTTTGTTTTGTACCTCTGTGAGACAAAAAGAAGTGGTGTGTACCTTTGCTTTTCAGTACTACATTTGTGCGGTTCAGTTAAATTTTGCTCTCCATGCCTTCAGAAGTTCAAACAATGCATTGCCACTGAAAGTTTGAAAAGCGACTATTCTTGCTGCAATTGCAGTGGTAATTTTGTAAGTTCTAACTTCACCCCTTTTGAAACGTGCAGTACTGGGTTCCTCTCTGAGACAACAAAAAAAGTGTCGTGCCGTGCTGTGCACCTTTGTTTATCAGTACTACATCTCAATGCAATTCAGTTAAATTTTGCCCTCCACGCTTTCAGAACTTTGGCTCTGAAAGTTTGAAAATACTATTTTGGCTGCATTTGTGATGGGTGTTTTTCTAAGTTGTAGCTTCATTCCTTCAGTTTTAGGAGTGGATTTGGGTCCTGGTCAGTGGTTCCATCAGTGCCATGCAGCTTGTTTGGGGTACTGGAGCTAGGCGATGATGTTCCAGATGCCTTTAGTCTCGCACTTGTACCATATTTTTCTCGTTATTCTGTACTCTACTGATATTGTCTGTTGAACTCTGTTTCAGTCCGATATATATTAGGTATCAAACTTTGTGTTATCTTTCGAGTGTTATTATCTGTGTGACTGCATCGCATGGATGATGAGACTAAGGCATGTTGTGTGCCGCTTGACAACATGGATGAGTTTTGAGTCACTGTAGTGATGTCATTAGAGGTTAATTGACATATCCTATGTCTGTCTTAGGAAACCGGGTTAATAGGTGGATCTATTTTGTTTTCTAGTGCAGTAGTAGATAATCTAGTTAATTTGAAACAGGTTATGATTTGGTATGAGCAAATTTCTGGCATGAGAATTAATTAATTATCATAAAAGTGAGCGAATCCTTATGAACTTAGATGAGGAGCAAGCTCATAGAGTGTCTCACATCTTTAATCAGTTGGCTAGCTAGTCCGCCATCCGTGTTCGTGATTGGAAGGACCGATATAACTATACAACTGGTTGCGCGTCTTAAAAAAAAAAAACTACATATATACAGGTTTCGCGCTGGCAAATTAAAGTTGGTCACGAGGAGGTGCGCATGCTTAGCACGAGCGAGGATGGATATCATGAGTTGATCCGGCCGTGTGTGTGACTGCTCCGTAGACGTGCATGCCATGATATGAGACAGGATCGGTGATTTTCGGGACGCCAACTGTTTCTCTCTCAAAACCTTGCTCTGAATGATTTTCAAAAAGACTGCGGCTGCCATGTGTCTTGGTCTTGTTTAGCAGAGCTAGAATCTCATGAAATTTTTTAAGGTAGTTATTTATCTCCAAGAAATTTTAAGGTAGTTGTTTATCGCCAAGAAATCAATCTGGTGATTTCTTTGTTTATAATTTGGTTGATTGCCTCCATATAAAATTGGAGATATACATGTTTAGAAAAATTCGGTGATTTCCTTGTTTATAATTTGGTTGATATAACTATTATATTGAAACCACCTAATAGTTTTACCAAAAGAGAACCTGTAGCAGTGCACGACTGCACAGTTAGTCGGCTAATATATAAGCTGGCTATCTAGTCCGATACATGTTCGATATGTACAGTACAGGTTGGGTGATCCGATCCGCTATTCCGCTGGCAAAGCCAGCCTCGTGACCCACGAGATGAGCACCGCACCAGGATTAGAATCAGTTTGATCGGCACGCCACGATGAGACACGAGTATAGAGCGGCGGAGCGTGATCAATAATCAAGGGGGGGCCAAATTACTGTTACAAATTTATCAGCAAAAGAAATACTCCGTACGTAATAGATTGATGAAAAGGTAGTAGATTTACAGTGCTACAATTTATAGTGACCAAACCATTATAAAATTTAGTCTCATATATAGCAACTGAAATTCGGTGCTAATATTAAATTAATACTTACTTAATTTATAAGGCGTTTGATCTTTTTAATCTTAAATTTGACAACTCGTTTTATTTAAAAAAATTATACAAACATGTCAAAATTTAAATTATTCTTGAAAAAATTTATTAATAATGCAAGCTACAATGAGAGAAATGATATTTTGCACAAATTATTAAATAAGAAGATGAGTGTGCCAAAAAAATAAAGTCTTATAAATTGAGGATGTATAGGAAGTATTAAACTAGCAAGGTAGACCAAGTCTTCGACTACTAAAATAAAACAATTACGGGGTACACATATGAACATGCATGTTGCTGACCAGCTGAGTATCCTGCAGTCTACTAGTAGTGTCCAGGCGTAGGAGTACTCCAGGGATACGTAGGAATAGGTCCTGCCGCTACTGACCTAATTTGTTTGTAGTTGCAGCCGTTGCTGGTCTTTCAGTCCTGGAGTTGCAGCCAGTGTTCTCTACGTATTGCGAGTATATATATTACATTAAAATAGAACGGACAACGGAGGGAGTGATATGCGCTGTCATCGTGGTATATATGCACGTACGTCCATGGATCTCAAGTGATATGTGTGCGATGGGCACCTCGTATATATGCGGATGGTCGGTCAGCTTAACTTGCGAGCGGATCGGATGGACACGGTTGGTGCCTGTGCTGGACGGATCATATATATCGGTAGCACGACGGACTAGCAGCTAGCATCAGGGAGGGAGAGATCAATCAATCTATACACATACAGTTTGGCAAGGGTGGACAAGTACTCGGCAATGATTTTGCTTAATTAATAAATTTATCTTACTATTACTAATTAGAGGCCCTAACGGAGGCTCCACGTTAATCCTCACCAGATACGCTAGAAAAAATGATAAATGCTAGAAATTCTCACATTAATCAGAAACATCTAGCCATTAAATCTATAGGCTCTCTCGATATCTAACCATTAGATTTATTTGATTTTCAAAAAATTACCCACCTCTGCTATTATTACAGATTAAAAAAGAAAAAAGATTATTTAGTTATTTTAATTCTACGGATTGGGGTGTTCAATGTTTGTTTCCTAAACCCATATTATAGAAAAAAAATGAAAAAGCTGATTCCATTATTTTAATATCTACGTAATTGTTTGTTTGACGTTTGTTTCTTGAGAACCCATCTAATCTAACCTCGAGCATCGCTTTCAGCAGGTTTCTCTTCTCTCCCCGGCATTCCAATTCTCCTACCAACATCCTTCAGAGGCACGGCATGCATACCATTCAAAGATAGCATCGTGAATATATAGCTATGTTGCGGATGGTGAAGCTGTTCTGGTAGCTGGGACGACAAGATATGGACGTTGTAGGTGCAGGCAAGATTGTGGATCGTGGCTTTGTGCATTAGAATCTCACGAGTACATTAGTCCTGCCAAAGTTTGAGGATAGATGTGGAAAGACAGGATCGGATGGGGGCACCAAATACTAAACTGTATGTGATACCTGTAACTAAGTTCCAAGTGCGACAAGCATCAGATTGGCACCGGCAAGTCATCGATGCCTGCGGCCGCCATGGTGTATCATCTATACCTGCGTGCAGTGAGGCCTGTGGACCGACATCGTCATCCGCAACTTCTTGGATGAGGCTAGCCATTGCAATTAACAGGCGCAAAGATATGATCTGTCTGTGTGTGCCCCTGTGCTGGGAGGCCACACACCGTCATGCAGTACTCATCATCTCTGTCAAAAGAAATCTATCTCATGAGTCATGGCAAGGTCCCCAAAACTGCAAGATGCACGATAAAGTAGATCCTAATAGGGTATATGTGTGTACATCTCTGCATGGTGGCACATGCGGTGGCCCCTAGATGAATCAATTTCCATGTATATTGCCTCCTCAGGATTGATCATTACTGCAGAAACTAAGATGCTTGATCTGAAGATTGCATCCCTGGATATGTATATTGACCTGAAGACCTCCAAGATCAGCAAGATGCACTACAAGGCTCCTGTAACCAAGGTTCGTAATGCATCTTTGTATCTTCACGTAAACAATGTAAGTATTCAATTTTCTACTTATTTAGTTTTGAAAAAAAATAAAAAGACGGTACCTATAAGTTATGATTATGTTAAAATATAATCACTTAGAATTAGATAGCCTAGGAAGAAAGTGCTTTCTGATTTGCCGGCGAATCAGTAGTCCAAGCCAGTCCTAGAACCAGTAAAGGAGGAAGGATATCTCCAAGAGTTCCCTATCCAACCTAATGTCAAAACTTAGAAGCCAGTTCTAGAACCAAGAGAGCAGGCAAGGCATCTCCAAGAGTTTTCTATCCAACCTAAAGTCAAAATTAAGGTCGATGACATAAAAAAACACCATGATCTCCAACCGTTCCTCTATCTAACATCCTATATTTAGTGGTAAACTAAATCTCTCCCTCCCCTAAAATTTAGGGTGAAATAATGACATTGTCCATACACATCATCTCCAAAAAGTGGATCACCCAAAGATTATAGGATTATTGTCATATGGTGTTTTGATTGTAATAATCCATCGATAAATTAGCCATTTGGATCATAATTGATTCTTTTTAGCTAATTATTATTATCACAATAGATCCATACAGACCTTATCCTATTTTATTAATGGATTCAAATTACAACAACATGAATGAACTAAATCACTTATGAAATTCCACAAAGTATATATTACTTGTGTTCCAAATTTTAAGTTGTTCTAACTTTTTTAAATACATAGTTTGTACTATATCTAGATATAATGTATATCTAGGTGCGTATCAAGAGCTATGTACATAGAAAAGCCAGAAAAACTAACATTTTCCATGTCATCTACATAAATACAGGCATGGGACATACCTGCAAACTAATTAAAGGTGTGGTCATCTTGCTAGATCCCAAAATTCCATTTCAATTTGTCTCCTCTATGCTTAATTTATATTGTTTCAGTTTGACCAGGAAAAGAATTATGAAAAATCAAAAGCAAGAGTCACTAGAGTATGCAATTAAACAAGTCATGATATGATAGGATCCTAGCTGACCATTAGGTATAATATTCATTTTAATTTAAATGTCATTGGATTACTTCCAACAAATAAGTCTTGATATAATCCTTACTATTGACCATCAGGTATACTTTTTGTTCACTCTAATAATAATGCCATTACATTACTTCGAGTTTACAGGTTAGTGAGCTGGAAAATTAGGGAACCATGATCCATGGAGTTCTTAAAAAAGCCTATGGAAAAAGTAAAACCTCCACAATTATAAAATATAGGTAAATTGATCCCATAATACTTTTTATAAATTATCCACCTCTATCATTACGAAAGATAATTCTTTGATCCCTAAGTTTGCATTCAAATTACCATACCTGGCATTAAGAAACATAATGTAATGTAATATATACCAATATAATTTGTATCAAAATTATCCATCTCAACCGTTATAAAAAAATTAATATAAATCTCTCAAATCTACATGTAAATGCTAATATAAGCTATCATGAAGAATAATTCAACATTGATAAGTAAAATATATGCACAAAGCAATTTGGAATACACATTTATACCAATATTAAGTAAAAATTATGCACAAAGCTATGCTCATTGCATAAACTATACATTATGATAAGTATTTATTCTATAAGCTAATCAAAAGCGTGGAAAATATCCTTAGCAAACCACACAGTAAGAACATTTATAATTCACTTTAAGTTATATTAATACCCATGATAATAGATTTTGAAAGTTATTATCTTGAAAAAAAAAAACATTTTTATTAAAACATTATATCATATGAATATTAGTAATTTAATTTAATTTTTTTGATAAAAAATACTAATACATTATAATAATAAATTAAAAATCTTGATTGTCATGGTGTATGCCCAAACAAGTGTTTATGCCATTGCAAGAGGGTAACCTAAGTCCTAGAATATTATTTTTTAAAAAATGAAAATTTTGAATAAAGGATAAATAGGCATTAGAAATTTCAAATTAAAATTATATAAATATTACAACAACTTACCAAAAGCTCATAGTTATAATATAGATTTTTTATGGTATAACATAAAGGAAATAAATAAGAGTTTATATACTTTAATTTTATGTTTCAATGAAACACATATCACGCTAAAAAAAATAATCCTACAAATTATTACTATGAAACCGCTAGAAATAAAAAAAATAGATCCTAAAATTCTTACAAAAATCTAAAACATTTTGCCGACAAATTGGTAGAATATAATCACCATTGTAAATAATAGCTATTGTATCAATTAATAAACTCAAAATTTAGGTGCTATAAGCAATAAACCAATGAATATGGATGAAAATACATTATAATCAATAATTAATAGATTGTCACATATGATATAGACTATGGAGTACATATTAATATATTATACCTATCTATAACTACTATAAGCCTAAACCCCACTAAGCTAATTCTCTTGATTGTGATTGGTTAAGGCTTCAAAGATGATGTCACCGACATCATCAAGGGAGTTACTCCCACTAAGGCTCATTTATCTCCCACTAGGTATTTCTTTTGAAATAGAAAAAAAGTTTTAGCATTCAAACCAAGTATCATAATTAAAATTCAATTGCACCATGGTGTTCCTCGCAATAAACTCTTCAAAACAAGACTCCACATGAATATATTTTGATAACTTTTTGTAAAAATTTAAACCGTTTCTAAGAAAAAAAAACCCGTTTGTAAGAAAAACCTAGCAAAAACTGCATATCACATGGATTACATGTGGTCATTCGAAAAAATACATAATTTTATGAAGGAAAACTCCTAGAATTTGGGGAGGGGGATAACCCTCAAGTATAGTAGGGGTGGGGGTTCGGGTAGATAAGATTTGGGTGATGTCCAGTTCAAATAATCTATATCATGTATGTCAATGGATAAAACCTCCGCAATTGATCTACTATATCTATATATATATATATATGTATCTATTATATCTATATATATGTATTTATTAATTCATAGTTTTGACCATTATAAATTTCAATATTTTTACTTCATACCCGCAAAGAACGCGGGACATCCTACTAGTTATTTAAGAATATTCTAACCCATGCGAGAGAATGGATTGATGAACTAGTTTACAGAATACAAATAATAATCCACGACCACGAGGAGGTGCGCATGCTTGGCACGAGGATGGATATCATGAGTTTTTTTTTTTTTTTTTTTTTTTTTTTTTGACAAGAGGATATCATGAGTTGATTCCCGTGTGTGACTGCTCCGTAGACGTGCATGCCACGATGAGACACAGGATCGATGATTTTAGGGACGCCACCCGCGCGTGTCTCTTTGAAAATCTTGCTCCAAACGATTTCAAAAAGGCTGCTGCTTCTGCACGTACGTTTCTCCCGATCTCGTAATCGACTATGCCGAATATACAATAATGTCATGTGTCATTTTCCTTAAAAAAACAGTGTCATGTGTCTTGGTGGTCCTGTTAATTTAGCAGAGCTAGAATTTCATGAAATTTTTTAAGCTAGCTATTATTTATTATCTCCAAGAAATCAATCCGGCCTCCATATGAAATTGGTGATAGATATGTCAAGAATATTTCGTTGATTTTCTTGTTTCTAGTTTGCTTGATATAACTATTTAAACCACTTTATTTATCAATAGTTTTTTTTTCGAGAACACGACTTCACGTGTATTTCATTAAGAAGAAGAGCCGAAAAGAACGGCAGAGTCACCGGTACAATGGATTCGCAAGTAATCCATAGATTACCAACGAAGTCCACAACACAAACACAAAGCAAGAAATATGAGAGGGGGGGCACCCTCCACCTAACAACCCCAAGAACTGTGCCTAATACAAAAACATATCTCAACACCTAGGTAGCCAGTAGTGAAGGAGCCGGGCCAGACAAAACAGATGGCGGCAAAGCATCCGCCCGAACACCCGACGGCCAAGCATCCGTCCCCACCTCAGCGACCTCAACGGCAAACCCCGCCGGAGACGTGTCCTCGGTGGCAAAAGCACCTCGGTGGCAAAGCATCCACCGGAATAGAGACACGACGGCCATGCATCCGTCCCCACCTCGGCGACCTCAACGACCAACCGCGGAGATGCTTCCTCGGTGGCAAAGCACCACTGACCACTCAAAGCCTCTCCGAGTCACTAAGGGGCAACACCCTTCGGACCACGGGCGAGGAGGACAAGCTGCAAAGACCAGCGGCAAAGCGTCCCGCCCAAGCAACAAACCCCAAGACTACGGCTACAACAAACACTAGCTAGACAAACCCGGTGAGGAGGAACATGAAGGACAAGTAGGAACAAAGAAGACGACCAAAGCAACGCAGATGGAGGAGCGCGGGGCACATAGATTCTTCAAAGAACGCCTTCACGGCGGGGGTGACGCCGAGGACGCCATCGCCGCCGGCCTTAGAGAACTAAGGCGGGGCTTTCGCCCAGAATCCAAAGACCGTTGACAGAACGTTGGCCTCGAAGATGACGCCTTCAAGAAGGGTGTGGCGCCGAATGCTTCACCGCCATCCGCCCGACCACCGTCGGGCCGAAGCTTTTCCTTCCGGAGGTCCAAGCGTCCATGTCGTGGCAAGGGATGAGCGAGATAACGCCATCCACGCCACCATGACGCTTGATGGCGGTCGCGCCAGGAGTCGCCCACACCACCACGGTGCAAGACGACGTATGCTCATGACAATCGCCTCCCAAGCCGCCGCCGCGCCGGGCGCCACAGCCACCCCGAGTCCCGCCCCAATGACAAGCGGGGCAACCTCGCGAGCAGCCCAGGCCCACCCGCCAAGGGGCCCCGGCTGCCCCCCCACCCGCACAGGCCCACCGGCGAAGGGGAGCCGACAGGCCCGGGCCCCAGCCTGGCCCAGCGCAGGGGCGGGGGGGATGGCCACCGGTCGCACAGCCCCCACACGCCGGGGGGGCGGGGACCCGGCCAGATCCGAACACGCGCGGGGCGGAGCCCGACCAGCCCAGAGGGTGCCACGGGGGGGCAGGGCCGGGGTGGCGACCATCACCGTGAGGGGTGGGGAGGGGGCCAGCGCCCGGCCGCCCACGCCCCCGTGCCACCGACGCCGAGGGAGGGGGCCGGAACCGCCGGGCCGGCGCCCGAGCCGTTGGAGAAAGGAGCCCGCCGCCCGCACGCCAGATCCGGGGGCCGCCGCCCGGATCCGCCGAGCACCGCCAACCGCCACCGGAGGAACGCCGCCCCGCCGCAAGGGCCGCCCGAGGGAACCGGAAGGGGGGAAAGAAGTGGGGGGTTGGAGGGAACGGAGCTGCTGCGCGCTGGGTCCGATTTAGGGGACCACCGCCGCTGCCGCCGCCGCCCACCGGATGGATACGGCGGCGGCCGGAGGGGGAGGCCGGGGAGGGGGGAAGCGGCGCCGGGAGCCCCCCGAGTCGCCCGTTGGGGGGCCGGGGTCGGGGCCTATTCGTTGAAGTGATTTGGGTCAACGGGACATACCGTTTATTGTGTAAATTTATATTGATATGCTTAAAATTGAACACTAACTATATTGCAGAGGATGTGGCAAATTAATTGTTGTTGATGCCTTGAAAATAACTTTGTGTGGTTTCATCCCGTACTTGAATCTGAAAGTGCTAAAGTATCTCTTGAAGCCTAAAGCTATCAATTAAAAAATAGCGTAAATCAAAGTGGTAGCGATCATTACCTAAATTTTGAATTATATAAGAACCAAATTCATAATTGACTGTGCTTACCTTTCCTTTTCTCCCGCTCTGTTATGCATCAAAATTCACATCACCGTCACTGTCTATCCTCCGGATGCGGGCACTTGGCCAGTAGACAGCAACCAACACATGTTGTCTACCACGCTCCATCCGTGTGCCTACTTGACCCCGCCCCTCTCTAGCGTAGAGTCGGAGAGGTCTCGTCGGCCCACCTCCCACTCTATGTCGTCAACCTACCTCTGACTTTACGCCATCGACCCTACTCCTTCCCCTCTGCCATTCAGCAGAAATTTTGGACCTTCATGGGCGAAGTGGAGAGGCGCGACGACATTTGGTACACGTGCACACGGAGTTGTTCGTGGGAAGTGGCGTGGACCCAGATCTAGCAATGCCGGTGAACGGCCAGAGGACATCAAGTCCTCATGGCCCATGTCCCATGTCCCCGGCATCGAACTTGGTAGCCAAGGGTCCCTGCCGCATGTCCCCGTCATCGGCGAGCTCGCCGGTATTAGCGCGTTTGAGATTTAGCCCGTCCAATCCAAATCTCTGTAGGTTGAATTGTTATTTGTTATTTCGTTGTTATCTTGATCATCGAGTTTTAGAGTGGATTAATTTGACTTGTTGCTTCTAGTTTCCAAGCGATGGGAATTATTTTTTATTATTGGAGTTTATAAGAGTCTTGCTTGGTAAAGGTTTCGCGTGCCTTTGTTTCTTGTATCATAGACGCACTGACAGTCCAGAAATTGGATAGATGGATAGACACCACGCTAATTAGATCGGATTAGAATATATACTTAGTATGACACACGGGAGGGGTAGAAAATATTTAGTATGATGCAGTATGACACACGGGAGGGTAAACACCGTGACGGACCAAAGGGCAAGGTACAATGGCAAACTGAAAACAAAATGGAATACGACACAGACACGACATATGGAGCCCAAGAAATTTGGGTAAGAAGAAAAAAAAAAACCATGGATGTTATGATGGAACCCAATAATCTTAGAATCGGACGCATATCAGTCTGGACGCGAGCTATTCTAACTTCGAATGAGTACGGATTATATTACAGTTCGGACACGTGGAACCCAATAGTCCAGACACGTGAAACCCTTCATAATTCAATAGTTAAAGAGAGACGGACCAAAAAATTGATGGAGAAAAAAAAGCTAAAAATATATATTAGGTAATAACTAGTGATGACATAGATGCCGACGTGCCGGTCTTGTACCGCTAGGTTAACGACGCAAACAAAGCTCCAAGGCTATCTAACAGTGGGCTGAAATCTAGATAAAATCCGTACCAATCCAGAGCATGTATATAGGGAAGTCAAACTCGAACCGGTTTAAACCGTGATTTCAGCCGTCCACACCAAACCGAACCACTTATACGCTAGCATCAGACCAACCAAATCGAGCTTTTAGCATCAAAAACTGGAGGACAGATCTCAGTGTGGTGAATTCATTGGTACAACCCTTAGACTCATCGTACAAATGCTCTGCTGCAGCCTTCTTCAGTTCCTCCATACCCTTTTTAAACAACATTGATGGATCGGAATAACGGTGCAACAATGCCTCCAAGAACTCTGCTTGTTCACTTTCATCGACCTCAACTCCGACATCTTCATCCACATGATCTTGGACACCAACGAGCTCATCATCACTATCATCCTGCATAATTGGATCAGTCTGAGGGATGTGGTGTCGTGTCTGCTGCACTTGGTTTGTCGTGGAGCTGCCCTCTCCATGTTTTGCCCAAATCAAGTAATCATTCATAAATCCTCGGCGAAGCAAATGAGAATTGATCTGGTTTGCATCCTCAAATACAGCAACATTTTTGCAGTCGATGCACGGACAATGTATGTATCTTGTCTTCTGTTTGCAAGCATGCCTCTTAGCTGCATCAATGAACCTACGAACCTCCAACTGGTATGATGGATCTAATCTTGACAAGTTGTACATCCATAGCGGCCTTTCCATCTTGAGCTGTGTACAAAAATTGTAATGGTATAGGGTCCATTCAAAATTATTAGATTACAACATAAATTAATGCAATTATTTAAATTAACATTGAAAAAGAATTCACTTTCGAACAATAAAGTTTAGTGCATACAGAACCTAGGTAGAAAAATTTAAAATCTAATAACAAAAAAGAATCAATATCTAGGTGAAAAATGTACACAGCCATGCTTATAACTTGGGAAAACAGAAGTTCTGTGATGCCGTAACAGAAGTTCTAGCCGGCCTTTGCAGCTATATTCGAAACACACTTGATTTTCTTGACGTTGAGAGGCACACACCACTAATCCAAATCTTCTAGGAAGCATGATTGAAACCCTAAGACAAAAGCACTAAACTCTCTCTCTCAAAACAAACCATATGAAGGTCTCTATATATATCTAGTTTCTAGCACACTAAACCCAAAAGAGTGAGAAGCACTAATGCAAAGATATGAGCTGATACATTTGATGATAAACTAACCTGAAGCCACCTGGGGTCTCGGCCTCTTCAACCTTGCATTTTCTGAGATCCAAAATCGCCACAAATGAAGCTGGCCGCGCTGCTCTCGACTCTTCCCAGCGAAGCAATATAAGGAGCGAGGTAGGTCAGGCGCAATAACTGCTTAGATTCTAGCACAGGCGGGTGACACTGAAAACCGCCAGTGTAACAATTTCTGCACTGGCGGTTTTCTTAAAACAGCCGCCAGTGTAAATATAAATTTGCACCAGCGGTTTATCTAACGTAACCGCCAGTAAAAATACCAGTTACACTGGCGGTTTCTAATAATAACGGCCAGTGGAAATGGTAACACTAACATTGGCGGATTTCTTAACCTGACCGCCGCTGAAAATTGTGTTTTCTCTGGCGGTTTGAGACTGGAACCTACTGTTTTAACTCTACTGGCGCTGCTCGTTTACAGACCGCCAGTAGAAAAAATAGATGGCGCCAGTGATAAACACCAGTGTACTAGTGACGCTCAGCCCATTAAAATATATTTTTCAATCCACCATTTCCTCGACACCTCAAGCTATTGTTTATAATTAGTCATAAGCAAAAGCAAGAATAAATAGACAAAATAAAAACTCATTGCTAACTCTATTATTTAGAGGCAAATTATATCAGCATACTTTAATATGGCACAAACCAAGACAGTCTAACAAACTTTAGTCCAAACCAATGCAGTCTAAAAGTGAAACCAAACGAAAAAAACCAAATTTAGCCCAAACAACTGCCCCATATCGGCTCATGACGCTACCTTTTATACATGGCAAACGCAGCAAATAGACCACACACACATACTACACGAAAGCAGCCAATAAGAACATTAGTAACTCATCACCGCCGCAACCCTATCCATTCGGCCACGCCAATCGCCAGAGCAAAGGATGGATAGTCAAGGGCAAGCGGCGGCAATCGACGGCCGAGGAGACGCAGACGACAACACCGGCGGAAGGAGAACCCAACCGGCGGCGCACTTCGTGTTCGTGCCACTGATGATAGCTCAGGGCCACCTCATCCCGGCTGTCGACACGGCGCTGCTGCTCGCCACGAACGGCGCGGTCTGCACCATCGCCGTGACCCCGGACACGGCGCGCGCGGGTGCGCCAGACCGTCGAGTCCGCCCAGCAGTCGGGCCTCCCCGTCTGGCTCGTCGAGTTCCCGCTCGACTACGCCGCGGCCGGCCAAACCGAGGGCGCCGACAACATGAGCTACTTCGACGCCGTCGCGCTCCTCCGTGCGCCGATCGAGAGCTACCTCCGCGCGCGAAAGCCGTACCCGACGTGCGTCGTGGCGGACTTCTGCCACCCGTGGACCACGGAGCTCGCCGCCAACCTTGGCGTCCCGCGCCTCACCTTCTTCAGCATGTGCGCCTTCTGCCTCCTGTGCCAGCACAATGTCGAGCGGTTCAACGCGCGTACGACGGCGTCGCCGACGACAACGAGCCGGTCGTCGTGCCGGGTTTGGAGAAGAGGTTCGTGGTGACGAGGGCGCAAGCGCCGGGATTCTTCCCGGATGTGCCGAGATTCCTCCCAGAGGACTTCGCGGACAAAGTCGAGCGCGCGCAGGCCGAGGCCGATGGCGTCATCATGAACACCTTCGAGGAGATGGAGCCAGAGTACGTCGCCGGCTACGCGGCGGCTAGGGGATGAAAGTCTGGACCGTCGGGCCGGTGTCGCTCTACCACAACCAGCGCGCCGGAACCGCGACACTGGCGGCGAGAGGGAACGCTACTGACATCGACGCCGCCGACGTGTACCTCCGGTGGCTGGACGGCAAGGATCCCGGCTCCGTCGTGTACGTGAGCTTCGGGAGCATCGCGCAGGCGGACCCGAAGCAGGCCGTGGAACTCGGCCTCGGGCTGGAAGCGTCGGGGTACTCGTTCATCTGGGTGATCAAGAATGCCGGCGAGTACGACGGCGCTGTGCGCACGTTCCTGGACGAGCTCGAGGCGCGCGTCGTGGGGCGCGGATTGCTCGTCAGGGGTGGTCGCCGCAGGCGCTGATCCTGTCCCACGCCGCGGTGGGTGCCTTCGTGACTCACTGCGGTTGGAACTCCACGATGGAGGCCATCACCGCGGGGCTGCCGATCGTGACATGGCCGCATTTCACGGACCAGTTCCTGAACGAGAAGATGGCCGTGGAGGTGCTGGGCATCGGGGTCAGCGTCGGGATCACGGAGCCGCTGCTGTACCAGAAGGTGGAGAAGGAGATCGTGGTCGGCCGGGACGTCGTGGAGGAGACCGTCAGGAGCGTCATGGGCGGCGGCGAGGAGGCGGAGGAGAGGCGGCGCAGGGCCCGCGCGCTCGCCGTCAAGGCCAGAGCCGCCATGCAGGACGGCGGGTCGTCGCACCGCAACCTGCTGGATTTGGTCGGGCGCTTCGAGGGTGTCACGGCCGAGGCCACCAAAGGTGCGTGATCTTGAAGCAACAGAGCGTGGTGAAGGTGTAGTACTGTGAGAAGGGCGATGTCGGCCACGTTTAATTGTTTTCTGCGGTATTAACAACAGGTCAGTGTCAGCGTCCAGTGTTGCTATGGAAGAACAGCTGAACAGGTCAGTGTCAGCGTGTTGCTATGGAATAACAGGTCAGTGTCAGCGTGGTGCTATGAAAAAATACTTTTATATGTATGAATGGTACTGTACATTCAAGTGTAACTATCACGATATCGTGATTTCGAGAAATTACGTATAAGCTATAAGAAAAAAGATATCATCGAGTGACTTGGCAGCACGCTAGAAGAGCACATTGACTCATGGACGAGAGAGAAGACTCGATGAGAAATCTTACATCGATTCATGATGGATAGCTGTGGAAGGAGAGAAACGCCAGAACATTCAACAACACTGCTACCCCGCCGCCCGTCTGCTCCCTGCGATCGTGGAGGCAGCAAACGAGTGGACGCTGGCGGGCTACAAGACGTTGAGCTCTCTCCTCGTGCTCCTGTAACAGTCCCCCCCCCGCCGCACCCTTGCTTCCTAGTATGTAATCTCCAATTTGCGTGTTCTTTGACAGCCGGTAGGGGTACTGCTCGTGAGCCCTACCTGCTGCTCTGCCTGTAAAAACTTTCTCACTTCTCGTAATGAAATACGTGCAGCGCACGATCTCGAAAAAAAAAATTCATGATGGATAAAAAAAATAATGAATCTGACGCATGCTGATTCTTGCTTGCTGCCGAAGAATCCATGTCGCAAATAAGATACGAAATATGTCCGTGCGTTGCAACGTGAAGAAACACATCTTTCTAAATTACAACTGTATTACAAAAAAAAAAAAAATCATTTAATTGTGTAATTTTAATCGTAAAGTCTTTACACTGAGTTTATAAGGGTGTGTTTAATTACGTAGTGTTCTCTCTTTAAGGAGTAAAGCTTAAGCGCCTTTGGATTATACATGGCCTAAGCTTAGAGCCAGATTGCAAACAGGAATGAATGTAACGTGCAATACTTACCGTCCACGAGGTATTTCATATTTTTTACGGTGCCATTAGTATTTATCAAGTATGCTTCCAGTGCATAGAATAAGAAATAGAATTCAATCGAGATAAGTGCAAGAATAAGACAGGCCAAGGTGTAGAAATATATCAATATTAGTGATAACTTCAAAAACAGACAGGCCAAGGTGCAGAAATATAATCTTATTTCAAAGGATACAGAATGACTACGCAAACAAAAAAGGTAGATACACAAGCAATGTTTTAGGTGATCTACTACTGCACATAATATAATGTCCACTTATTTTGCTTCCTTTCTATAAACTACGGTTGTTCACACAAAACATTGTGCACTGAGATCAGCAGCCTGGAATTAGAGTTTCAATAAAACAGTATCTACCCATGTTGCAAGAATTAACACACTTCATAAAAAAACACGATATGTGTCACTTTATAGAAATAGGTATGGGCATCACCTGAGCAAATTCACTTTTGATCAACAGTTCATGTTCCCTTTGTAATGCATCCTTCTTGCTTTCAGACACAATTTGCATGCCTACTAAGCCATTGGAATCGTCATCAATCACACCATCTAGGCATCTACTTAAATTTGTTATATAACTTCAGTAGCACTCTGATTGTCTGTAATATCTCACCCTAAACCAGAAACATCAACTATTTAGGATATCTTTCTCTATAGAATAGTTGGACAGAGTAGCTAACTTGCCTCAATTGACTAAAAGAAGGCACATTGTAGTTCAGAGAAGCCAGATCATTCGGAGAAAGTGTGAGCAAAGATGGTGAAGTAGTTGCAGTAATGACCATCTCCCATTTTGTTCCAGCAAATTGATCCATTAGTAAAGTTTTAAGTGCACAAGTTTACAAAACATGAAATAAAGACAAACTATTTGAACAAAGGAAAACTATTATCTTGTCAAAAATCATTTGTGTTAAATGTTTTAGCAGCTCTTGATCACAATCCACCGTGCCAAATATAACTGTTTGCATCACCCATTTCTAACTGCTTGCAACAAGAGGCATGATTCTCTCTTACAGCAGACTGTAGGTGTTGACCAGCTTTAGAAACAAGCTTTGTGTCATCAACAATGAAATAATGCAGATAAGGAACTGGATAAAAAAGGGATGTGTTAGTAGAGATTGAGGGTAAATTCAAACCATTTGCATGAACACACTTGAATAGCTGAATCTTGTCTAGAAAAGGGAGAAACGATTCACATGTCACAATAAGAATTGTAAATAAATACAATTATTCCTCACAAGACATCCAGAATCACTTAGCAAGCTTCATATGTGCCCCTTCAGACTATTAATAATCTTCTTCCTGTCCCGAAATATATTGCCATGTCCATTTTTTCTTGTTAATGAAGTTAGTAAATACAGCAGAATATAACTACACAATAAGGAGTACTCGGTACAATGTAGTGTATAATTCAATTTGCAAAGATACAAGCACCACGCGATTAAGAAAACTAAAGCAGCACTGAATAAATCAACAGTAGATAGTAGCGGATAAAGTAATTGACCTGCAATTAGCATACAATTAGAACCTGTATAGAAATACCTTTGCACTGTCATGCTTGAGGTCAGGCTTGTTCTTCCCACCAAGATTGGGATTGATAGACATGATTATGAGGCAAAGGATTCGCGAGGGCTTTTTGTGGGGGAGGCAGTTCGAGCTCGTCCCGATGTGGACTCCGCTTCAGTTTCGCTGTCGAGCTCGTTCTCAACACGAACTCTACTTGCATTTTGTTGTGACAGGGGGAGGAGGAGCGTGGAGACGGAGCTGCGACATGAACTCAGTCGGCGGCGGGAGCATGCGGTAGTGTCGCTCAAGGGGCCCATGACCAGCGAGGTGTGCCAGGCGTGATGGGCTACCGGCGGCGCCCGAGGCGAGCGAAGAGGCTCGCCGGGCGTCGTGGAGAGGGACGCGTGGACGGTGCTGGCAGCCGCATGGGCGACCGGGCGAGGCCTAGGCGGGCGGAGGGGCTCGCTGGCGCCAACGAATAGGGACGCTACGGACGATGCTCGCCGGGCGACGCAGGGAGACGATGGAACGAAGGCACGCGCGGACGGTGCTGGCGGGCGTATGGGCCACGACGGCGCCAAGGCGGACGGAGGGGGCTTGCCGGCCGTGCGGGCGACGACGAGATGGAAGCGTCGCGGCGGCGGCGTCAGCGGTGGCGTGGGTACTTTTTTTGATGGAGTGACGTAAGGTGTGCTGCTCGTGAGCGAGTGGGCCGGTCCGCTGCTCGTGAGCGAGTGGGCCGCGGAATGGTTGAGTCTGATGATTGAATGGGTCAGACCAAAAGAATGGGCCGACGAAATTTTAGAGGAGAGAAACCCTTGTCTTTTAAGTATTACTAGTGAATATGCCCGTGCGTTGCAACGGAGAAAAACTATGAGACATTTATCGTGAACGATGACTGTAAATTTATTATTAAAATCAATAAATAATTAATTATCAAAGTGTCAATGATTGTATCTTTTTTAAAGCCCTTCTTTAACGCTATCAACACCATTGAAATATTACATAGGAAATCAAGTCGGCGCTCATGCTGACTACACTATAAGACCTATAATGTTATATTTAATATTATTTTTTATTTTCTTGAGAAAAATACCTGTATTTTGGTAATAGTATGGCCTTAAAAAATATTTCAGCAATATTATGGCCTTAAAATGTATTAGATTTAAAAATGACGTTGATATATTTTTTTTCACGTATTGTAAAAAGAACAAATTTGTTTTTCCTTTTATATATAAGACAACTTTAATTTCATATCTTTTAAGATAAGAAAGAGGTCAAGGATTCAGAACGCATATATTATTTGTACTATTTTTTAGTATTTATGGGGAAAGGGAATTAGGACAGGGAGGGGAAAACAGGAAAAAGCGAACGCCAAACATCTTATGGAATCCGGAAAAGAAAAGAAAACCGAGCCAGAAACGGACTCACCAAAATAAAACAAAGCACACTCGTGGAAGCTTAACAACAACGACTCATCACATAAATCAAAACTGGACTCATCAAATAAAAATAAGATTTATGAACGCTCAAGGACATAGCATATCCATATCTGACTTTTTGAGGTGGTGCAATATATTGGGTCGATCGTACGTGAGTCTAAGTAACATTTACAAACTATTAGAAGTAGGATAAGATTTTGCTATTTTAAGCTAATTTCTACTTGTATCCTTTTTTATTTATGTTTATAAGCTGATTTCTACTTGTATCTTTTTCTATTTAGTTTATGACTCTAATAAGTTTGAGTCACATACATGAACCAATCCGTTTTTTAGAACCTAACTCTATATCATGCTAGACACGAGCCCCATATAAGCATAATATCTAGTAGTTAGAAGAAGGCAGATAAAAAAATTGATGGACAAAAAAAATGGATGGACGAAAGTAAATGGGCTGAAATTTTGGTGTTTTATTATTAGTTAGAGACTAGTAAATATGCCCGTGCGCGTTGCTACGGGTAAAGCTGACTTATCAGTTGTTGCAACAGTGCTTTCCTTAAAAAAATCGGTCGTTTCAGCTTATCATTCAACTTGTAAGTCCTGAGAGAAAAACCTTGTTGAAATGACTAAATAGCCAGCTAATAAGCTCGCTCATTCATTGTTTTTAACAGAGAACCTGTATTGGATTTTTGATTAAATATATTGTTGCATCAACATATAATAGAAAATCGGTGAATAACAAATACGCAATAGATTTATGTTAGAAATTATCAATTATTTTGTCAATATACCTTTTGAACCGTATATTGAATATATGATTTATGACAGACTTATCATTATAAATAAAACACTTAAAATATGAGGTAAATGCATCTACCATTGTTATATACCCTATAAAAAGGGCAAGTCCGTCGATAAATCTTGCCCCTGTTAGCACGGATGAAAATGGATCGATACTGACGGATATCACCGATACCATATTTGTTTTTATATTTCTGTCCGGATTGGATTTAAATACGGATAGTGTCAACTATGCCGATAGGATACGATTGGATATCGACATCACAAATATGTAATTTGAGTATTCGGATACGGGATACGGTATTGGATGTTGAATATCCAGACTCGAATATGGACGGATCTAAACCCCTTTAAACAAATTCAGTCTCGAATACATTCAGAAAATATTACACTTGAGAGCTGCTAAAAAATAAATACAAAACTGCACAATGAACTATTGTACATGTACACCTGCTAGCTAGGCCTAAGTCACAGTCCATCCTGCATATGAAACCGCCACTGAAGTAACAGTTTTTTTTTTAAAAAGACTTATAACCAGATTGATTGGCTGCATTAGGTGAGGGTCTGATCTTCCACTTCGCTTCCCATCCTTTTTAACCTCAAGGGTGCTGGCAAGGAGCATTCTCTGTCAGTTTTGGAAGTTGAAAAGAGAAGGTAAATTCAGGACACATCTCTAAATTAAAAGTTCGCAATCAGAATTTGGATTCTAGAAATCAGTAGCCAAAATGAAGTTTCCAATCATACAAAAGCTTTGAAGCATTACCTACAGGTATGTTTTAAGGATTTTATGTGTGTGGGTGGGTGCATAATGTAGCTAAGATAGTAGAGCTTCGCTTTGACATCATGTCATTAAGACTTTAGGTGGGTTTTTCATGAATGCACCTGAACATATTTCATTAAGTGGGATAGAAAGTGCCATCACACTCCAAGCCAGAAAGGGCTTAGGTGGCACCAAATACAAAAGAGCTTGTTATGCTACAGGAAATAAAACTAAGTATCTAATTCCACATCTGAAAATATTCAGCTGATACGTACCTGCATCTCATTGTTCAGGCAGTAACAGCATTGATCATCTATATGTGGGAAACAACCATATGGCCAAAGTGGCATGCCTTAAGCCTCAACCAGTATATGCATGAAAGGTGGAAGTGCATTAAATATATACCAGCATAATATTTTATTTAATTTAGCGCCAAGGATTGTTGTGTGGGAATTTACTAATCAGTCAGTTCCTCCCGACACTTTAGCAACCAGAAAATAAAAAGTCAATAAAATAAACCTCGTCGAGATATGTTGGAACATCAGGGGTCAACATCTATGTCATTTGGCATGGCTGGATCGTGAGGATATGTTGGAACATCATCAGGATCAACATCTATGTTATTTGGCATGTCTGGATCATCACCATTAAAATTAATGCCAGTATTTGATCCACTGTAATCTTTCAAATCTCCAAACACATTGGGATTTTCTTCTCAAAATTCAAATGATCTCAAAAGCTGCATGTTGGATGGTTAACAAATTAAATAATTTAAATTTTGCCAAAAGATATATAAATTAAATAATTCAAGAGATTAGACATGCCTAATGTGCATGGACACTATAACAATGCTTAGTACCTTTTCAAAACAAGGGCTGATCAGGAACTAATGTTCCTCCTGCTGAGGCTGCTGTGCCTTAAAAGATTTAGCATGTTCAGGTATGACGACACCTTCCATCTTTGCCATAGGAAATAGAAATGTGAGAGTTTTCTTTTTCGAAGTGCCACTAAGTCCCATGGAGAACCATTCACTGCTCCAAAACAGATTAGTAAAGACAGTTCAATGCATAGGTCATCAAAATAGCTTTACAAGGCACTAAATAAAAGAGACATATCCATAAAGAATAGCTTCCTGTACATCACCTGTAAGGCCAAATCTTTAGGTTGCCAGGTTCATGTGGATTCAAAGGTTTCCATGGATCCTCATCATCAGAATAATCTCCAACAGGATCCTCTATATCATCTGGGTGAGGCATTTCAACAACATCAGCAAAGCCTCAACAGGATCAGACCAATGTTTGTCATCTTGACTATTTTCTTGAGCAGAAAATTGTTCAGGATTCTCCAGAGTTGGATCTAGACCTCACAGGACTTTTTCAGCGGCCGATTCACGACCTGTGCCCGCTGATCTTACTTTTGGGGAAGTGAAAACATTGGCTCAGCTTTTAGAAGGCGCTGAACTGCCTTGACGAGTGACACTATTTTCTTTACCAGAATGCTTTCCTTGTAGAAAATAAAAAACAGCTGGTGCATCACAAGGATCCAAGGAATCTCTGGAAGTAAAAGTTGGCCAATTTTGTGGTTGATATAAAGGGAATAGAAAGTTTACCAAATATGAGTCTACCTCACTCGCTTTGCTATCCAGATAGTAGTTGTTTATGAAAATATTTTCTTTGTCTAGTAATTTCATGACAATAGTGATTAATATGGTCAGCATTATTTCAATTCCTAAATTGTTGTATAGCAGTAGTCAGGAAATCAAGTCTACCTTTTTAATAAAGATTTCAGATTATCAAAAAGTAATTGATACCTGGATGGCTGGTGTTGGAGGAGATGGGGAATTCTCATTCACATCTTTGTCAAACTCAGAATCCATCAGTCCTTAACATTTGGGTCCCGAAAGAATCTATATTCTGCAAGACAAAAAGAAACCAAAATTAGTAGAATGTAGAACTAAGATATAACGCAGAAATGGTCAAACGGACAGTTATTGAGCTGCAAGTAGAGTAGGTTATTTTTGCTTGATACCTGGATGGATGGTGTTGGAGGAAATGACTGAAATTTTTATCAAACTCAGAATCCATCAGCTCTGAACATTGAAACTCTTAAAAGGTCGATCCTCTAAATTATTATCATCATTGTTTGATTTAGTATTGAAACAATCCATATTCTACAAGACAAAAAACACCCCCAAAAATTAGTAGAACGTAAAACTAAGAACAATCCAATCAAACATAATATGCATGAAATAATCTTCATGTCTAACGTAGAGACACAAACTTGGAGACACAGAAAAGAAGAAATTCGTGTCAAACTGGAGTTCATGTCTAACGTACCCCGGATTTTTCTGTTGGGTTCCGTTTCCAATTCCAACTCACTCGGACAAAATCACAACTTGTGTCGTTGTGCCTCCGCAGCTTTCCTTGTGGCGCCAATGCCAAAAGCAGCGGGCTGGACGGGCAATGGCGCGAGAGAAGCTCACGTGTGGATGGCCTGCGTGTCGGCATCCAAAGCCGGCGTCGGACGCGACGCGCTGCACGGCCGCGGAGGAGGCACGCGCGAGTCAAGCACGCCGCCACCACCGGCTGGTCAGCGTCCATGCCGGGCGTCGGACACGGCGTGCTGCACAGACATGAGCATAGCTGCGGAGCAGGCACTCGGCGGGGTCAATGCCGCTGCCGGAGGAGGCACGGTGACCTCTGAGCCGTGTAGCGCCGCCGGAGGAGGTGCAGCCTCAGAGCCGCGCACGGACGCCGAAGGATGAGCCCGAACCCTAACCATGTGGCTGCGGGGTTGAGACGCGAGACAGGAGATAGAGAGACGACGGCGGCGGCCTCGGTGCGGCATAGGCAACAACGACGGCGGCCTCGGGCGCTCACCGCTTTTTTTTAATTAATAATGGAATGAGGAACGGCGGGGATGGAAAGAGAGAAGAACGGAGCGTAGCCATCGATTGGGCCGCGAATGGGCCAGAAGCTAGCAAGTGTCAAGACGGTTGGGCCAGATTAGAATGGGCCAGACGAAAAAAAAGGCAGAAATTTTGCCTTTTAAATATTAGGTATAGATTAGGTAGTATAGTATAGATAAGGTAATAATAGAATAGATAATAGATAATAGATATATGTGTATAAGTAAGTAGATAGGGAGGCCAGACAAAAAATGAAAAGAAAAAAGAAGAAAAATAAAGAACGGCACTCATGTCTCTATTGGGCACGGTCTCCAGCCTGAGAAGGGCCACCATGGGCCACTTCTTTCCTGCCTTGTGTATAGAATTAAAATCTGAATAATATCCAGAGTCCGATTGGAGTTGTGTTTTTTTCTTTTCCGGTTACTTATAGAGTCCGATGAAGTAGTAGATTTTCAGCTTTTTGTTCTGCCGCTGGACGATTTTTTTTTTTTTTACGTACTAAAAAAGGTAGCTGAAAGTTTTGCCTCTTTATTAATATATATATATATATATATATATATATATATATATATATATATATATATACTAGCAAAATATGCCCGTGCGTTGCAACGGGAGAAAAATTATTGAGCATTGATGCAAAATGCAATAGAAATGTTACGTACCTATTTATATGTTTGCAATATACAATGAACATCCATGGAAAATGTGGACATATTGCGTATCTATTTATGTATTTTTTTTACAATAGACCGTTAAATTTTTTTTTTTGCCATATAACTTGTAGTTACTAAAATAATAAATCCACAATAATGATGAAACACCTACGGAGATCGAGTCGTCCATAAAATATTGATACAGACTATAGCGAACCAGCATGTGTTGTTCAAATCAACCACCAGGCTCTGTAATACCTCGCTGTTTAAACGGTTTGAACGCCCTATGGTTTGCTAAGTGTGCTCTAGTTGCCTGTTTTTTTATGGTGTGTCCGAACTCTGCATGATTTCTACTCCATGGAACGGAATATTTGCGGCCAGTACCAGGTGGGTCCCACGTCAACTGAACCGACGGGATCCATCTGTATGACTTGTTTTTTCATCTTGTTTTATTTATCTTTATAAATCGTGGCTTGCTCAAATTTATATTTGTCTACAATTCCTACTACTATTATGGTTTGGGGCCGTGCTTATTCTGGATCAAACAGAAAAACGATGGAGTTATGGAGACACGGTTTCTATGAGCAAAAAGCCGATAACAGATTGATCGTGAGAGACACAGTTTCTACCCCCACGTTTCCCCTTGCACTTCACCCTCATCTTTAGAGTAATGAACTCATTTTTTTGCGACAAATCATGAAAGTAACAGATCAGTTTTTTTTTTTACGTCGGCCGACGAAGCGGCCATGCTACTTGCCTGTAGAGACATACATATCGGCTCTGCGCTTGAAGAGACGGAGAGGAGAGAAGGTGGACAAGGCCACAACGCACATAAGACATACAACGCACATAAGACATACATATCGGCTCTGCTTGCAGAAAGACTGGGGCTTGTCCGGATGGGCTGGTCTTCTCTATTTGCTCCTTAACTAAAATTGGGCTGTCCATAATCAACACCTATTGCACAACTCCACCTCTGCCACGACGCCGTGCCGCTCCCCCCGACTCCGCCACCACGCCCGCACCCCCAGCCTGCCGCCGCAATGGAGCACAGCAGAATCTGCTCCCTGTCCCCCAGACTCCGCCAGGCGTGTCTAAGCGTCGCCTCGTCGGGCTTTGCTCCCATCACCGCGAACCATCACCGCATCGACGAGGACTTCGATCCATTGAGTCCGGAGCTTGTTGTGTAGCCCGGCCACGACGAAGTCCGTGTTACCGTGTACGGTAAAAAGGTCTATGAGTAGCGAACTAAGGCCAACACCCAAATGGTTTGATCTTGTCCGTGGTATTCTCAATTTTTTTTTTTGGTTTGGTTCGTGCTTTTCAATTTAGCATCGCTATATATATTGCATGGTAGTGCTTCCAATATATTAGCATCTATATATATGTTGCATGGTAGTCTTGATTTGCTCCAATCGGTCTGTGGTAGATTCGATTTGGAAAATATTTTGGCTGCTGAGATTGACTGTTTCCGTCACCAACTCATTATGAAACCAGTTGTAAAACTGGATTTTTTTTTTTTTAGATATACGTCAACGTTTTTTTATAAAACATAGTGACCAATATGGACAGAACCGTATGGACATAATTCTTTTTAGCCATGAGTTTGGGTCGGATATGGTATATGAGATATGGTGGACGCAATCTAATACTGATGCAATTTGAATCGGACATTTTATCGATACTTGTTACACGCGATATATTCAAACTCGTGCGGACACGGATCTTATAAGTCGGAACAGAAAAAAAGATGATCTAGTAGTTAGGGGACAATGGACGAAAAAAAAAAATGGATGGACCGAAAAAAATGGGCTGAAATTTTTCCTTTTTATTATTAGGTAGAGATAATATAATATAATATTAATTATATATATATATATATATATATATATATATATATATATATATATATATATATATATAGAAATTCCATCCTACTCCTAGAGTAGTAACTACTCCCGTCTGTTTATACACAGACGAGAGCGTCCGTCCAGTCCACGTGGATACGTTGCCAACGGGCCGGTAATGGCGTTCCAAAGAGGATGCGAGTCGGTTCGGATCTATGAACCTGCCCATTTTAGCGGGTTCACAGAGCGTCCGTCCAGTCCACGTGGATACGTTGCCAACGGGCCGGTAATGGCGTTCCAAAGAGGATGCGAGTCGGTTCGGATCTATGAACCTGCCCATTTTAGCGGGTTCACAGCACACCCGTTAGATGCAGCGTCATCTATCTCAACCTTTTAGCCCTCCCGAATCAATCATGGTAGCCGCCGCCCCCGCCTCCTCTTCCCTTCCTTCGCTCGATCTTCAGGCTCCACCGGAGCTGGTAGCGCCTCCTCCGTCGAGCAGGCTGCCGCCCCTGCCGAGCAGATGGCCTCGCTCGAAATGCGCCCATGGGGACGGCGCCTCCACCAAGCAGGCGACAGCGCCGCAGCACCCTCCACCTCGCAGGCCGGCGGCGGCGACCCTCCCCCCGCGTGCCCCTCGAGGCTTCACCACACAGGCGACGCAGGGCTCCTCTTTGATTTCCGGCAGCAGCGCATGGCCCTCAATATGCATCAGCCAACTCTTCCATGTCGTCCCCTCCCCCACCCCATGGATCCGGCCGCACCCCCTCCACGCTCTCTGGATCTGGCCTCGAGCCCCACCAGTGGCAGCGTGGCTTCCCCTCCCGGTGGCGGCGGCAGCTTCCCTATCTGCCCTGATGGCGGCCCCTTTGAGGAACTGGCATCCAACGAATATCTGCGAACAAGGTATTGGCATATACTTGTGAACGAGGATCTGCCTGGTCAGTGCGATCAGTTCACCATGTCCAGCCTCTGCGCCATGCCAACGATTCTCCTGTGCGTCTAGCCTTCACAAGTGAACAGGTGATGATTGATGCTCTCTTTACATTCCAGCGTTCCTTTCAGGAGAGTATGGATACATCTATGCATGTGTATGATTTAAATTTCAGGAGATTATGGATGCATCTATGCATTTGTATGATTTCAATTTTAGGATTTTAATTTCCTGCGTCCCTGTTCTTCTATGGCTTCTCATTTTTCTTGAAGATGATCTTGTTGGAGTTTTACTATAATTTTTCAGATTATAGTCTTATTGGACACTGAGTATCACCTGATCCCTTTTTAGTTTTTACGGATTGGAGTACAACATGATACCCTTTTTATGTTCCAGATCACTTGATCTTTATTTTAGATCGGAGTATCACTTGATACTGCACGGACTAAAAACATTTAATATTATTTAATCCCTTTTTCCAGATTAGAGTATGTATCACTTCTCCATACTTAATGCGCTATTAGCTGTGCTTGTTTGGTGCTAAAATTAATTATCAAGATATCTGTCAAGATGGCCTAATACAGTATGTTGCCTGTCGATAGATGATGGTTAAGATAGCAGCTGAATATCTCCCGAAACCACAACGTATTCTTATTAGTTTCTGACAATGTGTATGTATCAATACTTCCTTACATTTTGGTATATACACATACTAATTCTCTATAGGTTGTATGTACATATAATCCCTAATTAAAAAGTATGTATTGATACTCTTGCATATGTTTCAGATAAAGTATGCATGGATATCTATTTTTAGATTATAGTACCAGTGTGATACTTCCCATATAGTATCACTTGATACTTTTCAGATTGTAGTATATCCTTATTCTTTTGACTTATACTTTTTCATGCTTCTCAGGCTGATTGCAAGCAAGGTCAGATGAAATCAACAGATTGACTCCTTGTCACCTCTGTTTTGTTGACTCCTTGTCACCTCTATTTTGTTGACTCCTTGTCACCTCTGTTTTGTTGAAGTCTGAGTGTGATTGCCCATCGTTCATCATCAGGCTGATGCCGGAAGCTATGTTATTATTATTTTAGTTTGTCTAGCCCTTTCTTCTTTACCCTGCTGCACTGGGTTAGTCATCGGTGATCACGAATCAGGTATGATTGCTTATTTCGTTTCTCATTGGGATTGTGTGCTTATTCATGCATTTGCATTCATATCTTCTCAGATCGACATCATGTCCTACCCGCACGTGGCTGCATTTGCGTTCTTATCTTCTTAGATACTATTTTTCAAATAAGAGTATGTTTAGATACTTCCTCAGATAAGAGTATGCATGCATACTTATCTTTGACTAGAGTATCATTTGATATTTTTCATATTACAATATAATGTTACTTTTTTCAGATATAGCAATTTTCTGCATAAGAGGTACAACTATGCATCGAGGTTGTTCAGACAATATTTTTTCTGATTGATTTGGAATCATGATGTTCATGAAGGGCTCGAGCTCGACTATGTAAGGGATGAGTGGGCTCGACTATTTAAAGGATGAGTATGGCATAATGAAGTGGCATGTTCAAACTCAACTGCTATTATGGTAGTGACTGCATGTATGTCCATTTTAAATTTTTTGTCAGCACGTAGGTGCAGTAGAATTGCACATTAGTCTACCTATAGTTACTGCAATCAAGGCGAGAATGCTTGCTCTTGTAAATGGTGTATTTCACTTTTAGAAGATGTATACATACTCTTGTAAATGGTGTAATTTTATCGTCTCAATAAAAGCAGTATCTATACATACTCGGCTCTCACTTGTCAAAAGTATGATGCATACTTCACGTTGCTGTTCGTACTCACCTTAATTCTACCCCTTTAATAAACTCTACTAATTCAGAACAAAAAAAAAACATATGTGGTTATATATCCCTTAAGTATATAATACATACTCCTATAGAGTATGTGTACACCATCGACGTCTGAACATGTCCAGTAATATATGCAACCGGCCAACCCATTAAATAAATATATACCAATACCGCCGTACCATACATACAAGCACACGCGACGTACATACACAATTGGATTCTACCTAGACCCGTTAGGGAACCGAATGGGCCGAGTCCCCAACGTCTCCCGTCTCTGCATGGCCACCACCGTCACTTGCCGTTACATACTCTCAGTTGGGAGTAACTACTCCTGGGAGAGGAGTAGAAAAACCTCTATTCCGATACGTATACAGGTTGGGTGATCCGATCCGCTGTTCCGCTGGCCTCGTGACCCACGAGAGATGCGCAGCGCACCGAGAAGTTAAATAAAAGAATTGGAGTCTCTCTGGAGACGTGCACGTTCAGTCAGTTTATTTCGCAGTCATTTCATTATTATATATCTTAAAAAAAATAATCCTCAATCGTAGCCTATCATAGCGCGCGAGGCGGCATCGTATAAATAGGACCCGATGGATGTTGTAGTTGGCCGAGAAACGAAAAGAAGAACCATATTCACTCACTCCCCCCCACCCAAAATCTCATTGTCCAAACAAACTAAACGCGCCGCCACCAGCTGAGCAGCCACTGACCACTGTCCCACTCGATCCCACGCCATAGGCACCGACCCCCATATGGAGCCGATGAAGAATTCTGGTCTTCTGCTTTTGCTGGCGCTACTCATCCTTGGCGTTGCTCTGTCCGGAACCAATGCCCAGCCGCACAAGGAGTACTGTTTCGATAGGGCCGCCGACGATCCCGTTCGTAAGCTCGGATGCTGTATCCTCGACCCGGGTCTTGTTGCTAGGCATCCTGAGATGCTTTTTTGTTCTGATGCTTTGGACCAAGCAGTAAATTTGCATATGAGAGGGGTAAAGTCAACAGTATTGCCAGCAGTGTTGCCAGTATTTTCACACTGCTGCTCCGTTCTGTACGATGCAATCCGACTTTACTAGTGGAAATACAAGCAGCTGCATTTGTGATTGCCTGAAGAAACTATCTCCTAACCAGACGAGTGCCTGAGTTTGCGTCAGTTCATCACCTCGGCTTATGGCTGACAGAGCGAGACAGCCTAGGGGAAAGGGATAGTCTATTCGACCCTGTGCCTGCTGCGGTGCTGGACAAAGAGGTACCCAAAACCGATGACAATGACCATGACGATGGGTGTACGGAAGTGGTCAATCCTAATGGGTCTAGAGACATTAAGTGCAGTAGCACTCCTTGGAGTTACGCATCCGAGACTCATATACCCTCGCCGTCCGACACTACGGCACAAGTCGAAGTCACAGTCGATGACAATGGGTGTAAAACGGCCAAGACTGATAGACACTTTTCGGCTCAAATGCACGGGCCGCAGTCCTTCCCATTACACGATCCCGTAACTCTAGAGATTGCCGTAAGTCCCCAATATAATCGACGGCCTTTTATTTCTTTGGGTTATGTGTTTTCCCTCTTTTCTTCTCAAATCAACATGCATGTTTGGTTGCCGTGCCAGATGTGAGGGTGAGGGATGGAGCCCCCGCCGACAAATAGCTCACTCCCTCTTTGGTTTTTTATATATATTTGGTCGTCGAGGTTGTGTTTATCTGTAACTTATACTATACATGTAACTTACTTATTTTCGTTGGTGCGCACACTTTGTATTACATTCCCATCAACAAATAAACTTACTGTTTTATTTGTTTTGTGACATGCGATTGTGCTATTTTCTTTTTGTAGTTTTGCGAACTACACAACATGGACACAACGTACCCACTCTTACTCCTTATGTACATATATAAATCCTACTATTATGAGCATCTCCTATAAGATTGCGAAGATCTCAAGATTGATAAAGTCAATACACACTCATCCTTTATGAACACACGCACATAAATCATACCTCTATGAACACACACATATAAATCCTACCTCTATGAACACCTTCATAAGATTGAGTTGGTAGATCTTGAGCACCGGTACCAAGTCAAAGACCTAAATCTGGATGGGCAGACTTTACCACAAGGAGAACCTAACTAACTAAGCTAAGCTGATCAATTTGTGTGTATTGGATTGTTATGATGGCATGTGGTGCTCTTGTTCAATTACGACATTGCATTTGCTCTCTCATCGGCTTTCTTGCCTTATCTACTCGATTGGTCCCAGATTAATGATCTGTTCCATGAGTAACAGTAGTTTTTTTAAAAAAAAGATTAATCATTTGTTCCATGAGTAACAGTAGTTTTTTTTAAAAAAAAAGTTAATTAAGCGGAACGACAAAATAGAGGAGTGCTTAGGGAGCAGAAGAGTATTACAGGCCTAATAGTAATGATGTGTATGAAGATGTGAAGCTATAATTGAACCCATACCCAGTTGCTGATTTTGAGTAACGCCAAGAGCTCAACGAGAAGCTAGCTGCTCAGGGCTTCAGGCGGACTACGTCGATTGAGAAAGGGCCATATAGGGCTGTGCCTGGGTATACGGCCAAGCGACACGGTATGGTACGGCAGCGCCACGGCCCATGGCCCGTTTGGACAACTGCACCGAGGGGCTGCGGGCCGGCTGTGGCCCGCACCAAACATGGCTCCGGTGACATCACCGCCATTTGTATCTATCCTTTTTTATTGATGATGATGACGTGTGCTGTGGAGTAATGTGTTTATTTATTCGGTAACCGATTTGCTATTTATCTTGGACTAGTATATTGTCCGTGCTAAACGCTACGGTGACATTTAATTAAGTGATGCAAAGAAACAACCAAACACAACATAAAAAAAATTAATAGAATATGTACAGAAAAAGGAGCGATATAGACTTAAAGGGTTAATTTTATTATTTGCTTAAAAAAGGATCAGCCTGTGCAAAGTGATGATGCTTGCCAAACAAGCGCCTCTCTCATTCCCATTGAATACAATATATGTAACCTTGCCATGTCCTATACGGCTGCTTCCAGCAACAGCCCGGCTTGCGCCATTGGCACCACCAAAGCTAAGTTAGCAGGCTTCTCTTTGAGGTATGCCACTGTCAACTGTGATAAAAATGCATAGCAATGGCCATGGTAAGTTATTGACTCATTTTCCAATTAGAACATCATAAACTTATTACAATAATAATAAAAACTTGAGAAGTCCAAAACGTATGACAGAACAAAGAAATAAACCAATACAAGTCGTTAGTATTTATTTATTCTTCACTAACATAAAGCTTCCATTTATTTATACGGCAGAGCCGCAACTTCACTGATGCCGTCCAACAAATCAACAACTAATCTAAATCGCCCAAAATGCCTAAGATAATTCTGTTGTGTAGTACCAAGCACATAATTCTACGTACGATCACTGCTATAAATTTGCCTCAAACGGATTCTGAATCCCATTTAAAATCCTATTAGCCGCGATGAACAGCCTACGAAAAGCATCCACTGCAACTGCAACAGCCAGCGTACATCCCCTAGCAGAAGCGCTTCCCAACCATTCCTGCGAGACGGTCTTGCCGCTGTGGCTGTAGTGGATGAGCACCACGTTGTGCATCTTCTCGTACTGCAGCCTGTATCTCGCGTGGCACCGTGCCGGCCGTCGCGGCCTGTCGCATCCGCGCTAGCCTCGCGTGACCTTGCGGGCTGCGCTCCCCGCTGTATACACATGATTCAGCGCCCGGCAGCCCGAATCCACGAGGCAACTCCCGCTGTATCGGCACACCTTCTGCCGGCCACCGGTGTCGGCAAATCGCACGCCGTCACCACGGCCCCGCGCCTCTCCCGCGTCTCCACGCACCCTTGGTCCCTCGCGCTGTCGCGACCTATCGCCTCCCGCGCCCGCTGTCGACCCACACACTGCACGCGTGGGCCCATGGCCCCGGGACAGCCAGCACGGCCTTGCACCTTGCGCCGCCCTGCGCCGGCCACTCGGGCCACGGAGAGGGAGATGCAGGGTGTCGGCGCTAGAACTGGTGGCCCTAGCACCAACAAGTGAATTTGTTGTGCGTGCTCTCTACTTCCGGATGGTGTGCAAGATGAACACAAGGATTTATACTGGTTCGGGCAAGAGAAGGCCCTACGTCCAGTAGGGGAGAGGTGTTCTTGTATTATCCTGCACCGAAGTGCTCGTAGGTAGGGTGTACAAGCAATGAGAGAGGGACCAGGGTCCCAAGTCTCGTGGATGATTGAGTGAAGTGCCAATATCAGGCATGTGTGAGGTTTTTTGTGTCGCCCGCGTGTATGGGCGTTCGTCTTCCCCTTTTATAGCCGTAAGGGGAGGACCGGGCCTTACAAGAGGTGGTCGTGCTCGTAGCAAAGTCATGGGCTTCCGTGTATCCTCGTCCGAGGCTCCGGAGTGGGCAGGTTGTCCGTGAACGTGACGGGGCCATCTTTGCCGTCGCCCCCGCCTCTGGGCCGGAATGACGGGGCGTCCCCGCTCGGAGTTGGTGGAGCGTGATGGAGGGGGTGTCCGGGCCCTGTAGCTTGCTGTAGCTTTGACCCGCCTGGGATCCGAGGCTCGGGGAGCCTCGGAGCGTGGTGTCGTACGGGGGGTGGTTGGAACAGCCGTGGATGGTCACCGGCGCTGTAACCGCCCATCCCGGGCTCAGAGCTCACGGGTGGGACTGTTTGCTGACCGGAGGGGGCATCCAGTCCACCCCCGTACTGGGGGTGACGTCGGCGGTCGTCGCTCCAGCGTGGTGGACGGCGTTCCAGGACTTCGGCGACGTGACCTGGCAGCGAGGTTAGGCAGCACAGTGTCCCACAGTGGCGGGCGTGGCCTTCACTGTAGAGATCGCGTCAGCGTGAGCGCCGGCGTGGGTCGCGATGGGACGGTGTCCATCCCCTGCCGGGGCATGGGATGCCCCCGACACGAGGTATGGGCGAGTGGCGGTGGATATGCGTCAAGTCAATGGTACGGCTTTGATGCGGGCGTCCCGTCCGAGCCACAGTTCTTTGGGGCTCGGGCGGGACGGAAATGGGAGGTTCGTCCGAGGCCCTAGCGCGGAAGCCTCGGGCGTGGCGGAGAACCGGCACCCGCCCCGAGGCCCCCGCGGAGGGGTTCGGGGACGAGGTGGAGGCTAGGAGCCCTCTCAAGCGCTTTGGGGGTCGTGGCCGGGATTTGCGCAATGAGCGGCCTGGCTGGGCCTAGTTTTTGCGTTTGTTGGGCTTTCCCTAAGGGGCCCTTATTTTTTGTCCTCGACAGGTTGTGGCGAGAACCGCCTAAATTAATTCACTCACAAGAGTACTTGTCTTCCATTAGACATTAAGTACCCAAGGGAGCGCACTAATTTAATCGATTCTGTCGAGCACACCCAACGGGAGAACTCGAATATCCACAGTTTTCATCAGGATCACAAATAAGGGAATAAAGCTTACCATAAACTTACATCTTTATATCTCAAGTTGACACATGATCGAGTATTACTTCTTATTTACAACAAATGGAAGAATCATTAAAGTGTAGCAAAATAAAAGTTGATTCATTTTAAGCTTACATGGTAACGACTAATGATTATTGCAGCGGAAATAAATAATTAATCAATTACATGTATAAACAATTAACATGTTGAAGATTTTATGCATGATAGAGTTTTCCTTATAAAACCATTTGATAAAGGATTATAAATAAAACTACTAACGCAGCGTAATTGGAATTCCTCGCTGAGCCCACCAGGAGGTATCCCCACACACGAGTCAGCAGCTAGCATCCACCTGCTACCTGCAACAGGGGGAAAATAAAACCCTGAGTACTCAATTGTACTCAGCAAGACTTACCCGACAAGAGGAAATAAAATAACTCCAAGGATATGCAAGGCTATTTGGCTTGTGGGTTTATACTTGCAGGAAAGCATTACTAGTAGTGCATCCTTATATACAAATTTTAGCAGTCAATATTAGTTCATTAGCTAACCATTCTAGGTAAGCACCTGAACTACTTTCAAGCAGGTGATAAGCAATCAGAATCCTTTTATCCATCTTCAAGTTCCAGTTCTTACTACGCTGCCAGAATAAAGCTCTCGTCGTTACCGTTCAAGAACGGCGATTCGCGAATCAATGTGCCCAAATGGTACCCCAAAACACACTCCTCATCCGCATCCCGCATTACAGATAAGAACAGCTTGCTTTCTCCCCGCCCTGGGGCTCAGTGTCCCCGTCTAACTGGGATTCCAAGCCCCCAGTCATTCCTGGCCCGGCCGTAATGCGGTGCAAGGACATCCAAACCACAAAGAAAAATATATGAATGCACCACCCTATACAGTCGGTCCGGATGAAGCCGGAACCCAAGACAAGAGAGAGCAAGCCTTCCGAGCGCCCATACACAAGTATGTGTTCGGGATAAGGAGATCTGTGACTTAACTTTCAACCCTTAGCAACGATCAGTCCTTAATTGACACAGGCGGGATAATGCAACCAGAGCCCCGCTCTGTTGCCCAACAAACCAAGTCCATCCAATCCACCATACCGTCCCGCCCGGTCTCCAGTTATTAACCATATATAATCTATGTGATAATAACATGATAGTAATATATAAACCTATCTCTCGCGAGTGACAGGCAATCACTCGACTTCTACCGGAAACCTATAGCATAGCAATTCTACACGATCCTGTCATACTAGTAAGACTCATAGGATAAGGATATATATATGCAAGTGGGTTTCATTCCATTCCTTAAAACTTAATGCACAAATAAATATAATAAGGTGCCGAATAGTAGGGGTTATGAACCGGGGCTTGCCTGGGTAAAAGATAACCATAAGTTAGTATTCCAACATCGCAGCAAAACCACCATAACGCCATCATCCAAGAACACCATGGCTCTCGATCGATCCATCGATTCTCCATCGTTCCTATCATGATATGCAATGATGCAGCGAATAAATGCGACGGAAAAATACACACCACGCAATCAATCACATGGCAACAACAACTCTTAAATTAAAGCACGTACAAACTAAGCTAACCAGCTAGCTCTAATGACTAACACGCCTAGCTAAGTGTTTTACTTTCAAACCCTCATTTCATGGCAAGCTATAAATATTTCCTAGCCGTTTAATATATATACTAGGGTGTTTTAGCGGCCTTACTAACTAGCTATTTGAGGGCTACAAGATTAGAGCGAGCATATAACAATACAAGAAACCTACTGCACGAATTGAATGGCCTAACTATCACCAAAATGCTACAACATTTCATTAACTAAATAACCCTATTAATATTAAGCATAAAAGAGCAATTTAATCACCCTAGGTGCGGCATAGAAACATATGAACAAATTACACTGCCAGATAGATCACAAATTTATAAATCTAACGAAATTAGTTTCACCATTTTTTGACACTTATATTATTTTATATGAATTATCGAAGTTCAGCTCAGGAATTAAATTGAAAAGCTATTTCTATTTCCTTGCGAAAAAACAGAAAAGGGCAAGCTGCCCAGCGCGGCCCATCTGGGCTCGGCCCACGCGCGAAGACGGCCCGCGCGGAGGGGAGCCCGCGCGCACCGGCATTCTTGCAGAAAGGTCCCTGAGCTTCGGACTATTCACGAAGCACTGAGCGGGACTATTTCAAGAGACACAGGCTTTGCAACCAACACCCTGCTCTTTCTCGTCTTTACACCGGAGAGGTCCTCACGCACCGCGCGCTCTACGCGGCGCGACGAGCGACTTACGGCGGCTGGTCGGCCATTGGAGGCTTCGCCGGCGGCCGCAAGACGTAGCGCGACCTACACCTAAGACTCACGTAAGTCCTAAGCATCCTAGCACGACACGGAGAACGGCGCAGCATGGTTAGCCACGGCAGAGGGCGCATCCACGCTGCCCGCGGCGGCGGCGCGGCCGTTCCGGCCACGGCAGAGCACGGAAAGCGGAGCAAGGAGGCGCAGAAGCACCAGTACCTCACCTCGGACACTGCTGCAGGGTCGGTGGTGAAGAGGAAGAACCGGAAGGGGCTGGCCGCGAGCACGTAGCGAGCTCGACGGAGCTCCGCGGCGCACACCGGCTGGCACGGCCGCGGTAGCGACCTCCAAGTGGCAGTAGGGGTTCAACGGATGTGTGCAGCGTATAGAGGGAAACGGGGTGAAGCTATTGGTGTCATGGAATTGGGCTCTATGGTTCTGAGGGCGGAGTATTTTGGAAAGACGCCGTTTCGGCCTTACCGGCACCGACGGCGAGCAGAACTCCAAATTGGAGCTCGCCGTTGCTTTAACTGGGAAGGGTTGGGCGAGGCTAGCTGTAGCGTTGACGGATGATCAGGGAGGTGTGCCCAACTCGACTAGACGTGACCCTATTCTTGTCTGACTTGGCAGCGGCCCGACCGACCATGTCGGCCGAGAGGACGGAGTGGCGAGGCGGCACGGCAATGCCGGCGCAGGGAAGGACGGAAGACACACCCACGTGCTCTCGGCTAGACGACAGCACGGCAGTGGCACTGTGAAGAAGTCAAGGCGAACAGAGAATACGGAGCAAAGATCACGGAGCGGCGGCAACAAAGATCGAGCCGCCGGGCGGAGCGATGCGACGCGCCGCACCAATCGACAAATAAACGCTGACGGGCGACGGGCCAAGAGGTGCAGACAGCCGCCCATGGCTAGTTGGGCACGCGCCACGGCCAACAACCAGGGCGGCACCGGCCTACGCCTCGCCAAAGCGGTTGGATGCGGCCCGACGCGACGCGCGTGGCGTCAAACGCGCGGTGACCGCGCCCAAACGCTTGACCGGCAGAGATAGGTTGCATGCACGGACTTTAAAGCGCGCGCACAAACTTATCTGGTGAGTTTCAACACAAACCAACTTCGCTATGCCAAGGTAGGGACATCCAGCTACTGATCAAAGCCAAAACATGGGATCACCTCTTGGATAGATTTTCCAGAAAACTGATGCCAACATGGCGCTGTCACGCAGTTCTCGGACTTGGGAAAAACACCAAGTCTAGGGCTGAAACCTAAACCAGATTGCATTTCTGAGCTGCTAAGAAAACTAGTTAACAAGATTATTTTCCAGCGAGACAAGTTGCATTATCATCTATAAAAGTTATACTACAAACTTTGTTTAGGAAAGACATGCATGTTCTATATTATTTTTACACAATAAAAATTTATTTTAAACATTAAGTGATATAAAAGAGCAATCGCAATCGACTATTATTTAACAACTTTATTGACATTTTCAAGTCACAAGCAATCGTCCACACATTGCAACACATGTATTAACACAAAACCACGATGCTTAAGAAGGGATTTGGCAAGAGGTTAAGCGCGTAACACCAGAGGTGTTACAACAGTAGCCCCCGAACCTCTGAATGAGTGAGTGTACTCGCTTCGAGGGTTAAGGTCGCGCCTCCTCGGTCACCTTCGGAGTTTTCCGCAGGTGCGCGCTTGAAGGCCCCTACGGGTGTAGCCCGAGGCCTCGGAGGAGTGGGACTCCTCCGAGGGGCTTGTATTTGGTCCGCGTGGCGTGTTTTGTTTCGTCTCGAGCCGTACTCGTCGGCGGGGGCGCACGAGCTCACCTGCCGGGTGTAGCCCCGAGGCCTCGGAGGAGTGTGTGCACTCATCCGAGGGCTTGTGCGTGCTCGTGAGCAAGTTGTTTTTTGTGGTGCCGAGCCCCCGGCCCGTCGGCTCGTCCGAGGGTTTGGCCGGATTTGCGACGTTTTTCGCGAGTCGGTCCTCGTGTTGGGGAAGCCCCGAGCCCTCGTGATGACGAGGGGGATCCGATCGGTACTCGATCGCTAGTTTTTACGCACCTCCGCCCCTTCCGCAGGGAGGAGGGTGGATTTCGTCGTGCTATCGCCGACGAGTGTCGAACACGACTAGATCCGCCGAGCCGTTAACGGAAGATCCAAGTGAAACGCCTGCGTGCCCCGCTTGTTGGGGGTCGGCCGGGCCCGGAGGCGCTGCTTTCATAAGAGCCTCGCACGGTATGCGTGAGGCGGGGCTCGGGTCCAGTCCCACTGGGTCCCGAGGGCTCGGTGCTCTCCCCACGCGGGATCCCCTAGCTCGGGCCGCCATGCCGGCCTCGATGCCGCTAGGGACGGCCCAGCTTGCTAGGGGCTAGGCTGTGTATGAGGCCGTCCCGAGCTGTCCCCCGACTATGTTGCCCCGAGGTGGCCGGCCGAACCCCGAGATGGGCCAGCCCGCGAACCTTCCTCGGACCGTAAACGGGCCGTCGCCGGTTCCTTTGAGGAGAAGAAAAAACCCCCGCTTTGCCCCCCGGCCGTGAGGCGCGGGGCGCCTTTCAGTGGCCGCGGCGGGACGTGGAGAACCGCTATGGGAGGTGGCGGGTCCCACTTTCCCCGCCGTGGCGGTGCCATGCGCGCGTGCTTGTGGGTCCCACGGGGATGTGATGTGCGGCGCCGCGGCTTCCACCGAGGCCACGCGTGGTGTGGCAGGCCCCGGGCCCGTGACCCCTGCATCCTTTGGGGTGCGACGCCGCAACGCTGCGGTGGCGCCTCGAGCCTGTGTGGTCATGGCCGCCCGTGGTGCCGCGCCTTTGGGCCGTGTGCGAGGTGCAATCGAGCGGGCACACCGGAGGCCGATACGCATTGAATGCGGGGGAGACGGAGTGGTGGAGACGCTGTCGGGTATAAATACCGCGGGTGCAAGCGTTGGCTCTCCTCCCTCGCTTGTTGCAATCGCTTTGCCTTCCCCGCCCGGGCTTCGAGTTTACCGGAGAGAAGAGAGGAAGAAACTTCCAGCGCCTCCCGTCTGCTCGGCCTTTCCTCCCCGATGGTGCCTGTGGACATCGTTAGCCGGCGGACTGGGAATCGTGCTCAGTGGACGGAGGCGGAGCTGGAGGCGCTGGTGGAGAAAGGGGCTCTGCTTGGCGCTCGGTCAAACAACGGCGGCCGGAGTGGATCGTGCCGTCGCCGAGGCGTCCAGTTCCAGCGCGTCCCCGGGTACGTCGTGAGCTTCACGGCCTTCCATGAGCGTGGGTTCGGGATGCCGGTGGGGGCGCTTCTTCGCGCCTCCTGGAGTACTATGGCTGGAGCTCCACAACCTCGCCCCCCATCTGCATCACGCACGCGGCGGTTTTCGTGGCGCTGTCACGAGGGATTCCTCGGCATCGGCGCCCAGGGACTTGTGGCTCTACTTCTTCGAGGCCACCCTATTCTGAAGTCCCGCCGGGGACGGAGAAGGAGAAGGGAAGGAGAAGGAGAAGGAGAAGGGGAAGCGGCCGGCCGTCCGGGTTAGAACTGCACGCCGGCAGCTGGGTCCAAGAGCCGCGGGGCCTACATCCCCGCTTCGCCTCGCCTCGAACCGCGGCTGGTACAGCAAGTGGTTTTTACCTTCGCAACGATGACGACCACCTCCCGCCTACACTGGAAGGTGTACGACTCCGAGCCGCCATCGTGGCGGAAGAAGGAGTTGATCATCGAGAAGGTGACGCCGCTGAAGAAGGTGTTCTCCACTTTGGCGCACTGACCCGATCGGGGTTGGATGCCTCGGCGGTGATCGTCGGCTTCCACAAGCGGCGTGTCTTTGCCGCCCGATGTTTGCATGGCGGTACGCTGGCGCCATGCGACATGCGGCCCGGCAACGCCTGGGAGGGCACCGGATGGCGGCCGAGGACCTGGGCTACGCCGAGATCCTCGACCGGACGAAGCAGGTGGCGTCGGTAGACTCCTCGCAACTCTTCAAGGTCGTCATGCGGCTAGAGAAGGGGTTCATTAGCCTGGTAAGCCTGGCTCCTCCGCCGGGCGCATACTCCACTCTCCTCCTCAATCCTGATCCCCTCCGTGTCGCCAGGGGCTCTCGGAGAAGCCGAGGGCGTCGGCCCCCCCGATCGCCGCGGAGAAGAAGGCAACCGCGACCACGCCGAGGTGAGGAGGAAGGGAAGGAGAATGCTTTGCGGAGCGTAATGCCCGCAGCGTAAGGAGAAGGAGGACTGGCGCGCGGCGGCGCCGCCAGAGCGAGAGGGCCTCCCCGGGAGGAGACGCCGTCGGATACCACCGAGTACGACGACGACGATGACGACGAGGAGGGATGGGTGGACAACGAGCGAGCCGCTACTGGGCTGGACTCGCCGGAGGTGACGCCGGGTGCCTGTGAGGGCGGCGGCTCGTTTGAGGCGCAGACGGCCGGAAGGGCCGTCGGGAGAGGCTCGCCTCTGGTCTCGCCGGAGTTGGGGCCTTGCGACGCTTCTAGCGCCGGGCGTCTCCCGAAGGGGAGGTACGATGTCGCGGGGGAAGGAGGTCACCGAGCCCCCCCCCCCGCCGAGGCCCGCCCCCCGATGCACCCCACGGCGGCTAGGAGCGGGTCGAGGACCCCAAATCGGACGCCCACGGAGGGCGCCGCGGGCAGCGGGGCGCCCGAGGCTCCTGCCCTCGGGAGGAGCCCGGTCCAGCGCCAAGATTAAGGTGCCGGGTAAGTGGCGTTCACGCCTTGTCGCTGGTTTCGGTGTTCGCCTCTTCTCCACTCCGCCGACTTTGCCTCCTCTCCATCCGCAGCCTAAAGCGCAAGGCCACGGCGTATGTGGCACCGCTCGTCCCCGGAAGCAACAGGCGGGGCAGGGAGCGAGCCCTCCCGTTCCGCCATCGGCGGCCGGGACCGAGGAGAAGGAGAAGGCCACCGAGGTGCTGCCCGTCGGGAGCAGCCCTCGGCAATGGAGGAAGAGCGGCGCAGGTGTCTGCCGGAGAGACCGAGGGTGCGACCGTGGTGCCACTGGTCGGCGGGGCCAGTCCCGGCGGGCACCGCCGGCGAGGCGGAGGCGTCCGTCAAGGAGGCCGAGTGGCGGTCCCACGCAGCATCGGGCCGGGGTGGAGTCCCCGGTGTCGGCCGAGGGGACAAAGTGGAGGAGCCAGCGGTGGTCACTACGCCGACGCGGGCGCTGGCCGAAAGCAAAGGCCGCCCCATCTCGCTTCTCCGAAGTCGTGGCCACCGAGGCGGCGGTCGCCTCGGTCGCGGAAGAGGCCACGGAGGTGCAGGTGCAGAGGCATCCGTCGTGCGCACACCCGCAGCCTTCAAGGGGGGGCACTCGGTGGGCTGCCTACCAAGGAGCCCACTGTAACACCCCCGGTGTTACGTTAGACTAAACCTGCCATGTCATCATCATCATTGCATGAGCATTCATAATTAGAGAACATTAATGCAAACAACCAAAATGAGTTTATCAATTTCTAGGGTTGGTTGAGCTCTTTCATATCGTATGCGTATGTGCATGTCATTAAACCTTCTTCACAATTTTACTTTTATTTATAAAAGCAACCAACTAAAACCAACTTTGATGTTTGCAAGTGCTTGGCTAACCCTGACTCACACCCTAACCGTGTTTTATAAGTCAATTATCTAAAAGCAAGAACTCAAGTTGAAATTGGAATTCAAGTTCCAACCCTAGCTAGAAATGGCTAAGTGTGGGAATTCGAATTTCAGTTTCAATTTTGGTGAGCTAACCATAATTGATTTTTCTAAATAAAAGTTGCTAACCAATGGCACCATTTCAAAGTATGAAGTTTGTACTTTGAAAGTATGCTATTGGTTGGGTTTGAAAAAGTTCTACAATATCATGAATTATTTGCCCAAAATTCCAATTTGAAAATCCTTTCCAAAAACCATAAATTCAAAAAGCCCTTTTGCCCCTTTTTACAATTTCATCTCAAAATATTCAAAATTTGGGAAAACTCTAAAAATACAGTTTGTGCATCTCTTTGAGCTCTACAACTTTGGTATATAAGTTTTTCAAGTTTTTGAATAAAATTTTAAATAATTTTAAAAGTTCTTCAAATTGGAAGTTATCCCCTTTTTTGATTTTTAAACTCTAATTCAAAAATTATTTGGTTTCATGAAAAACTTTCTACATGAAAGTTGTAGATCTTGAGAAAATGAATAACTTTTATTTTTGGAGATTTTCATCTTTTATTCAAAAATTAAAAGTAATTTTGAAATCCTTAAATTAAGGTTTTGCCCTCTTTTGAATTTGAAATACAAATTCAAAATCTATTTGAAATCTGATAAAACTTCTTAAATGAAAGTTGTAGAGCATGAATTTTTGTGCAATCTGTATTTTGGGAATTTTTCAACTTCTATTCAAAATCTAGGAGTAATTTGAAAAAGAAGGAGATGAGTTGGCACGTGCTCTCTGATGGCCGGGGGGCACCTCACCCTTGAGCCCATGCCGGTCGGTGATCCGCCGTCGCCGTGGCCATTCTCAGCGATTCCCGGTTTTCACGCGTCTCCAACCACCTCACCGTCGTCGCGAAGCTCCCCGCCACCTTCCCAACTCGTCATGGTCCTATAAAAGTGGGGCACCGGCCACCACCACCCCGTTTTCCCTTTCCTGCTCCAACTCCGGCCGTCACCTTCGCCGGTGAAATTCACGGTCCTTGCTCCACGATTGCAGGCCAGCTCTCGTAGTTAACCCCGTCTCTCTCCTACGCACCTACTGAACCAGTCGTTACCTTCTTTGGCCGTCGGATTTGTCTAGACGCCATCGTCTTCCCCAGAGTCGGCCAGCCGCCGCCGCGAGTCGTCCTGCCGCGGCTAGCTCCCTCTGCTCCGTCTTCAATCCAACCAATTCGCCAAACAAGTCCCGGTAAGCCTCCTCCTGCCCCTCCGAGGCTCAATCGAGCCTTGTACCCACCGTAGGCATCATCCAGTGCCATTGCCGTCGTGGCCGGCATGGCTAAGCCGCTGCAGCCGCCGCCCCGCGCGCTCCGGTGAGGCGCAGTAGTCGTGTAATAGCTCGTTGAGGTCGGGGTACGGAGAGAAGCACGTTGGTGTAATTAGTTTCGCGGTTGGGTTCGCCGTCGGCAATGGCAGCCGCCGGTCACCGCCGCCGTCCGTCGGTCAGAAAGAAAAGGAGAGGGAAGGGGGCTGACGGATGGGGCCCAAGTGTCGGCGGAGGGGGAGAAGAAGGAAAGGAGGCGGCAGGCCGCCGCCTGGAATGGGCCGAAAGCGCAGGCCGGGCCGCGTGTCTGAGCGGGCGCGCGGGGAGAGCAGGCCGGGCCATGCGGATGGGCCGCGCAGTGGCCCGCGATGGAGATTTGCGTTTTTCCTTTTTTCTTTATCAATTTCCAAAGCTGAATTTCATCTTTTTGTTACAATTTCATTTGGGCACCTAAAAATATGCAAAAATATGTTCTGAGCTCCTTGTGCTTTGATCTGTTAAGGAAAAATACTAACTCTATTTTTCCAATAAAATTTAATTATGCTTTAATTTGCTCTTTTAATTGATAAATGCAACTTCCATGATTTTTAATAATTAAAATATAAGTCCAAAAATTATGAAATTTGTTTTGCATGCTAATTAGATGATAATGATCTTAATTATGAAGTTTGATCATGTTTTGACTAATTTTTGTTTTATGCTTAATTAACCCCTAAATTAATTGATGTTTAATTAGTTAAATCTTTGATTAATTATGGTTTAATTAATCTCCAATTAGCAAGTTAATTAGCGGCTTTCAACAACTGTAAAAATGGTTAATAAATTAGTAATCACCCTTAATCACTATTAGAATTGCTTGATTTTGGGATTGAGTGATGACCCTAGGTCATTAACCCTAATGACCTTCGGCATTTCATGTTGATTGCGTATCGCTAGTCCGTCGTCGTCGACGTTAGTTATACTTCAGTAGTACAACCTTACCGTGAAGGAAAGTTGTACTCAAGATAGGTTAACAATCGTTGCATCATTATCGCATGTCTTTATTACTGCATTGTGATCATGCATTTAAATCGTGTAGCCGTGCCGTCTGAAGAAGGTGTTCGGCGTGAAGAGGTTGGTCCTGATCTCAACAGTGTCATCACTGCACCTAACTTCGTCGAGCCCCAAGGCAAGCCCCGGATGCATTCAAACCCGTCCTTGTATTTCGAAAGTTTTTATGATTTCATGTGATGATATAATGCATTAGGTGTAGGAGTTGTGTACTATCCTACTTTGATGCATTTACCGTACCTTGTTACATTACCCCTGTACACCTGTTTTGATTTCGAAATGCTTAGTTGCGCTTAGCCTTGCTACTAGTGTAGGTTTTGATAAATTGTTTTCAAAAGGTGATAACAATACTCCCGAGGGGAATTTATTTAAAACCTGATGTTGCTTGTTGTTTATCCTTGTTCCGACGGGGTCAATGGTATACAACAAGAACATGATGATGAGTAACTCGAGACGTCGGTGGAGTGACTTGCATCGGGAGGGGCTATTGCCCCGATGTAGTGTCGTCCCACTTGTGTCGGTTAAGGACCGTCCGTTGTTTGGCGCCGGGATCATGAGGTTATTGGATAGTACTAGTCGCATGCTAATGGCGGTAAGCTCCCTTTGTACTATCTTTGACGAGAACGGATACCGGGGACGAGAGTAGCGTGTACCCATCCTACGGGCCACCGTGGAAGGGGGACCGCGGCGTAGGGAGATGGTGTCTTGTACCTCGTAGCTAGGACCCGTTCTAGTCGAGAAAATGCAAGTGTGAGTTGATGTATGTGAGATGTTTGGTCCTCGCATACATCGTGTGGCTAGAAGCCCCCAATTGGGTATATTAAGCGATTCGAATCGTCGTGTGCTCCACGATATGGGAGCCGTGATCCGAGTCCCGGCATCGTAGTAATAATGGAAGTGTGAGAATGAAAGGTTTGAATCCGGCATATGTTTGATAAGTGATTGTTAAAATAAGGATTTGGCTTAGTCTTTTCCGCAAAAAGGGTGTCTTTGATTCTTGCTAAAGCCTCACCTTGATTCCCATTAGCTAGCATTCCTGAGTCTTCTCCTCAATTTTTGGTCGGGTAAGTCTTGCGGAGTACTTTTTTATACTCGGGGTTTGTTTAACCCCCATTGCGTGTGAACCACATGAGCAAGTGTGCTACTGCCCCCCGCCGCATGACGGTCGCCGATGAAGTGACCGACGAGGAATAGATTGTGTGGCCTCCAGGCGGGGCACCTTTTGTTGTGTGATTGTAATAAAGTTACGTAATGGTACTTCCGCTGTGTTGTAATAATGCTACTCTGGTTTGTATAAGTTTGACAAAAGTTTTGTAAATTAAATTATTGTAAGTCTTTCGCTACTCTGGTATTTTATATGAAAACTGTTGTAATGCTGTGATGTCTCTGTAAGTATCGATCCTGGAGGAAACGTGGTTTATCGGGGGTTCACCCGACGGAACTTTCTAGGTTATGTGGTACGCAAGTACGGCTGACAGAGGTCTTAGGGACAATGTCAGGTGCTTGTGGGCCATATAATTTAGAAGGTTCTGCCACACCCACCGAGGACGGAGGGTCGGCCACTCCGGAGGCCGGTGACGCCACTAAGCACAAGATGGCGGGCCGGCTCGTCTGGATGGATCGCCCGGACCCGGGCGGCGGGGAGGTCTTCGCGTTGGACGATGCCAAGGAGGGAAAACTCTGGGTGCGCATGTCGCGGTCGTCGCCGACCGTGTACGAGGAGGCCGCCTGACCATCGTGTCGGGGCTGGGCCGAGCTCCCGCCCACTTCCGGGTAGGCGACCCCACGCGGCCCTTGTCGACCTAGAGACTTCTTTCCCATGACTTAAACGGCTGAGACTCGCTCGTCGCAGGAACTGGCGAAGACGTCGAGCGGGAAGTCGAGTTCCTCCGTACGTCGGCCGGCCTCAACAACCAGCTCCTTCAGCAGAAGGGTCTGGTGGCCCAGCTGACGACGACCCTGTCGGAGAAGGACGCCGAGCTCGAGAAGCTCCGTCTCCTTGTCTCGGAGCTGAAGGCCGAGGCGTCGACGGCGCGCGAGGACGCCGCTCTTTCCAAAGAGGTGGCGGCTGGTCACGCCACGAGTCATGACCGGCTCCGAGCCGAGGAGGCGATGCTCGTCGAAGCCTCGCGCTCGGCAGACTCCATCAAGGCTTTGTCCGAAAAGCTGAAGACCGCAGAGGATGAAAACAACGTCCTTGCCGGCGAGTACTCCAAGCTGAAGGACGAGCTCATGCATGGGATCTCCGAGGCCACGACCCTCCGCGACCAGCTACAAGGTACGCACCGTGATTGTCCATCGTGCCTGCGTTATATTATCCGAGAGTCTGACTCTCGGGTCATTCTGAACCTGCGGGCGGGTGACGGAGCTGGAGGAGAGCCTCGCCCCGCGTCGCAGAACCGCCTACGGCTTCGGCGCGGGGCGAGCTCAACTCCCCGACGTGGGAGGCCACGGGCCGGCCCGTGCCGCGGTGGAGGCGGAGGATGCCGGCGGAAGCAACTTGGTGGCGCTGGCCGGCCATGGTGCCACAGCGGATGGAGGCGCTGCGCCCCTGGAGGCTCTGCGCGAGTCGGTGTGTCACATACGCTCGCGCTGACCATGTCCCACTACCAGCTCGACCTCCCTCGGATCGCCGAGGGGCTCGTTGTGGCCAAGGAGGAGATGGGATGCGAGAGCGAGGTGCTCGCCTAACTCGTCGAGGAGGCCGAGGCGACCGGGCTCCAATCGCCGGGCGAACATCTTTGCACCTGCCATCGTTTCCACTCCTCCGGAAGAAGCTGGCGACGCTGAGGCTGCGGATGTCGAGGTCGTGGACGCTGTTGCCCGAGGCACTAGCGGCCTGGACGCCCCCAGTAGACCCTGCAAGCTGGGCTCAAGTGCCCATGTAAATAGAAACTTATGTTGGCTTTTGTTCATGGAACACTTTGTGTCAGTCGGCCCGTCGAGGCCTTATGCTTTTGTGACGGTTTTTTCGTTATCTCTCGCGTTTTCCTTTCAGGTTGTACTCGTTACTTAATTTTGCGGGGGTGCTCTCGCGGTCGAGGGTCGCTCTTTAACCGAGGATAAGGACTGCGTGAATAGTTGTCACGGCCCCGTTGCCTTTTCGTAATGAGCGACCTCCCCGCGGCGCTCGGAGTCCTCCTTTGGCTGAGGGCGGCAGGCGGAGGCACCATAGCGCATGGGGCGTAGGTGGCCTCGCTGGCTCGGCCATCCTCGGCCTCGGGATGACATCACGTCGTGCCTTTTCCTAAGTCACGCGAGACCTTTGGGAACGTAGAGTCTACGAAAGATAGCCGAAAAAGCGCAAAAGTTTTTCGAGGGGTGCTTTGTAGGAGGGGGTCCCCCCTTTCTAGCCCCCGAGGGAGACTTGGTTTCGGTGAGCCAAAACCAAGTCTCACTGAGTCCAATTGAGAACAAAATATTACGACTTGGGCGAACGCCTAAGGTCTTAGTTTTCCTTAGCGTAAAAAAGTGCAGTGCAGTCGTATGTACAAATGCTTAGAATTTCTAAGGGTAAAAGCGACGTAGCTGTTGGATGTTCCAAGCGTTGTTGAGGACTTCGTCGTCCTTGTTAGCGAGCTTGTAGGTACCCGGCTTGAGTACTTCGGCGATGATGAAGGGTCCCTCCCAAGGTGGCGTGAGCTTGTGGCGGCCTCGATTGTCCTGGCGGAGACGAAGCACCAAATCACCTTCCTTGAGGTCTCGGGTCCGAACTCATCGGTCGTGGTAGCGTCGGAGGGATTGCTGGTATCTTGCTGAGTGTAGGAGAGCAGCGTCCCTCGCTTCCTCGAGCATGTCCAGCGAATCCTCCCGAGCCACTTGATTACGTGCCTCCGAACTCCAAGTCGGTAGGCAGAATGGCTTCGGCGCCGTTGCCGGGGAGAAGGGTGTGAACCCCGTCGCCCGACTTGTCATCGTTCTGAGGCTCCAGAGGACCGAGGGGAGCTCCTCGAGCCACCTTTTGTCGAACTTGTCGAGCTTGTTGAAGATCCGAGGCTTGAGCCCTTGCAGTATCATCCCGTTGGCCCGCTCCACTTGCCTGTTCGCCTGGGTGCGCCACCGAGGACCAGACAATTCATATCCGGTGCTTGTCGCAAGGCTCGGAACTTCGCCCCGTGAACTGGGTGCCGTGGTCAGTGATGATGGAGTTCAGGACGCCGAAGCGGTGGATGATGTCAGTGAAGAAGAGCGCCGCTTGCTCGGACCGAATGTTGGTGACGGGGCGCGCCTCGATCCACTTGGAGAATTTGTCGATGGCAATGAGCAGATGAGTGAAGCCTCCGGGCGCCTTTTTGAGGGGTCCTACCAGGTCCAAACCCCACACGGCGAAAAGACCATGTGATTGGGATGGTCCGAGCGCCTGAGCCGGGCAGGTGTGTCGACGAGCGTAGTACGGCAACCTTCGCGGAGTGCGTACCACCTCGGTAGCGTCGCCACGCGATCATGCCAGCCAGAGAACCCTCGGTCGGAAGGCGCTACCGACGAGGGAGCGTGGAGTAGCGTGATGACCGCATACGCCGGCGTGGATCTTGCGGACTAGCGCGAGGCCCTCCTTCATCTTTATTTGATGGTAGCCGGAGTAAGCATCAAGAAAGGACAGGAATTCACACCCCGAGGTGGAGTCGACTATCTGGTCGATACGTGGTAAGGGAAAAGGAACCTTCAGACATGCTTTATTCAAACTAGTATAGTCTACGCATCCTCCATTTTCCACTCTTTTTCTAACCAAGACAGGATTAGATAACCACTCAAGGTGGAAAACCTCCTTGATGAACCCGCCGCCAAAAGCTTGTTCACCTCCTCGCGCCGATGGCCCTCAAGGCTTCTCCTCGTCGAATCGGGCGCAGCGCCGCTTCACCGGTGCGGACCCGGTCCGGATATCGAGGGAGTGCTCGGCGACATCCCTCGAGAATGCCCGGCATATCCGTTGGGACTCCACGCGAAAATGTCGATGTTCGCGGAGAGAAAGTCGACGAAAACACGACTTCCTATTTAGGGTCGAGGGAGTTGCGGATCTTCACCGCCTTGCCTGGGACGAGGTGGAGGGGTCGGCGGGACATCCTTCCCTCCGTCCCGACGGCTCGAAGGTGGCGGCGTGTCGCTTGGAGTCGAGGGCCTCGAGATACGCCATCGTCTCGGCATGCTCGATAGCCTCTACGTCGCAATTAAAGGCGTGCTCGTAGGAGGAGCCGACGGTGATGACGCCGTTGGGACCCAGCATCTTGAGGAGGAGATACGTGTAGTTCAGGACCACCATGAACTTTGCGTACGCGGGACGTCCGAGGATTCCGTGGTAGGTCCCCCGGAAGTCGACCACGTCGAAGGTGATGACCTCCTTGCGGTAGTTCGACGGCGTCCCGAAAACGACCGGAAGGTCGATCTGCCTCGAGGGCCGTGCACGTTGCCCGGCACGATGCCCTGAAAAGGGGAGTTGGAGGGTCGAAGATGCGGGCGCTCCATTCCCAATAGGCTAAGGTCTCGGAGTAGAGGATGTTGAGGGCACTACCGCCGTCCATCAGCACCTTGGTGAGCCGGACGTTGCCGATGACAGGGTCCACCACAAGCGGGTATCTCCCTGGGTTCGGCACGTAGAGCGGGTGGTCGTCAAGGCCATAGGTGATGGCGTCGGCAGGACCACGGCAGGTGCTGGTGTGGCGGGCGCACCGAGAACACTTCTCGGCGCTCGCTTGATCCGGCGTGGGGAGAAGTTCGCCGAGGGAGGCTGCCAATGATCATGAAGACATCGTGGACCTCCGGAATCTGTCACCCTTGCCTTCATCCTCCTTTTCTTTCTTCTTCTTGTCCTCGGGCGGGGGCTTAGCTTCGGTAGAATCGGCAGGCCAAGTCACACTCCCCCATGGTGTGCTCGACGGGGAACTTGTGGAAGGGGCAAGGCTTCTTGAGCATGTCGTCGAACGCCCCGGGCCCTGGGGAGCCTCGGGGCGCCTTGCGGTCGGCCGCAGCGACGAGGTCATCCTCCGAGTCCTTCTCCTTCTTGCCTTGCTTCCCCCCTCCGCTTGCCCCTTTTGTTCTTCTTGGGGTGGCGGGTTGCTTGCTCCCTCGGCTCCTTCGCCTGCCGCTTGCCCTTGTCGTTGGCGCCGCGAAAGATCGCCCCCCGCTTCCCGGAGGAGGCGAAGTTTGTGGCTACCTCGAACAGCTCGTTGGCGGTGGAGGGCATCTTCCGACCCAACTCATGGACTAGCTCCTTACAGTGTCGTTCCGTCTAGGAACGCCGATGATGGCGGTGCTTAGCCACGTTAGGTAGCTCGGTGCACTTCTTCGGGAAGCGGCGGATGAAGTCACGCAATGGCTCGTTCGACTTCCGGCGGCAAACGGAGGTCCCACGAAGTTTCCTGGGCGCACGTATGTGCCCCGGAAGTTCCCCACAAAAACCTTGACCGAGATCGGACCGGGTCGCGGATCGTGCGGGGCGGGGAGGTGCTCCAGCCAAGCTCGCGCCGAGTCCACCGTGTGAAGCGGGAGGTTATGATGATGAGCCAAGTCGTCGTCCACCCACCCACCAGCATGCCCGCGGTAGTCATTGAGCCACACCTCGGGTCTCGTTTCTCCCGAGTACTTGGTGAGGTTGGCCTACCGGAACCTAAGGGGAACTGGCGTTGCGGATCTTTTCGGCTAAAGGCACGAAAAGGGGTCGGGGTCTCGCGCTGCCGCGTCTCATCGCTGCCGCCGCCGCCCTCGCGCGGGCCGGCGGTCGCTCGGCTCGGCCAGCGCCCTTGCCCCTCTGCGCCGCCGTTGATAGCGTTACGCTGCCGCCGCCGTCAGGCTGCCGCCATGTTGTCCCGATGCGCTCGCGAACCCCGTCTCCGCGAGGGGTCCGGTGGTGGACCGGGCCTCCCCGCTCCTCCGAGGGGCGCCCTGGGCTCCTCGTCATACGGCGCCGGAAGGCGTGAGGCCGAAGCCAGCCCGCCTGACTGGCGGGCGGTCTCGATGTAGCCCCCGCATCTGCCGCGATGCGCCGCCCGGTAGAGGGCTCGCATCGCCGGAGGAGAAAGGCGGCGGGGCGGCGACGCCTCGCTCGCACGTTGGAAGACGGGAAGGTGCTTCGCCCCCTCGCCGCTGACGATCCTCCGTGAACGCGCGGGCGCGTTGTCGAGCCGGGCCGGGCTCGGGTTGCACACCGCGGTGGCCTTGCTCGAACGCTGCCTATCTTCCGCCGTAATAAGACGGTCGTGTTCGAGCTTAGCCCGAGCTCGCGAATCGCCTGATGGTGGGTCGGCGGGGCTCCCGAGGTGTGGCCGCCAGCTCCTCGGCCTCGGCGGGATCGCAGCGGCGGGTCCGCTGCTCTTGGCCCCGTGGTCGTGAGGTGCCTGGATCCACCGGAAATCGTGAACCACGGGCGGGCTCGACGGTGTGCCTAGGGATCTCGATCTTGGCCGCCGCTATCGCCATTGTTGCCGCTGGTGCCGAGGTCGCCGATCTCCACGGAAAGCACTCGCGAAGTCGGATCGCATATGTCGTCCCCGGGGAGTCGGAGTCGGGTAGCCGGGCGGGCGTGCTCCAGGATGAACCCCCCAGGCCTCGTAGCCTCGAGGTAACGCCGATCGGGTGAACGTGAGCGTGCGCCCAGTCACACCGCTCCGCCTCGCGTCGACGTACCCCTCGTAGGCACGGACGGTCCGTCGGGATGTCCGCCGGGCGCCTCCGTGGAGTGCCGCTGCTGTCGCGGGGCGCCTCCTTCGGGCTCCCATGGTGGTGGAGACCAACGACGCGCCACCACGGCCGCGGCATTGGCCATGCCAAACGGCCGACGGGTGACGGCGGCCGCTGAAAGGCCGGCTGGGGAGGCGCCGCCCACCAAGCGCCGTTAGGTCCTCCTCCAAGCCACCGGGCGTTGGTGAATCCGCCCCGTGGCGCGGGGCGGGTGCGGGAACCGCGGGTGCCCCCTGCGCCGGGCCGGCGATGGGTCCGGCCGGGGCCTCGTCCGAGGTCCCTCGACCCCGGTCGGGAGGAGCTCCATATCGAACCGGGTGCCCGCCGACATAAACTCGAGACCTCAAACGGATCGGGGTCCCCGCTCCAGCCAAATGCCGGGGAAAAGTTGGGGCTGAAAGGCCCCCTCGTGGTGTCGTCGCGACTACCGGCCATCCGGAGGTTTGGCGGGGAAGAGAGGCGAAACACGCACCCCTCTACCTCGGGCGCGCCAACCGCCGGGCGCTAAAAACCGGGTGGCCCTAGTACCAACGAGTGAATTTGTGGTGCGTGCTCCCTACTTCCTGATGGTGTGCAAGATGAACACAAGGATTTATACCGGTTCGGACAAGAGAAGGCCCTACGCCCAATGGGGAGAGGTGTTCTTGTATTATCCTCGCACCGAAGTGCTCGTAGGTAGGGTGTACAAGCAATGAGAGAGGGACCGTGGTCCCAAGTCTCGTGGATGATTGAGTGAAGTGCCAATATCGCGTGTGTGAGGTTTTTGTGTCGCCCACAGTATGGGCGCCCGCCTCTTCCCCTTTTATAGCCGTAAGGGGGGGACCGGGCCTTACAAGAGGTGGTCGTGTGCTCGTAGCAAAGTCATGGGCTTCCGTGTATCCTCGTCCCGAGGCTTCGGGAGGGCAGGTTGTCCGTGAACGTGACGGGGCCATGCTGCGTCGCCCCCCCACGACCTACTTGGCCGGAATGACGGGCGTCCCCCGCCGGAGTTGGTGGAGCGTGATGGAGGGGGTGTCCGGGCCCTATAGCTTGCTGTAGCTTTGACCCGCTGGGATCCGAGGCTCGGGGAGCCTCGAGCGTGGTGTCGCACGGGGGTGGTTGGAACAGCCGTGGATGGTCACCGCGCGCCAGAATCGCCCATCCCGGCTCGAGCTCACGGGCGGGATCGCTTTGTGGACCGGAGGGGGCGTCCGCCCACCCCCCTGCATCGGGGTGACGTGGGCGGTCGCCGCCCGGCGTGGTGGACGGCGTTCGTGACTTCGGCGACGTGACTCGCGGCGAGGTTAGGCGGCCACGGCGTCCCACGGTGGCGGGCGTGGCCTTCCACTGTGGGAGATCGCTCGTCGACATGAGCGCCGGCGTGGGTCGCGGACAGGGCGATGTCCATCCCCGCCGGGGCATGGGATGCCCCGACACGGGTATGGACGAGTGGCGGTGGATATGCGTCAAGTTAATAAATGCGGCTTTGACTGGAGCGTCCCGTCCGAGCTGCGGTTGCTGGGGGCTCGGGCGGGACGGAAATGGGAGGTTCGTCCGAGGCCCTAGCGCGGAAGCCTCGGGCGTGGCGGAGAATCGGCACCCGCCCGAGGCCCCCGCGGAGAGGGTTCGGACGAGGTGGAGGCTAGGAGCCCTGCCAACTGCTTTGGGGCCGTGGCCCGGATTTGCGTAATGAGCGGCCTGCTGGGCCTTTTGCGTTTGTTGGGCTTTCCCAAAGGGACCCTTATTTTGGTCCCCGACACAGGGCGTGGCGGCAATGATAGCTGGGAGAGGAGAAGCGGTGTGCGCGGCGCGATGGTGCAGGGAGGGGAGGAGTCAGACTCGCATATGGGGGAAACCCTAGCCGCATCAGGAATCACGAGATGGCGGCGGAAATCGCTAGTGTTTTTTTATTTCGGCGGCTGCTCGAGCCAAGAATTGAAGGGAAAAAAATACAATTCAAGGTTCGAACCGTGGCTGCTGGGGTGTGGGCGGGAGGCTCGGCGTGGGTATGGGAGATGAGAGGGATGAGGAGGACCATAAACTCGATTTGGGCCGTTCGTGTATGGGTGAGTAAAGAGAGAGAGTGATTAGAACAGATCTGGACGCTTGGTTTTAATGGTGTGGGATTCCTGGGTACGTTTTGTCGTGTAGATGTAGGAGGAGCTCCTCAGTGGGGACGTCTTTTTTTGGGGTGGACATAGGAAAGAAAACTTCGTGCATTAGTAGGGTGATGAGGTGAAACCAGGCGAACCTACTATTTTTGGCTTCATCCCATTTTAAAGCTCTGTGAGAACATGATTTAAGAGGTTTTATAGGTGAAACTGTTTTGTTTTATCCCGTTTGGCATAAACATCTCTAAACAGCTTGAAGCCGATGGAGAAACCGTGCCAAATGGAGTCTAAAATTATGGTCTTCGTGAAATGTTAGAACTCCACTGTAGACCTCTCTTTTTCCACCGCCACCTCATGGGCAGTCCGTCTTTCCTCCGCGGATGCCGCTCCGTCCACCCGCCGCTACTTCTCGGCCTCACCCTGTCGAGGCGACCCATCCCTCTGCTGCTGTCGCCCGGGTCGCCGACTTCTCCTTGGACTTCCTTCGGACGCTGGTATCCGTGTGATGTCCGCCATGGGCGTGTCCTCGTCGAACGCAGGACCGTGCACGTACGTCAAGATGCTCGACATGGAGACGGAGCACCGCTTCTCCAGGGACCTCGCGGTGTGCGACCCCCTGTTCCAGCGATACCTGCTGCTGCCCCCCATGACCGACGACCTACTCGCCTCTGTCGGCGTCCATAACCAAGACATGTTCTTTCCGGGGTCTCCTTGATCCCTTCTAGAGGCATGGAGGAGGAAACATCATTTAGTGTGATCTGCTGGATGACTTCCAAGACAAGTTCCAAGACAAGATTGGCAGTAGTATTTATCTTCTCTACAAACTCTGGTCATTGGGCTGCTGATGCATCTATCGGTTGGGCTGATCTAGGCTTGTATGGAGAAGTTGGCAGGCTAATTTCTGGCCAATGCGTGTGTGGTCGCCTCTATTGGAAAGTAGACTGCAGAAACAAGTTGCTCAAGCTTGACTTGAACAGTATGGAGTTATCCACATATGACCTCCCTCCTGATCATGACAAGCGAAATATCATCATCGTGGAGTCAGGGGAAGGCAAGGTTGGGATGTTTAGTGCACTTAGTGAAGGCACGTCTATGGAATATTACAACTTTATGCAAAATGGCACTGATAAGTCCTGTAAGTGGCATTTGAAGAGAACAGACTGAAGGATATGTTTTTTATTAGTGGTCAGACTGAAGGATATGTTTTCCTAAGACACAGTATAAGAGAACAGGATACAACATATTTCTCTCTCTCGAGGTTGTCTTGCAATATTGAGAGAGTCTGTAGGACAAGTGCTCCCTTTCATGCCCATCCATATTTTGGTTTCCCATCATCTATGTCACCAATGAGGATTCAAGGATATGGAGTGGTGAGTGGTAGTACGACAGTAGTGTTCCCCAAACTGCATTGCCGGTCTTCTAAAGGAAGTCTTTTTAGCATGTTTACTGTAAAATTCTGGCTTAGCCTAAGCTCGGCTACACAAGCCTTTCAGTTATAATGAGCTTATGTCTATTCTTATAAATTTGGAATCCCACATCTTGTTCCTTGTTCAATCGGTAGGTGTGGCTGCACAAACCAATTTGTTGGGTAGCTATACCTTTCCAATTTTTGCCATCTTTTTGTACCTGCAAACTGAAATCAATGTTGTGCAATGTGTGTGTTTTCTACATCAATGCTAAGATTGTTAGCTCTGATAAAAAAAGTCATGTTAGTTTGTCAGCTCATAAAAAAACTTGTTAGTGCTGTGCATCTTTACTTTGAATCAAAATTATTTCTGAACTGCGAACAGTGCACCCTTCAAATTATGCCTTAGCACTGCAACTGTGGAAAGCAATTAAGTAAACGTTTTGGGTGCATTTTCTTTCTGCAATGGTGGTTTCTATTTTCCCTAATAATAACTTCATCCATTCGGTTGCAGGATTAGGTTCCCATCCTGATATTTGGAGCATTGAAGTGGATGGAGTCTTTTGTATCAAACCGTCTTCCTTGTAAGCAATATGCTTCTGGCTGCACTGGGTTAATCTTATGTCTGATGACCGCTGTTCTGAAATGTTGCTGCCCTGAGTTGCATGTAATATGTAGTAGATAGAAGAAGCACCATATCATACGCATGTGGTCTTCTGTATTTCATCGTTCCTTGTCTTGTAACTGAACTCGTATTGTTTGGATGTTTTCAATTATTTGTAATGACTGACCAAAAAATAAATCTTGACACCGTGATTGCCGACCTTTTCGTGCTAGACACAGCGAAACCTTTGTAAAGCTGCCGAGGAACTGACATTTACGGTACCACCCAAGGCAACTGGTTATGTGTGAAAACGGCGATTAGTAATAAGCGTCTAAGGGCGCGTTTGGTTGCGTGAATCTGGCCTAGCCAGGCTCCCTGGATACAGAACTTGTATGTTTGGATAGCTGGAACGGGGGTTGGGCCTAGCTACCAAGATGCACGAGGCCTCACCTCGGCCTGGCTCCGGGGAAACGAATTCTCGATCCGCTTTTTGGGAGCCTGGCCGACGACGCTTGCGTGGAGTGCTCCCGCGTGCATGTGCTGTCTCTCCATGGGTGCAAATCATCAGTGCATCCAAACACCGTCTCTTTGTGCCTTGTTTCTATTCTGCTGACCAACCAAACAGGAGCTGTTACATGAATTGAGCCTGGTGGGGGGGAGCCTGGCTGGGTTGGTATGAGCCAGGCTGAGGTCGTCGGATAACTAATCACGCCCTAAGGTACTCTGAAACGTGATGTGTTGCGTGTTATTTTGTCATGAACTTGGACAGAACTGAACACTTGTCATCAAATAATTCCCCTTGGGAATAATGAAACAATCAAGGATCGAACAACACTTTGTATTGATCATTGATATGTATTTATGGATATGGAGACATTTGGCAACAGAAGCAGGATCTGCCGAGGAGCGAGTCTTGCGCGTTCTGTGAAGAACGAAGCCGCCCGCAGGCGAGCAGGATGGAGCGAGTCCTGCGCCGTTGCGCGTTCTGTGAATAGTGAAGCCTCAGAAGATGCAGGTCTGGCAAATTAAAGTTGGCCACGAGGAGGTGCACGAGGATGGATATCATGAGTTGATCTGTGTGTGTGTGACTGCTCCGTAGACGTGCGTGGATGCCACGCACGATATGAGACAGGGATCGGTGATTTTCGGGACGCCAACTATTTCCCTCTCAAAACCTTGCTCTCAACGATTTTCAAAAGAGTACTGCTGCTGCTTCTGCACGTACATTTCTCCTGATCTCATAATCAACTAGGCAGAATACAATAATGCCATGTGTCTTGGTCTTGTTTAGCAGAGCTAGAATCTCATGAAATTTTTTAGGCTAGTTATTTATCTCCAAGAAATTTTAAGGTAGTTATTTATATATCTCCAAGAAATCAGTCCGGCCGGCCTCCATATAAAATTGGAGATATACAATGTTAAGAATATTTCGATGATTTCTCTGTTTATAATTTGGTCGATTTATACAACTGGTTGCGCGTCTCAAAAAAGAAAAAAAAAACTATATATATCAGGTTGGCAAAGTTAATTGGCCACAAGGAGGTGCGCATATATGCTTCACACGAGTATGGATATCATGAGTTGATCCGTGTGTTGTGTGTGGACTGCTCGATCGTCGATCCGTAGACGTGCATGCCACGATGAGACACAGGATCATCGATGATTTTCGGGATGCCAGCAGCGCGTCTCTTTGAAAACCTTGCTCCTTAGTACGTTTCTCCCTATCTCATAATCGACTATGCCGAATACAGTAGTGTCATGTGTCATTTTCATAAAAAGTGGTGGTCCTGTTTAGCAGAGCTAGAATTTCATGAAATTTTTCAAGCTAGTTATTATTTTATCTCCAAGAAATCAATCCGGCCTCCATATTTATGAAATTGGAGATAGATATGTCAAGAATATTTCGTTGATCATTTTGTTTAGACTAGTTTGGTTGATATAACCAACTATTTAAACCACTTTAATCACAGTTTATGGTTTTATTAGTCGGCTATAAGCCAGCTATCTAGTCCGATACGTATACAGGTTGGGTGATCCGATCCGCTATTCCGCTGGCAAAGCCGGCCTCGTGACTCACAAGAGATCGATGCGCACCGAGAAGTTAAATAAAAACAATTGGAGTCTCTCTGGAGACGTACACTCGTATAAATTGGACCCGATGGATGCTGTAGTTGGCCAAGCACCGAAAAGAAGCAGCATATTCGTTCACACACACACCCCCAAATCAATTACCGTCCCAACCACGAGGATCTTCTTTTTATTACATTATACATACAGTCCCACCCACACCAACCCATGGCGTTGGAGCTGATGATGAAGCCCTGCTGGAACTGGAAGAAGCACAGTGCACTATCGGAGGGCCGTCTGCTTTTGCTGGCGCTACTCATCCTTGGCGTCGCTCTGTCCTCGGGCACCAATGCCGCCCAGCTGCCCAACAAGTGGGAGGACATCCTTGGCGCCGCTCTGTCCGAAACCAATGCCCAGCCGACCACGGAGAAGGAGTGTTTGGATAAGGCCACCGACGCCCCCGTTCGTAAGCTCGGATGCTGTATCCTCGACCCGGCCCTAGGTCTTGTTGATTTCCATCAGGTGATGGCTCTTGTTAATTTGCTTCACGGGGATCCTGTTCATAAGCATCTTGATCTGCGTTCTTGTCCTGGTGCTTTGGAACAAGCAGTAACAACTTCGCATATGGGAGGGGGAATGTCAACAGAAATTTCAGACTGCTGCTCTGCTCTGTACGATGCAATCGAACGTACTGTTGCAAATAGAAGCGGCTGCATTTGTGAGAGCCTGAAGAAACTATCTCCTGACCAGATGGGTGCCCTCGACAAAGTTTGCATCCCCCGTCCACGACCTCCGTATATATATACGATGGAAAGAGCGAGACAAGTGTGCCTAGGGACAAAGGGTAGTCTGTTCGACTATCCGCCTGCTCCGCTGCCCGTCAACAATGACGATGGGTGTAAGACAGTGGTCAATAAAGATGGGTCTAAGGACATGAGCTGCGATGCGCGTGGTGGGCGTAGAGCATACACGGCTCATATACCCAAGGGATCGATGCCCATAGAAGTCACAGTCCATGACAAGGGGTGTAGGAAAGCGCCCATCGCTGATTTCTTTCGTACTAATCGTCAGGTCATATGCACGGGCAGTCCTTCCCATTTCAAGGTCTTCTTTCGTACTAATCGTCAGGTCATATGCACGGGCAGTCCTTCCCATTTCAAGGTCGAGGTGAAAGGAAGTGGTCAATAATGATAGGTTTCATACTCATCAGCTCAGATGCACGGGTCCACGTTCCGGGGGCTTCATTTACCTTCGAGATTATTGCCGTATATATGTCCCCAATATAATCGACGGCCTTTTATTTCCCTGGGTTATATGTTTCTTCCTTTTCTTCTCAAAACAACATGCATGTATATATGGTTGCCATTTTTCTCTCGAGAGAGTGAGCGCAGATAGGCTAGGCGTTTCTCCCCGGCGACTGCCGCCAGAGGCGTTCTCCCCGGCGTTGGCCGCTGCGCCGCCGCCGGGGTCTCTCTCCGCTTGTGACGACCTCTGATGGGGGATGGCACCGGTCTCCATTGCGCCGTCGACGCGACGCGCGTTTCGTCGCATCACGGCGAAGGAGCCACGCAGCAAGTCTGATCGTCAGATCCCCGCCGGCTCATCCGTCCTCGGCGCCATTGCAGGCAAATTCTGGAATCAGGATCAGGATTTCGACTCTGACTCCGATTGTGAGGACCTCGGCAATGCTGAGGCCTTCCCACGTTTCTTCCCAAGGCTGGCATCCCCATTGCCGGTGCAGGAGCAGAGGCAGTCGTCGGCATCTACGGCGGCACCGCCTCCCCCGCCACCGCGTCGGATCAAGCTGCCACCGATGAAAGCGTGGAAAGGGCCATTACCACCGCCAAGGATCACCCCAGTGGCTTCCCTCAGCGATTTCATCCGGCCCGTGATGCAGCGCTTACCTCGACGCCGGGGCAATGGCGATCCGCAACTCGCGCGAGTCCAAAATTCAAAACCATGCGACTCCGTCCCAGCCTATCCCAACCGGGCCCAGCCAGACCGGGTGCTGCCTGAGCCGGGTCCGATCGAGCCTCCTGGCCAACCGGGAACACTCGACACCGCCCGAAACACAGACGCAGAGCCTGTACGCCGTAAACCCTACCGGCGTCTGGTGAATCCATCTCTGTTCGCCATCGCCGCCGCCGCTCCGGAGCGGTCGTACAGGGATGCACTCATGGCCGGAGGCGAGGTTGGACGGAGAGGGAACCGAGGCGCCCCCGGCCGTGACGCTCCTCCTGATCGCCGCCGTGGTCGCGGACGAGGTCTCGGTGACACCCAGGGCCGAGGCAGAGAGGAACAGGGACGTGGTCGCGAGGATAGATATGGCCGAGATCAGCGAGAACGAGGACGTGGAGGCCGTGGCGGCACTCCACCTGCTGGTGGTCGTGGCGGCCCCCCTCCGCCGCCTGGTGGTCATGGCACTGGTGGCCGGGGTGGTCGCAATGAGGGTGCTGCTGACCCCGTGGGGGCACAGGCTGCCATCGTCCCCCATGGAGGGGGTTCTCAAGCCGAGCAAGGCCAGACAGGAGATCAAGAACAGGGCAAGAAAAGGAAGCGTAATCCTCCTGTGAAGAAAGAGTGCACTATTTGCACGGAGGAGCACTTCACCAATCAATGCCCATTGCTGAGAGGTCCCAAGCCGTCAGTCGCCTTCTGCGGCGCCGCTGAGGATGGAATGGGATTCTTCCAAATTCAGGCTGCTAGAAATAATCACATTGTGGACACTTTCCAGTCATCCACGGCGGCTCTTATCGCAGTTGAGGTGGGAGAGGTTTCTGCTCAGCTGCTGCAGGCTGAACTGGCTAGGATTATTCCTGTTCGTTGGGATTGGGAGGTGCAACAGTTGGGGGCGAAATCTTATGTTGTCCCGTTTCCCAGCAAGGATGAACTTGATCGCATGATAGCGATTGGTACCTTTACCACAAAGCACAAGGAGGGCACTATCGCATTTGCTGAGTATGTGGATGATGTCCAGCCCATAAAGATCCTAGACCAGGTATGGGTGATAGTCACCAAGGTGCCCAGAGTACTTCGTTCGTTTCTCCCGCTGTGGGCAGTTGGGTCCATCGTTGGGGCCACTCAGAAGGTGGATATGATACACCTGAGGGCGACTGGTCAGGTTCGTATTCTAGTGGCTGTTTATGATGTTCAAAAGATCCCTGAGTTTGCTGATGTTTGTGCTGGCTCTGCTATCTACCGGCTGTACTTTAAGGCCGATGAAGTGGTACAATCTGTCCCTGTTGAGCCGATGGATGATGATGATTTGTTGGAAGATACTGATAAGGAACAGGAGGGTAGTGACCGAGAGATGGAAGATGCGGAAGCAAATAATCCCCCTAATCCCCAGAACAACACAAAGGCTTCTGATAAATCTGCGGCACCTCCACATAATTTGCCTCCCCAAAAGCAAGCATCTTTGGTGGATGGGGCCCTGGATTTGGCATGCTCGCAGCTCATAAATGAGATTAGTATTAGAGTAATGCTAGAGTCTGAAGATGGTGATATGAGGAAGACATATTCTCCTCTGACAGTTGAAGAGTTGGCTGAATATAATGAGACTATTTTTTCACCTAACAAAATCAACCTTTCTTCTGTTTTTTTGTCACCGCCGGCGATGGAGGTGGAACATGCTGAGTTGGGGGGCTCTACACCGCCTTCTACCCCCCTTCTTGGCATGGCCACACCGACCTTGGGTACTCCTATGCTTAGCTATCCTATCCCGGAGGAGAACCTGTTGGACGAGGAGCTCTCTACTCCATCAGCAGCGCTAGCCGCGGCTGGTGGGGGGATGGGCGTGGGGGGCGCAGCATCTACTCTGCACCTTCCTGACGCCACTACACAGAGGGGTGGCAATCTACCGCCACCTATGGAGATGCTAGTGGGCACCCCTGCCACCACGGTGGGAGGCGATGGGCCGGTCGTGGCTGCATCTGGAGGAGCAGCGGCAGCACTTGGCGTGTCCTCTGCCACCACGGTGGGAGGGGATGGGGCGGCCGAGGCGGTACCTGCAGCAGCCGCGGCAGCTCTTGCTGGCTCGGGGGGACATTCAGCGCTTGCCCCACAAGCTAGCACTAGCACGGAGGAGAATGGCGGCTCTCTACTGCCGGCTGTACCGACTTCACCGACACCCATGACAGTGGCCATGGAGCCGCTTACTGCGGCACCACCAGCGACACCGACCACCCACCAAGAGATCGAGCCTACAGCTATGACCGCGCCCATCAAAGCGCTGCGTCGTAGCTCCAGGAATGCAGCAATGGCGGACACCCATACCCTACGCAAGGCTGAACACATGGCAGCAAAGAAGAACCTTGAATTCCCAGGTAACTCTTTCACTAGCTTTCCAGATTCCAAAGTTTTATCTAATCTGGGTAGGGTAGGCATCAACCTAGGTACCTCAGATGTAGTTACCATTAAAAACCTAGAGGTAGACAGGCTAGTTTTATGTGCTAGTAAAAAGAGAGTCTCCTCTAAATCTAAACTCCCTAATCTTGAGAGTGAGGATGAGCAGGATGACCAGCTTGATGCGATTCTCAGCCACGCCTGTGGTAATCTAAATGAGAATTCGCTGGAAGTGGAGAATGATCAAATCATAGATCTCTCTCCACTCCCTCGGAAGAAAAAATATAATAATGCCAAGAATACTATTAGGGGCAAGCTTCCCAAGAAACCAAAGACTCCCTCAAAGATTATTATAAAATGAAGGGAGTTTTCTGGAATAGCAGAGGTCTAGGAGACTTGGCTAAGCATAGGTTTCTGGCTGAATTAGTGAAGGAAGAGCAAATTAATTTCATTGCTCTGTCTGAAACAGGTCGGGATTCGTTCCCGGACCATGTCCTCAAAAATCTTTGTGGAGGACAAGATTTTCTTTGGCACACCATGGCACCCCACGGCAGGTCTGGGGGCATCTTGCTAGGGGTCGATTTAAATATTTTTGACATTGGAGCAATTTCAGAGGGAGATTTTTATGTAAAATTCACCCTTAGAGTCAAATCAAACGACTTCAAATTTGTGTTATATACGGTATATGGACCAGCACAGCTCCACAATAAGCGTGATTTCTTAGTAGAACTCGCTAATACCTGCTCCAAAGAAACCCTTCCGTATGTCATAGGAGGAGATTTCAACATAATGCGAAGCCCAGAGGATAAGAGTACTGCTGACTTCGACCCTAAATGGCCAAATCTTTTTAATGCTGTCATTGAGTCCCTGGATCTTAAGGAGATTACAATGACAGGCCGCCAATATACTTGGGCGGGGCCTGGGGATAATCCAACCTTTGAAAAGTTAGATAGAGTCCTAGTTAGCACGGAATGGGAAATCATGTTCCCGTTGGTATCTGTGCAGGCTAGAGATAGGAATATCTCTGACCACACCCCCCTAGTGTTGAACACAGGTGCTTCAACTCACCAATCCCATAATCGTCCTTTCAAATTTGAGAGGGGATGGTTAATTCGAGATGGGTTTTATGATATGGTTGCAAATATTTGGCAATCCCCGTGCTCTGGTTCTACCCCTCTTGAGCGATGGCAATCTAAGATCCGCAGACTCCGACAATATCTAAGGGGCTGGGCGCAACATACCGCAGGTTCATATAGAAAAGAAAAAAAGACTCTGCTAGCTCTGTTAGAGAAGCTTGATAAGAAAGCTGAGATCTCCACCTTATCTGATCAGGAGATTAATCTAAAACATTATCTGAAAGAATGTTTAGTCAACCTTCTGAGAGAGGAGGAACTAAAATGGTATGAGAGAGCCAAGGTTAATGCACTCCTTCATGGGGATGCTAACACCCGGTTCTTTCATTTAGTAGCCAATGGGAAGCACCGCAAACAACATATCTATAAACTTGAGAATGACCAAGGTGTTGTGATCGGTGATGACCAGCTCAAAAGTCACATTACGACTTACTATAAAGATCTCTTTGGACAACCGGAAAATTTAGACATATCCCTTACGGAAGACCAAAACCTGGATATCCCTCAGGTATCGTCGGAGGAAAACGACTTCCTCATCAGCCCGTTCACAGAATCCGAAGTGAGAGCGGCTGTCTTCCAAATGGAGCATAATAAAGCTCCGGGCCCGGATGGTTTTCCTGCGGAATTCTATCAAGTCTTTTGGGGAGTGGTCAAGGAGGATCTCATATCCTTATTTGCTGAGTTGCACAGAGAGGCGTTGGATCTCTACAGCCTAAACTTTGGTATTATTACTTTAATTCCAAAAGTGAGTAATGCCATCAGAATTCAGCAATATAGACCAATTTGTGTTCTCAATGTGAGCTTTAAAATATTCACTAAAGTTGGCACAAATAGACTTAATACGGTGGCTAAAACAGTGGTGAGACCAACACAGACTGCCTTCATGCCAGGTAGGAACATAATGGAAGGAGTCGTTATCCTACACGAAACCATCCATGAACTTCACACCAAAAAGAAAGACGGTGTCATTTTCAAAATTGACTTTGAAAAGGCATACGACAAGGTGAAGTGGTCTTTCTTACAACAAACGTTGCGAATGAAAGGTTTCTCCCCCAAATGGTGTCGGTGGGTTGAATCGATGGTCACCGGTGGAAGTGTGGGAATCAAAGTCAATGATGACGTTGGACCCTACTTCCAAACCAAACGTGGACTCAGACAGGGAGATCTCATGTCACCAATATTATTCAACATCGTTGCGGATATGCTAGCTCTTCTTATTAACAGAGCAAAAGCCGATGGTCAGATAAGCGGTGTCGTACCCCACCTCATAGATGATGGGCTTTCTATACTGCAATATGCAGATGACACCATTATCTTTATTGATCATAACCTAGAACAAGCGCAGAATCTTAAATTGCTGCTTTGCGCTTTCGAACAATTATCTGGGCTGAAGATCAACTTCCACAAGAGTGAAGTCTTCTGCTATGGTGCAGCTAAAGAGATGGAATCCTATTATACTAGTCTCTTTGGATGCAACGCGGGGGAATATCCCTTCAGATATCTAGGGATCCCAATGCACCACAGACAACTCCTAAACTGTGAATGGAGCAAGGTGGAAGATCGCTTCAAACAGAAACTCTCTTGTTGGAAAGCTAAATACCTGTCATATGGGGGAAGACTAGTTCTGCTTAACTCTGTCTTAAGCAGCCTACCTATGTTTATGATGTCATTCTTTGAGATCCCAAAGGGGGTCATTAAAAACTTGGATCACTATAGATCCAGGTTCTTCTGGCAAGGCTCTTCAGACAAACATAGATATCGACTTGCCAGATGGGACATCATATGCCGTCCTAAGGACCAAGGAGGATTAGGTATCTTGAATTTACAATTGCAAAATAAAAGCCTTCTAGCCAAATGGCTGGTTAATTTACTAAACACAGAAGGCATGTGGCAATCCCTATTAAGGAATAAATACCTAAGGTCCAAGAGCCTAACTCAGGTAGTAGCCAAACCCAATGACTCTCACTTTTGGAGAGGACTTATGCATATCAAAGATGAGATACTGGTTATGGGTTCGTTTGACATTAAAGATGGAACCAATGCTAGGTTTTGGGACGATACATGGGTAGGAGATAAGCCCCTGAAAGTTAAATATCCATCCTTATATAATATTGTGCGGGATCCTCATGCAACAGTCTCAAAAGTGATGACTACTAGCCCCCTGAACATCTCTTTTAGGAGGGCTCTGGTGGATAATAAACTTGTAGAATGGCTTAATTTAGTAGCACGGATCTCAAATGTCGCATTAGTCGAAGGTTTAGATTATTTCAGATGGAAATTAACTACATCTGGGTTATTCTCTGTCCGCTCTATGTATCTCTATCTTATAGATACACAAACGCCTTTTCGTCATAAAAAGATCTGGAAGATAAAAATCCCTCTAAAGATTAAAATATTTCTTTGGTTCCTGCAAAGGGGTGTCATCTTAACCAAAGACAACCTTGTTAGGAAAAATTGGAAAGGGAGCCAGAAGTGCATTTGCTGTAATGAGAATGAAAGTATTCAACATTTGTTCTTAGACTGTCCCCTTACCAAAATGATTTGGAGGATTATCTTTTTTGCTACTAATCTAACCCAACCAAGATCAATTAGCCACATGTTTGGCAGTTGGCTAACTAATCAGAATAAAAGGATTAGGAATTTGATTTGGGTAGGGGTGGCTGCCATGTGTTGGGCTATCTGGAGATGCCGTAATGATGTTGTTTTTAATCAAATGAAATCTAACTCTATTATGCAGGTAATTTTCAGAGGAGCATACTGGTTACGCTCGTGGGCCCAACTGCAGCGTGATAAGACTGCCAAGGACGCGATCTCAGCAATGAGCAAGAAATTGGAAATAATTGCTTTAGAGATATCCAATAATGGCTCTCTCTTCTATTTGTCTCTCTGATACTTTTGTAATAATTGGCTGTGTACATCCGTGGATGTAGAGGCCGGATATTATTTATCCATTATCTAAAAAAAATGCCAGATATGTGAGGGTGTAGCTCACTCCCTCTATTTGGTTTTTTTTTTATATATACATTTGGTCGTCGAGGTTGTGTTTGTACTATACATGTAATTTGCTTATTTCCGTTGGTGTGCACACTTTGTATTCCATTTCCATCAATAAATAAACCTACTATTTTATTTGTTTTGTGACATGCGATTATATATATTGTACTATCTTTTTTGTTGTTTTGCAAACTACACGTGAACCGCCAAGAGCTCAACGAGAAGCTAGCTGCTCAGGGCTTCAGGCGGACCATGTCGATTGAGAAAGGGCCATACCATAGGGCTGTGCCTGGGTCTGGGCATGGCGAGGCGACACGGTATGGTACGGCAGCGCCACGGCCCGAGGGGCTGCCGGCTGTCGCCCCAAACATGACATCGCCGCCATTTGTTGCTGTATCATCATCGCTCTTACCCGCAGAAAGAAGCCTTGACTAGTGACTACGTCTTACCGAGGTCATGTATGTATCTATCTTTTTTATTGATGATGACGCGTGCTGTGGAGTAATGTGTTTATTTATTCGGTAACTGATTTGCTATTTATCTTCGTGTTGATACATCTATGTTTATTCGGTTCAATTCAACGGTTCAACCAGTGCTTATGCACCAAGCACTATCTTAATAAACATAGCAACTCAGCAACTTGTTATCCTCAATCAGGTCACCTGTAAGGACACTTGTAATACCAAAACTACGTATAATTTCCATATCTTTCCATAGCTCGACCCTAACGAGGGGACTGAATCGTAGTGAACGGACTATGGAAGGCCTTCTTCGTTGAGGCCCAATTTGTGCTTTCCATTTCCTTTTGATAAAGCCTTCGATCGGTTATTTCTTTGCCCCCTTTGTGTTCAAGGATTTTAGTTTGATAAGAATCCCAGTGTGCCTACTTCGTTAGCAGGCCTGCGCTGATGATAACTTGACAAATGATGACGCCAAATCCTACACTCCGATTTCCATTCCAAAATATGAAGTATTCACTATGTCCCTTTTTAAGTGTCGTCGTGGATTTTCATGTCACAAGTTTGACTCGATTTACAGAAAATACGTGCAATATTTATGTCTTTAAATAAATTTGTTAAAAGAAACTAGATTTAAGTATCTTTCCGATGATATTAATTATGATACTAATTGATGATATTTAATATTTATTA